>OX637302.1:4800000-5400000 GCA_951799385.1 Hyppa rectilinea | reverse complement strand
GGGTCTATATGGCGTTGTGTGAAATGTCCAAGGATGTTATTCATAATAATACTTAACTGCTCTTATATATATTATGTGCCAAACTGCAAAGCAATTTATCAGTAGTAGGTTCTTGTGGATTCCTTGCATTAACATTATTATAATTTAAATTGACTGGGGTTTGCAAATGACGTGTGTATGTGACCAGGTATTCTGCCAACCCCTTAGGAAAGAGGTCGTTAATTTTACTAAGACAGACTTATTAAACACAAAAATCACGAATTTTCACGATAAACATTAATAGAAATATCGACTCGATAAGTAATTGTATTTAATTAGGTTAATTTCGATACGTATGTCGTATAACGTGAAAACGTATTTTTGCGAAGGCGTTGTGTAAGCAAAGTTTTTCGCGAAAACTCCGAATAACGTGTGCCTAAAAGTAATCTTTCAAAGCGATCATACTGTGTAGACTTCGTAACTTCGCGAATCTACAAACAATGTTTTTTTTGCCTTGTTTTAAAAAACAAAGTGTGTCTACAGACCTTTACTCCATTTACAATAGCATTAGACAAATAATGGCTAAATATCGACCGTTATTTTGTAATATTGTTAAAATTACTGCGCTTTAAAGTTTTTTTTTGTAAGGGTGATTCGTTAACAGAAATCTGTGACCCTTCCCGTGACCCAAGGGCTGGTTTTTACCTTGGCCAGAGACTTAGCATTGCCATACAACGTGGCAATACCGCCAGTCTTTTCGGTACATTACAAGTCGACAGCGATGCGGAGGAATTTTCGATGCTATATTTAAATAAGTTATGAGTTTTAAATAATTGTACGTAATATATTATTTAAGTTTATTGTTAGATTATATATTGAAGTACTAAACTGATTCTTTAAAGTTGGATTTTGAAAGTAAATATGGTAAATAGATTACATTGTTTTATATTTATCGGGAAATAACGAAGTTACACGTTTATATCGAAATAATGAAAGGATGATATACGTTATTTGTCTAAAGTTATAATTAATGAAGTACTGTAGAGGATGGAAGATCCTCTACTGAGGGGGCTCAGTGGTAGAGCGTGTAATGTGGGTATAGGGCTTCTATACTATGAAGATAAACGCCTTAGCAGTTTAAACGTATGCTATTATATTTTCACTTTGTTATAACGAATACATCTGTTAAGCTTTGCTGCGGGACGTCAAGTCTAGAATATATAAAATCCTAATCTATTCTTAATACATTTGAAAGGTTCGAATGCCGTCAGATAATTTCCAGCCTTGTACAACTTAAGGTTTTACTCTAAGGCTCTACATCAGCTACGCCCCCCTTGAGTAAAAGGGAACACTTAGTTTTAAAATAGCTAAGCCCTTTTACTCTTGGCATCCGAATCTATCTATTCCTACCCCTACCTAGCCTAATATTAAAATTACCTAACCCCAGGAGAATCTAGTGAGGTCTGGCCTTTGCAAAGGCAGGCTCAACTCTGGCAAAGCGAATCTTACGACATCACAAGAGTCCATGAATGCATTAATGTGTGCCCATGAGCACACAAACTAACGCTAGGCCAGTTTGAACCCCACTGCACCAAAACCCGGGGCAAAGGGTGCAGCCAGCCTCCGAAAACAAACAATGATATGAAAGTTCATATCGACCCTGATGGGGTTGACTGCAAAGAAGGCTGAACTTAAAAACGTTTCATGCCCATACTCCAGATATGAAACCACAATATGGGTACCAAGATATGGGTACCCCATCCTCAGTTAGACCAATTGTGTCAACCTGACACACTTTGCAAGGCTACGCCCCGTTAGCAAAGTAGGCCTCAACTCAGGACGAGTGTCACCCTCTCAAGATGAACATGATAAAATGCTCCGGAGCACGATCATGCTAAACCCTAGCACTAGAGAAATATGAAGACGAAGTGTCGCTCCCTCTGACGCTTTGACGCGGCGAGGTGTGTCTCCCACACGCTCATCCGGCAGCGTCTCATTCATTTTTGATCATCATATGCAATAAACACAAAGAGATATGCATCAATAAACTATATCTTAAAACCAAGCTAAAATAATGAGAAAATGTTGTTTACATCTGTTTGACATGACAGACATGTCAACAAGTGGCAAATATGTCTAAAACTGACAATTAATTATCAACATAAAAAAGAAAAGTCTTTAACCTATTTAGCTGTAAAAAGTTTTTGTTCGCTACTACTTATCTCAAAAATTATGCAGCGACATGATATGAAAACTATTTGGAGTCGTAATTATATAATTCTAAAAAGTGAAAACTTCCATCCATTAAAAATGTTTCTAAACCTCTTTTTATTCGATTCTGTACACCCATACTGTAAAAATGAAAATTTATTTATAAAAAGTTTACGAGTTTTCCTATGACCTCTTTTGGTCATAATTTTGGAAACAAACTTTTTCATTTTAATTTTTCTGACATACAAAGTCACTTTCTGAAAACGTCTAAATCTGAAATTGTCATTATTTTTATATGTCACAGAGCCGTTCAAGAAAATTTTATTTGTTTGTTGGTTATTCTTTTTAATATTACAAACATGTTTAACTCTAGCTTTAACTATGCGCCGATGTATGAACAAGTTACGATAAGTGTTTGTAACCACCATCGCTGAAGAACCAACAAAATGCTCACTCTCCATCACCTCTATCTTCGAAAACTCTAACGTTGAAGATTCAATAAATGGTTCATTTTCCTTCATTTGCACCATTTCGCTTCTCAATGTATGTGACTCCGCATCAACCACAACCAACTCTTGGACACTTACATCCAATGAAATGGATACGAGACCATCTTCACGCATATCAAAATCATCCTTTAATACTATAGCAACATCCTCAGATGTTATGGATGAGCGCCCAACTTCATCAACACGATCAACAGCGATGTTATTTTTATTGAATTCCACATCGTTATCATGGTAAAATTCATTATTATGCTCTGAAACAGAATCATCATTAATAACAGGACTGGACCGACCCGATTCGTCCAGTTCTTCCTCGTGTTCTGACTCGAACACTTCCGTCTCCTCATTAACATCACAGCTGTCTAGGCAGCTTTGCGCGTCAGCGCCAACAGCATCATCAACGTCGTCATCAACGCTGCTAACAATATCATCATCATCACTGCTCACGAGGCAGCTTGGCTCCGTATCTAGCACCTTCTCTTCTGTTGCGCTAGAAATTACAACAGCATCAACACACGTATTTACAAAAATTTCCTGTCCGCACTCCTCAGACAGTTCTTGTGCTGCGCCAGGTGAGGAAACATCCTCCACAGCAACATTTACTACATTTTCCAACACAAATGAAGCACACATTCTTTTGTGAACTCTGCACGGGAACTCTTTCCTCAGTGCGTCACACATCGCTTCAAAACTGATCTCTTGATCATTATATAAAATTGTCGAATAATAAATGCGGGCTGGACCCTGCATAAATGCGCCCATAATCAGAGCCCAATTGCTCTTAATCCACTTCTTATCAATGGCTAACACTTGAAATTCGGCTACGAAATCCTCAAAACATACGCCGTTGTAGGCGGAATAAATAATCATGGTCTCCATGGTAACCATAATAACGAAACTATAAAAACCACTTAGCTTTAAATATCCAGGCGTTGTTTCATTCGCCTGCTTTAATAACTTCACTTCATATCGACTAGGGCGTCGTTTTTATTATCTTGCGCTTGCGCTGCACTTGTTTGTGCAGTCGCATCCACCACCAGATGCGTAGAACATATACTCGTAGAAACAGTTTTCCTTTATATCTTTCGTATTTTATATTATTCTGTTCGTGCAGATATTATTAGGTTCTGCACACACCGAAAAACAAACGAGCGGGATCGTACCGCGTCTTCTAATGGAGACCCTGGCGTCCTCCACCAAAATGTAGAGGATGGAAGATCCTCTACTGAGGGGGCTCAGTGGTAGAGCGTGTAATGTGGGTATAGGGCTTCTATACTATGAAGATAAACGCCTTAGCAGTTTAAACGTATGCTATTATATTTTCACTTTGTTATAACGAATACATCTGTTAAGCTTTGCTGCGGGACGTCAAGTCTAGAATATATAAAATCCTAATCTATTCTTAATACATTTGAAAGGTTCGAATGCCGTCAGATAATTTCCAGCCTTGTACAACTTAAGGTTTTACTCTAAGGCTCTACAGTACCTATAGTGTTATGCAATTACCCCGTTTTTTTGTAATTAAAACATACATTACTGGCAAAATGTGGGTGTACTACAGGTACACCTCTGTTTATCTGTTTGGGGATTACAGGCGTGATGTTATGTTTTATGTTAAACTAGCTGCTGCCAGTGGCATCGCCCGCGTGGATGTCGCAAATTAAAATTAAAAGTATCCCATGTGTTAATCCAGGTCATAAACTACTTCTGTGCCAAGTTTCATTCAGATCCGTTCAGCCGTTTCAGCGTGAAGGACAGACAAACATTCACTCACACACACACTCACTCACAAACTTTCGCTTTTATAATATTAGTGTTTTCTATCACGTAGTTCAACCCTATTTCGAAATACGAGCGTGGTCAACCACGAGCCTTATTAGTAAGAAAATAAATCTGAATCGCAACGCCATCACATTTTACCACATTTCAAAATGGATAGCATTAAAATATCTTCACAAAGTAGCTAAACCCCAAATTGCATCGTCGAAACTGCAATGCAGTCATCAAATGAAAGAACGTACTTTTCCTTACATTTCCCAACCAAATATTAGGGTACCTACCTGAAACGAATTAAATGGAGTCACGTTATTTGACAGCACAACAAAATTCAACCTTATCTTTTCCATATAAAGTGCAAATTGGTTCGGTGTACAAATTTCATGTAGATGTAATCTCTGCCTAGGGAAATTTTATACTTTTGAGGAGAATTTTGTAGAGGGCAGCACTCGCGAAACGAGGTACTTAAGCCGTTATTAGGTAATTACGTGCTAATTACAATCTTAAGGATGTAATTGCCTTAAGAAAGGATAAAATTCTGTGTAAAACGTAGGCACCTACTTTGGTTATTATGAATTTTTAATAGGGCCTTTAATGTTGGTGGTGCATTAGAAGAGCATTTACTTACTCAGGGAAATTTACCCTAAAAATAGCTTATTTTTTAAGGCTGGGAAATCATCCAATGACTTCTCCCGCTCTGGGTGGAGTGGAAAGGAGTGTCAGACTTTTACTGACCAAAACCCATCCATGTTCCTTCCTTAGCCCTTTATGTTCCGGGGTAGCGGTAACCCTTTCGGACAATCCCGCTTACCCGGCAGGCTTGGCCCTAACGGGCCCCTTCATTCCTTGGGAGCAGTCATTGGGTGATTTCCCAGCCTTAAAAAAAAAAGAGAAGCGTATGTATATAAGTATGTAGGTATATTCTCTTAATGTATGTTTATATTTTAATTAGTGAATTGTTTTTAATTTATTTATTATCTTTTTCACTCTTTTTACACACTTTGTTTTCATCTGTGTTTGTACGTATTTCTTGTCTATTTTTATGTGTGTACATAAATGGTTAAGTAAATAGAATATATAAATAAAAGCTAGTAGGTTATTAATACGATTTTTCATAACGACTAACATGACACGTCCTATGTAGGACATAAAAAGCTCTCATTTCCCAATCCTACAAAGCGTCTCATCGCAACAAGCAATCATTGGCACGTGATAATTTAACGAACCTCATCCGGAATTTAATGTCTACAGGTACTTACAGGATAAAGCCCATCTAAAAAAGCGATGTTGGCATATTTCCTCCTTTTCAAACAGAAATGGGAAAATACAGGAACGACGCTACCCGTCAATATGTAAAAATGCCGAATAAAACCTTCAATGTCCATAAAAAAAGATGAAAAAGGGAAAACAAATATTTTTGGCCGATATGGAGGGTATATAACTCACATTTGACATTTTATTGAAAGAGCTAGACCCAATTTGTGTGAACTAAGCGACAATGACTGAACTTTTGTTGCCGATACCTACGAAAGGTCTTGAGTTCAACGGGTCCAGCTTTGGGCTAAAATTAGCTACTGAACTAGACTACGATTTTAGCAACAATACTCTTTCATACAAGCCTGCATGAAAAGGGCCAGTTCCCGTAATTTAGACCTCATTATCAATCTGTCAAGAATCTTTCCATACGTTTTGACAAGTTTTTGACATTAATATTGTCGGTAAGATTCGATTGCGACTAGATTTTTAACGTATTTAATCACAGGAATTGGATCTCGGTCCTTGCAAAGAAACAATGCTACTGTTTTTAATAAAATCTTTATTTGCTAGATGTAAAATCCACGTTCAACTTTCCACGAATAGATAAATACATACTTAGTAAAATCAATCTGTCTAGCCTTTTCCCAAGTATGTTGGAGTCCAGTCTAACCGGATGCAGCTGAATACCTGTATTTTACACGGAGCGACTGCCTATCTGACCTCCACAACCCAGTAACTGGGAAATACGATACCCCTTAGTCAGACTTTCGGGCTTCTGACGACCCTTAGCGACCGTCAAAGATGTACATATGACAGTCGGGTCTAACAGTTTAACGTGTTTTCCGAGGCACGGAGGACTCTCGGTACAACCCTGGCAAGCGTAGCTAGACCTGATGGATCGACACGTGCGGCTGTTAATAATTAGCCTCGAGCTCGTAGTTAACAAAATCTTAATATTACAAACTATTGTATAAGATCATAAAATACTGGCAGGAAAATAGGTAAAAAAAACATACAAAGCGTCACATTAAAACCTGTTCAATATTTAAAAACAAACACATACACATTTACATATCGCTCACGTTTCGACGGATTCTCTCGTGACACACTCAAAGAATTTAAAAATGCTTTCGAAAAAAGAACTCCACTTAAAGTATATGAGATTACTTGCTTCCGCATAACAGGTAGACATAATATGCTGACGCGGACTTTTATACAGAACTGTTTAAGACAAACAGTCCTACAATACATTACCTTCATGTAACCCTAACGGTTCAGGCAGCGCACGCTAAAATAGCTCGCAGAGGGCAGGTATTTTGTCGATTTACTTAATACTTAACATTATATTATGGCCAAATCACGCAAAATCTAAGTAAAATGTATGCCTATGTTTTATTTTGAAGTATAAGCTATATTATTGGGAAGTTTCAATCAGAATTTGTTAAGTAGTTTTTGCGTGAAAGAGGAACAAACATTTATCCATCCTCACAAACTTTCGCGTTTATAATATTGTAGTAGGATACAATTATGTCATATTGTGATTGTACTCACAATAACAATGAATTCCATCTGAATAAAGCACAAATACGTAGCAAACCTTACAACCCGGTGCTATGAACGCAAAATATTACTTCTGTTCCGGCTTTTAAGCAAATGCATTCGCCAGTCAGCTTTGTCAATATACACCTGAATTGAATGGAAATTGGAATGTTCCCAGCACGATCACTAAGCTTTTCAATATCTGAACGTGTATGTACGTAAGGTTCAGCTAGTTTGCACGGAGGCTATGTAAAATGGCTCCTTTTCTTTCCTTTGTGGGGCTTTTTATTTGGTATTTTTGCATTATATTGGTGAGGAATAGGTAAGGTGAACGAATTTTAGTAATGGATTCTGAGAGGAAATAAAAACGCTTCAGTTGAAGTTTTTGGCGGAAATGTTTTCAGGGTTCATTTGAAATTATATTGGCCTCCTTCTCGTCTGCCTTGCCTTTTCCCAACTATGTTGGGGTCGGCTTCCAGTCTAACCGGATGCAGCTAAATACCAGTATTTGTATTTCACATGGACCGACTGCCTATTTGACCTCCACAACCCAGTAACTTGGCAATACGATACCCCTTGGCAAGACTGGCTGTCAGATTTTCGGGCTTCTGACGACCCGTAACGACTGTCAAAGATGCACAAATGACAGCCGGGACCTACGGCTTAACGTGCTTTCCGAGGCACGGAGGAATCTCGGTATGTAAAGATGGTAACCCATCCACGGCCAACCCCGGCAAGTGTAGCTTAACCTGATGGATCGACCTGTGCGGCTGTTAGTACTTAGCCACGAGCTCCTGGCCTTCATAATCCACTAAAGTTATACAACAATTAAAAAAATATTGAAATAACTCCTTAAATTGATTTAATATAAACAATTATAATCAGCTACCAGCTAATTGCACCCATTTTCAAATAAAAAGAATCATCAAAATCGGTTCACCCAGTCGAAAGTTCTGAGGTAATAAACATAAAAAAAAAATCAGTCAAATTAAGAACCTGCTCCATTTAAGAAGTCGGTTAAAAGATTATTGGAAGGCTTTCTTTGAAAAAACACAACCCTCTTCAATAATAATCCAAGCACGTCGAGATCGCACTTTCATAAAACGAAAGCCAAGATCTCATAAGGCGATGCCGGTGAGCAAAAACGGAAGCAAACCACACAGCACGCCGATTCTGCTAGGATTACCTTTTAAATCCCAACGTTACCTGCTGCTGATATCTGCACTTCGCTGTGTGGCTGCAGTGATCGAGGGTTAAGTAGCACATTATGTAATGCTAATAATTATACTACCTAAACCTCAAACGGTGCAAATACAACGGTGCAGATGGACCGACCTTATTAGGACTATGTTACCGTTTAGGGTTGAAACATGGGGCCATGGGGTCCGAGTGGCCACTTTGTTTTTCAAGACATTGCATGCATTGCTAAGCGGTTAGACGACTCTTACGAGACCAGAGAGCTGGCCTATTTTTTGATAAAAAAATCGGCATTTCCATGCAACGATGCAATGTTGCCAGTCTTTTGGGATCTTTTCCTCTTGATAGCGATGTGGACGAATTTTTTGATGCCATTTGATTAATATACATATTATCATGAAGATTTCACTACTTACTATTTGATGATTGGGTGAACATCTATATTTTACGCACATGGGCATTTTAAACAAACACAGGAGTTTTTGTGGATCAGTAGGGTGTGATAGGAGTAGGAATAAATAGGAAAACAAAAGAAGATTCAGTGTTGTTACCGAAAAACGAGACAAAAATCTTTTTATTCACAGATACTACACACAATGAAGAGTTACAAAGAACTGCTATTGCAACACACTGCTATTTTATGGCGGTCCATTCGGAGGGGAAATAAATAAATAAATTGTTTTTACTTTTCAACTTCCATTTTGTTTCATTATTGGAATCTACGTTCAGCAATTGATGGCTGATTATGATATTGAGTGACGTGATAAAACACTCGCTGGTCTAGTGGACAAGCGGTACTGCTTAACTTGAGCCCCAGGTCGATCAGTGTTCGGGCCTGCGAACGGTGAGTAATCAGGACCAGGCCCGTGCCGAACGGTTCGTTCGTGTTCCAGGCGTACCTCAAAGAGATTTCAGCACCAGTGAAGTGGCCGAAGCCTGCCGGGTCAGCGGGATTGTCCGAAAAGGTTACCGCTTCCCAGGAACATCAAGGGCTTAGGAAGGAACATGAATGATTTTAATCAGTAAGTGTGACACTCCCTTCCACTCCACCCAGGGTGGGAGGGGTCATTTGATGTTTTCCTACCCTTGAAAAAAAAATTATGACTCAATCATAGGTGTTTCGGAAAATCTTTCTTGCTGAATTTACAAAGTAACCTTTAACAACGGTCGGGCAGTGTTATCGGGAGCCTGGATGTGTGCCCGGTTGATAGCAATAGGGTCCTCCCTTTATGTGAAACTTAAACATAACTGGCAAAATGTGGATGTGATATAAGTATACCACTGCCCAACCCGTCGGGAAAAATAAGACGTGATGTTATGATATATGATAAAACCCGAATGTCATCTGCCGAGCCTTTTTCCAACTATGTAGGGGTCGGCTTCCAGTCTAACCGGATGCAGCTGAATACCAGTATTTTACATGGAGCGACTGCCTATCTGATTTTCGTCATATTTTTGGGCTTCTGGCGACCCGTAACGACTGTCGATAAAACCCGAATGTAATATGCCTAAATAATTCAACATGCAAAGCCTCCACCGCTGCAGCTCACACCCCACATACGCTATCCAAGTTGTTTCAGCTTGAGGTCAAACAATCGATTTCATCCGATAGATGGAGGGCTTTGAGCCTTTCGCGGACTAGTTCGAACCGGATTTACGAGTATCAATCTATGCTGGCTTTTGCTTTAGATAAGTTTCGCTGTCGGGTTTAGGTTTCGAAAATATTCTGGGTGCAGTGCGTGGGAGTTACCAACCATAGTGTAAGTTTCTGTACCGTGGGTACAATGTGGTTGATTGGTTCCGGTGTCGGTTTTGAGTTCAAAGCAAAGGAGTTTTGTGTTTGTTCGACAATGTTCCCGTTATTTCATTATGGTTATACTGGAGTATTTTACCCTGTGTTGGTTAAAGTTATAACATGCTGTATTAATTTTGTGTAAAAACTTTAAACTGAAAAGTGAAAATTAAAAAAAAACTTTTTTCAAAAAAAAAAAACAACAGACTTACAAATAAACATTACAAAGTAAAAAAATACTTTAACTTCGAAATTCGGTGGCAAAAAACGTAAATACAAACCAAAGACACCGACTTCTGAAACGAAAGTTATTTTTCACTGTTTATTTGAAAGTCGGTTATTTTCTTTTAAGTTTATTATTTTTCCCTTTTAGTTTTAGAACTTACCCTAGAGTCTACAAACCATTTCGTATACCACTATTTTTTTCGGAGGAGCTCGTGGCTTAGTAATACCAGCCGCAAAGGTCGATCCATCAGGTTAAGCTACGCTTGCCGGGGTTGGCCATGGATGGGTGACTATCTTCACATACCGTGACTCCTCCGTGCTTCGGAAAGCACGTAAAGCCGTTGGTCCCGGCTGTTATTTGTGCACCTAAGACAGTCGTTACAGGTCGCCAGAAGCCCGAAAATCTGACAGCCAGTCTTACCAAGGGATATCGTATTACCCAGTTACTGGGTTGAGGCGGTCACTTGTATTCAGCTGCATCCGGTTAAACTGGAAGCCAACCCCAACATACTTGGGAAAACGCTAGGCAGTGATATTTTGTTTTGTCAATAAAAGTGACAGGAAGTATAAAAACATCATAAAGATATACAAATACGTACCAGCGAAGCTAATTTAATTACTACGTAAAGTTAATAAAATAAAACTTATTTCATATCTATTTGCAAAAGTCGGAGCCTTTTCAGGTAATTTTTGAATTCAAGACCTGAATTGTGCCCAAATTTCATTCATAAACCCTTTTTTAATTTTGTCTCCATTTTGAAAAACGTATCTCATGTTTATTGCATGCGAAACGAGAATTAATCCGTAAATGTTGCTATTATTTGGTCTCCAATGGAATTACGTAAGCATATTTCGAATTGACTGACAATGAGCCAAAATAAGATCAGCAACTGATAGTATAACTGATATACCCGGAACATAAAGGCTAATGAAGAAATATGGAGGGGTTTTAGTCAGTAAGAGTCTGACACTTCCTTCCGCTCCTCCAAAAGCGGGAGGGGTCATTTGATGATTACCCTTGAAAACAAAAATGACTCAATCATAGGTGTTTTGGAAAATCTTTCTTGCTGCATTTACAAAGTAAGTTTTTACAAATTTGGTCGGACTGCTTATTCTTGTGTTTTAAAAACCGCCCAAGTGCCAGTCGGACTCACGCATGAAGGTTTCTGTACCATTATCTATAAAAACGGCAAATAATCACGTTTGTTGTATTTGAGCCCCCTTAAGTATTTATTTAATCGTTTTTTTTTGTATTTTTTGCTATAGCGGCAACATAAATGCATCATCTGTAATAATGTCAACGGTTCATGAGATATAGCCTGGTGACAGACAGACAGACAGACGAAGGGACGGGCTGACAGCGGAGTCCTAGTAACTGTGTCCCGTTTTACCCTTTGGGTACGGCACCCTACAAATATTTCCAAAAAGAAGAAGGTTTTATATTTGTCTGTATGTATTTTTATAACGTATGTTCATCGATAGTTTCGTCAATTCTAGACCGATTTTAAAATCCTTTATTCACTTGAAGCCGAGGTGGTGGTCCCTTAAACATTTTATTAACTTTGGTACTTATTAAGTTACCCTCAATACGACGTATTTCATTCAGAATGTTTATTTTAATGATGTTTTAATACTTCCTGGTAGAAGATCAAAGTTTACTATCATTGTTGTTTACATAACAAGTAGTGGTAGAAGAATTTGCGTGGAGTCCCCACGTGTAAGTAAAAACTGAAAAATAAAAAAGTTTTTGCTAAAAAAAAACAACGGACTTCCAAAAGTCTTAATAACTATTCAACCCACAATTTTACGTTTTGCCAGATCGATTTTTATATTGGGGTAGATTTCAATTCTATGTTTTATTAATTACTAGCTTCTGCCCGCGACTTCGTCCGCGGAAAATTGCGATATACTGTAACTGTTTAGGCAGCGCATGCAAATAATTCTGTTTTCGGAGGTATTTCTTTCCGACTTGCTAGACGAAAATTGCGATAGCTCGGCTAATATGTATGATATAAATATAATTTATAGCCTATAGCACTCAGGAATAATGTAGCTTTCAATCAGTGAAAATTTTTTTGAAATCGGATCATTAGTTCCGGAGATTACCCCCTACATACAAACTTACAAACTTACAAATTTTACCTCTTTATAATATTAGTATAGAATTCACGTTGAATCGAAACCACAATTTTCCCACGCCCACGAAATTGGCGTGGGACAATGGAGTGACAGACATGAATAGGCTGTGAATGACACTCAATAAAAATGATTTCAAACACTATAAGTATTTATTTTTAGAACAGTGGTATACTTATTTTCAAAAGAGAGGAGCTTTTGCTAAGTAATAAAAGCCGCACAGGTCGATCCATAAGGTTAAGCTATGTTTGCTGGGGTTGGCCGTCGATGTGTGACCATCTTTACATACCGAGACTCCTCCGTGCCTCGGAAAACACGTTAAGCCGTTGGTCCCGACTGTCATTTGTGATCTTTGACAGTCGTTACGGGTCGTCAGAAGCCCGAAAATCTGACAGCCAGTCTTACCAAGGGGTATCGTATTACCCAGTTACTGAGTTGTGGAGGTCAGATAGGCAGTCGCTCCATGTAAAATACTGGTATTAATCTGCATCTTTTTAGTGGTTAGAGTGGAAGCCGACCCCAACATAATTGGGAAAAGGCTAGGCAGATTGATTTATTTTATACTTATTTTAAATACTGGCTCGGTTCTATAACGGAATAACCGTTTCTTAATTTCTGAGGTTCAAATCAAGACCACATCATTGCTTACCTTGAAGTTAAATGATAGCCAAACGCTAGTTGATCTGATTTATATTTATTTAAATTATTATAAAAATAAAAACTAATAGTTAAAGACTCTTTATGTGTGGGCGCATTGTTCTTTTAAAATGTCTGACTGATTTTGATCCCGTTTTCACTATAATTTAGAGATTTTTTTCCCGCAACGTTTATGTTTTACTTTATGAAACTTAGTGCCAATTCACCGATGAAACTGAACGCGATCAAAGCAATATCTAAAACGCGTTCAAGAGCTGTCACTGTCATTATTTCATTGAAATGACTGGCTCTTAAAATGTAGTTTACGCGCTGATGAAATTTGCCCTTAAACATTAAAAAAAAATCGTCTTAGCAGGTCCTAAATTAAAAAAAAACAAATGCCAGCCGAAATTCTTTTTTTGAATGTCAGTTGCAAATCCGTATCTTTTGTTTTTGATTGACAAATCGCAACAGTGACAAATTGCGACGGTTTCCGAGGTCCGAAAGTAAATTTATTACAGGGGTTGGAAGTTAGGCCTAATTCTTGCAAATCGAGATAAAGGACGGATAACGGACGGGACCGCTAATAAATCGATACACGTGAAAGGATTCAACCACGCAAATAAACTAAGAACCCACGGACAGAGGTCAACAAATAAACTTAAACCAATTCGTCAAATTTCCTCGATAGTTTTTGTGCTTTATTTTTCTAATTGAAAATGAACCTTACACCTTGGTAGTAAGGTTCATTTTCAATTAGAAAAATTTGACAGTTGGCGATAGCTAACACGTTGAACGCCAACGCGGTCACCGTGTGTCCGACAAACAATAGTTTTTCTATTGTGTCTGCTGCGTGGCAGTCAATGCCTTAATGTGCTGGCGTCTGTACAGACTTTTTTACATACATAAGCAAAATATTATACCGAAAGCGTTTAGTCATAAATATTCCGACTCAAATGCTCTCTGGAGATCGATTCGTTACGTTTCATTAGACAGGTTGACGGACCCTCGAGTTGGGAACTTACGAACTACTTGGTCAGTTTAACTCCAACAAAAGCCCAAGTCGAAGGTACAGGTAAACTTGGGAATTACTTATGAATTGATATGACTAAATGATTTGATTTATACGGGTCTGCTCTTGAACCCGTTTTCGAAGTTTGTATCTTTCATTTGTTTACTAGAGGTGAGTTACACCATTTAAACTGCTGATTTATTCTACAAAAATTTCAACGTGAAATCTTAGGCGAATTAAGCTTGAAGTGAGCAGTTAAGAATGTCAATTCCTGGCGATCAGTATCATGTGAAATGAGAGCTATGTATCTCGTAATGTTAATTACTTTTTATACCATTTACTTTATAGAATTAAGTTCTTCCAATTAAGCACCCCTCTGTCGTGCTGGGGAGTCTGTTGCGCTACTTATTCTTTCCAGCTGAAGTAATAGGAAGTGGTGAACTGCGGTTGGATCGTGGGACTGTCTTACGTAATTTTAAGGTTTAAAAAGTGCTGATTTGAGAGTGTGACTAGTTTAAATAAATGACTTTTGATTTTGGTTATCTAGAAGCTAAGTCACCTAAGTTTTTACGGTGAGAACATTCCAGAACAAACACGATTAACACAATCATATAAATCGCCTTTAAGAACGGTCAGTGTCTTCATTGCTGTCGAATAATATCATTGACAGTTCTTGAACGCCACTTAGATGTGGTGATCGCGGTTGGTTTCATTGGAACAATTCGCTCTAAATTGTCCGCTTCAGTTGAGGTTTATTTAATGGCTATTTCACACGATTTATATAAGCTTGAAAAACATAAGTTTCTTCAGGAATTTTGCTGTGATGCTATTGGTACCACAGATGATAACACATGGCAGTGACAAACTACCTTCAGATTGACTCCAGTTTGTTAGCCATGGCGGGTCAGCGGGATTGTTCGAAAGGGTTAGCGCTGCCTGCAACACAAAGGGCTAAGGAAGAAACATGGATGGGTTTTTGTCAGTCCGAGTCTGACACTCCATTCCACTCCACCCACACCTTCTCAAAATCTAACAATAAAATAATAGTGTTATCGTTATACAACCATGAACATAAACTTTACCTAAGAACTTGACACCTACTGAACGCTGCACCACTTTCCAATAAATGGAATCGATAATTAAATTTATTGCAGCGGTCATCGGCAAGACCTCATTCCGAATGTAAATTATATATAACTAGCTTTTGCCAGCGGCTTTGCCCGCGTGTATGTAGGAAATTATCCCACGGGAACCGTACATTTAGCCGGGAGCTTAGCTTATATGCTATTCTAGACTATAATCTATCTTTGTGCCAAGTTTTATCCAGATCCGTTGAGAAGTTGAGTTTATTCGTTACAAACATACATACAAATCTTTCCTCTTTATAATACTAGTATAGATTGTGTAAGTGTTCCGAGAACTCTGTTACCATCATTTGTGGAAATCGATTAGTGATGTACTTAACACAATACATCGTCCATCAATCTACCTAGCCTTTTCCCAACTAAGTTGGGGTCGGCTTCCAGTCTAACCGGATGCAGCTGAATAACAGGATTTTACATGGAGCAACTGCCTATCTAACCTTCACAACCCAGTAACTGGGTAATATGATGCCCCTTGGTAAGATTTTCTGTCAGATTTTGAGGCTTCTGACATCCCGTAACGACTGTCAATGATGTACCTAAGACAGTCGGGACCAACGGGTTAATGTGCTTTCCTAGGCACGGAGGAGTCTCGATATGTAAAGATGGGCACCATCCACGGCCAACCCCGGCAAGCGTAGCTTAACCTGATGGATGAACCTATGTGGCTGTTATTACTTAGCCACGAGCTCCTCCACCGTGATGAATCGTCAGTCATGGAATAATAATATTAAAAAAGAAACGAAACTCTATGCATTTTTGTGAGGAATTTTCAGGCTAAAAATCTATCTGTAATTGTTTAGTCCGTAATCCCACTGCTGGGCATAAGCTTCTTTTTCCCTTTTCTACACACAACTCTCAACTGCCATTGCGACCAGTCATTGGAGAGGAGTAAATTTCGTGTTTCATCTCAGCCTTGTTCTGCCGCGATGTCGTCTATTATTAATTGGAACCAACTACTGGTTCTTGTAACCCACAGTTCATTTGACATGCGTCAGGCATGTTTGTCCCAATCCCACTTTTTATTATTATTATTTTTTTAAGGCTGGGAAATCATCCAATGACTGCTCCCGCTCTGGGTGGAGCGGAAGGGAGTGTCAGACTCTTACTGACTAAAACCCATCCATGTTCCTTCCGTAGCCCTTTATGTTCCGGGGTAGCGGTAACCCTTTCGGACAATCCCGCTTACCCGGCAGGCTTGGCCCTGAGGGGCCCCTTCATATGCTGACATCTCTTTGAGGCGCGCGTGGAACATATACGCGCCGTCCGGCACGGGTCTGGTGCTGATAGGACGGTGAGTCACCCATTACTCATCGTCCGCAGGCCCGCGCCTACGGTGGCCGGGAGTCGTCACGTGATCCCAATCCCACTTAAGACTGGCATTATTTTGGCCATTATTTGTGACTATGACTTTTACAGTATTTTCCATAAAGTATAAACAAACCACGATCGCAAAACTGATGTTCCTTTATCAAGGTGACATACTCGTCACCTTGACAAGGTTCAATGAGGAAAGGAGAAATGCCGCCATTTTTAATCTACAATCAATAATCCTACCACGTGATTTAAATAAGTAATTGTTTCAAGCGATACTTTTGTGTTTTAAACCACACCTGTTTAAATTGTCCAATTCTTTGGGAAGAAAATGCGGGCAAAACTTTTGCTTTATACTATGGCAGACATGCTGAAGATTCACCCGGTGTTAAGTGGTCACAGAAGAAGTGCATGAAGGAAGCACAGTTACCAAAATCTGTCAATTTTTTTTGATAGTTTCTTAACTTTATTACAAAAGCATAAGGTTCATTTTCAATTGGGAAATTTTGACAGTTTGGGGTTTGTACATCAACACCAAAGGCATGAATCAAGTTCTTCTAAACTGAACAGCTGTACTACTGGAGAGTTTGTTGCGCTACTTCTTCTTAGCTAAAGCACTAGGAAATGATGACGGCGGTCATTTTGGGAGACTATTTTAACGTTCAAAAAGTGCTGATTTCTAGTAGTCCTAGTTTGAATAGATGACTTTTGATTTTTGATGATGTACTTTTTCCATAGGTGGCTGTGACCACTGGCCATACTAGAAACATCGCAGATGCGTTGTTTTCCTAAAACAGAAGACTTGCTATAGGTTACATAACTTGAAAACATTCTATTACATTCTCTTTTGCACCAAAAAAAAAACTAACTAACAAATAACTTTCTGAATTAACTTTCCTCATACTAAAAATAAAAAACGTAAAATAACCCTCCCTGCCGTCCACAAATAGACCTCGATTGACAAGAATGAGAACTAGACTATTATTCATTCATAATAATAACAACTACGTCACACCGTTTAAATCTATTTTCTAACATTACTTATACGGCAAAATGAAAGGGAACGAAAATAACGTAATTCTCACGAAATAAAAATATCTTTATTTGACCATCGAGTTTTGGATCCCGTAATGGGCTATTACTGTCTCAGGTTGGGACAAGGGTCTGTGTAAGGCTAGGCCAGAATGTGAGCGTCGGCCCATAAGCATATAGATGCAGAAAATTTAGGTGAAGTGAGCTTGAAGTGGGCTTGAAGTGGCCTTGAAATGAGCTGCAAATAGTGCCAATTCTTAGCATCAGGTGGATCATAGCTCACTGTACTTTATGTTCAAGGTGTGTTTTTTTTGTAGAATAACGTTACTGGTATTTTCCCAGCCGTAAATAAGTAGTTTTTTGTTATGAGATTAATACATTAATGTGGATGGCTATAAGACTAGGATATAGCCATCCACATTACTTAATATAATACTGTGTGACGCATTATATGGCTGGAAAGGAGATAAGTACCGACTTGAAGACACATAGAGCATTGTGGAAGAAAAAGTCACATGTTCCTTTAATTACTTAAAAAACGATTGCTGTTTATATATTTAAGCCTATATTAATTAATTTATTATAATCATCTGCTTAGCCCTTTCCCAACTATGTTGGGGTCGGCTTCTAGTCTAACCGGGTGAAGCTGAATACTGCTATTTTACATGCAGTGAATGCCTATCTGATCTCCAGAACCAAGTAACTGGGTAATACGATATCCCTTGCTAAGACTGGTTGACAGATTTTCGCTTCTGACGAATCCTAACGACTGTTTAAGATGCATAAATGACAACCGGGACCAACGGCTTATCGAGCTATCCGAGAAACGGAAGAGTCTCGGTTTCTGATTAATTTATTGTGTATGTGCACAAAATAAATGCGAAAAATTAAGCAAAAAAAACTGTCTTCCGGTTAAATGTATGTAGGTCCGCCTCATGAAACAATAAAATCAGGTGATTTCAAACCCGAATTCATGCATTAAGATTTTTAGTATAATTTTCCCCGATGACCTTGCGAAGGCCACTGGATGCGGGAAGCATACAACGAGCTTGGGGGAGGCCTATGTCCAGCAGAGGACGTCCTTGTTGAAATGATGATGATAATGAAGTTTTTCTCGTGGCTAAGTAATATCAGTCGCACGGATTGATCCATCAGGTTAAGCTACGTTTGAGACTTCTCCGTGCCTCGGAAAGCATGTTAAGCCGTCTGTCGTGGATCTGGGTGGATCTGTTCATGAAAAATACTGGTATTCAGCTGCATGCGGGTAGACTGGAAGCCGACCCCAACATAGTTGGGAAAATTGGGGCATGATTTGAATTTTTTTTTTCTCTTAACCTAGTGTTCATCGAAATGATGGACCCTAATCTTATAACAATCTAGCCTTGTATATAGACTAATAAGTAAATTATTTTAACTTAAACTGTTAAAAATATTGTCTTTGCGTACTAAGAATGTGTCCATTGGCACTTTTCTTATTGTCTCTATTAAGGCGAATACACTTTTTCTTGTGTCTTTTTGGTAACACTTGTGCTAGATTTCACTAATCACTAACACTAGCACTAAACACTAACTTGTGTTTGAGTTATTGATTTGAATGAAATTTTCCACTTTAACCGTTTAAAATGGCCTAAGCTATGATTTAAAACAAACACTAGAGCAGGGATGCACAGACCACGGCCCGCGGGCCGCGTGCGGCCCGCCGGTCGAATACTGGTGGCCCGCCGACGGCAAAAATAATACTCTCATACATTCGAAAAATATTGAATTCTATTCCAGAATAAAACCAAAAAAAATATGTTCGAAAAGAAATTTGAATCTCGCGCGCGCGCTCTTAAGTGCGCTTATCGGTGCGCCGTGCATGCGTCGGTAACAGCGGTCGGTATTGTTCGTGCCGATCTCGGTTAAATTCGTTTTCTTGAGGAAGCGCGGTGGCGGCTTATCCACGGGTTATATTGTTAGGGCAAGCGAGATAGCAATAGTCCCGAATTCCCGATTGCTCGCGTAGGTAGATATACGAAGCTTCCAGAGTCGGTTTCGAGATTTCTCCAGACAGTTTTCGACTCTATACGTGCGGTATAAAAGCCACGATAACCGCAGCGACCGACAGTTCGGTTTTAATTTGAGTGAAGTGTAGATTTTAACTCGACTAGCCGGTGTCATATATTTTGATCCACATTCAACGTAGATTTCCCGTCAAGTGCCGTGTATAACTATTAATTGTGTTGTGAAATCGTAAGTAAAACTCTGTTATTAATAAGTGTTTCGCTACATATTTAATCAATTATTTTTGGTAATTGAAAAAAGGATGGGTAATTTAAGTAGGTACTGTAATTGTTTTTAGGTGCTGTGTTAATCATAGCCAGGATTAGAACGCAACATGGACAAGCCAGGGCCTAGTAAAAAACGTAAGGTTAAAGATGAAAATCGGCAGTTTCAAGAAATTTGGACTGAGAAATACTTTTTTGTATGGTCGCATAACAAAGTCGTTTGTTTAATTTGCAAGAATTCTGTTGCGATTGCAAAGGAATATAATGTAAAAAGGCACTATGAAACGCAGCATCCTACTTTTACCAAGTTTACAGGCGAATTGAGAAAGCAAAAAATGTTGTCTTTAAAACGGGAGCTTACTGGTCAGCAAGCTATGTTTACAAAACCCATTCAAGATTCAGAAACAGCTACAGAAGTTAGTAATGAAATTTCTCGAATGATAGCAAAGCGAAGTCGCCCCTTCAATGATGGGGATTTTGTAAAAGAATGCATAGAAATTTCCGCTAAGAAAATGTGTCCAGAAGCAGCAAAAAAGTTTGAGAAAATTCAACTGAATCGTATGACTATCCAAAGACGAATAATGTCTTTGTCAGGTAATATTGCGGAACAATTAAATGAAAAAACTAAGATCATTGAATTTTTTTCATTAGCACTCGACGAATCCACTGATATTAGTTCCACAGCTCAACTTCTCATATTCATACGAGGTGTTACTCAAGATTTTGAAGTCTTTGAAGAGTTATTAGGAATGTGTTCATTGAAAGGTCAAACCAGAGGAGTTGATATACTCAATGTACTTTTGGATGAGTGTTCAAAAACTGATTTGGACTTATCAAAATTATCGGGAGTTGCGACTGACGGTGCTCCTTCGATGATTGGTGTCAATTCTGGGCTAGTTACTTTGCTGAAAAAGCATCTGCAAGAAAAAAACATAAACGCTGAAGATCTCATGCAGTTTCACTGCATTATACACCAAGAAGCCCTCTGTTCTAAAAAAATTGAATTTCAAAATGTCATGAAAGTGGTAGTTTCGACTGTAAATTTCATAAAATCACGAGGACTCAATCACAGGCAATTCAAACAATTCCTTGATGACATCGAAAGCGAATATGGAGATTTACTGTATTATACAGAAGTAAGGTGGCTAAGTCGTGGATTGACACTGGAACGATTTCTAAATTTAATAGAAGAAATTGGAATATTTCTGGCGGAAAAGCAAAGGGATGTCCCGGAACTTAAAAATCCTGATTGGTTGTGTGATTTGGCTTTTTTAGTTGACATTACAAATCATTTGAATGTCTTGAACACACGGCTTCAAGGCAAAAATCAACTGATATCCCAGCTCTACGCTCATGTATCATCCTTTCAATGCAAGCTGACACTTTTCAGATCGCAATTGAATTCTGAAAATTACAATCATTTTCCGAATTATAAGAAAATGGCTGAAAAATTCAACAAAACTGCGATTAATTTCAGTTATGTAGAAAAGCTAGATATTTTGATTCAATCTTTTCAAGACAGATTTTCGCAGTTTAAAAAAGTGAAACCTCTGTTGGACATATTCAGCAATCCTTTCACGATTTCAGTTGAAAATGTGCCAGAGTCAATGCAGTTAGAAATTATCGACATTCAAAACGACCAAGATTTACGCAACAAATTCAACGAAGGAGACTTGCTGAACTTTTACCGCTGCATTGATAAAAATACGTACAAAGAGTTGCGCATAAACGCTCTGAAATGTGCCAGCTTATTTGGTTCTACCTATATATGTGAACAAACCTTTTCAATCCTACTACTATTATAAAGGCGAAAGTTTGTAAGTATGGATGTATGGATGTTTGTTACTCTTTCACGTAAAAACTACTGTATAGATTTGGATGAAATTTGACACAGAGATGGTTTATATCCTGGATTAACACATAGGATATTTTTTATCCCGGTAGAACATTCCTGTGGGATAATTTCCGACCTCCACGCGAGCGAAGCCGCGGGCAGAAGCTAGTACTAAATAATAATAAAACAAAAAATCGAAACCGCCTTGCAAACGAAAGTTTGGAAGCAGTTTTACGTGTTGCTACAAGTAAATTTGAGCCAAATATAAAAAAGATTGTAAGCACTATGCAGTGCCACGCTTCAAATTAATAAATTCTTTTTCAATTTTAATACATTATTATCAATTCTTTATTTTCTTTAATTACCTATACTTCTAACGGCCCGCCATCAGTTCATAATTTGCCCGAGTGGCCCCTAGTCTTAATAAGTCTGTGCATCCCTGCACTAGAGGTATCAAACCTTATATTGTTCAACGTAAAAGCCACAAGGCCGTATGCATTATAAATGGCGGCCTTTATTTTGCGATAGCCGAAACGCTTTGACACGCAGCATTCTCGGTATTGTGAATAAGTAATCTAGTAGGTATTAGGATAATTTTACGTTTTACCTTAACAAAAGTGAAATACCTTATGAAATGGAAATATTTTTCCTAGAAAAGAATTATAATGTAGGAATACTCAGAAATAACCACAGTTGATCTTCAAAACTTATTTAATATTCTCATGTAACTTATTATTATCAAAACTTATTAGTATCAAAACTTATTATTATCAAAACTTATTAGTATCAAAACTTATTATTATCAAAACTTATTATTATCAAAACTTATTAGTATCAAAACTTATTATTATCAAAACTTATTATTATCAAAACTTATTTCTTAGAATCTATCTCCACGGTACGACAATCCCACGACCGCTCGCTACAGTCGCTACCCTTGACTCCTCACGAAAGTTCCCGAATCCCTGCCAAGTCCCCGCACTGTCACCACCAGTGTGCCCAGTGCCAACCATTTCATCTCCCGATTTTATTTCAATACGCATTTTCGTCGTCAGTATGGCCAGTACAAAAAGTTTAAACCGTAGATCGATTTGATTAGTAAATTTTGAACCGTGTGGTTTCAGTTATATTCATGAAACCTTACAATAATAATAAATCATTTTATTTCGGATAACCATGATATCCATAAATTGTTAGTAACAGGTTTGTATTTAAAAACTATTATTAGTAACTTAACTAAAGACGAATTAATGAGAAGAGCACCCCAGACCAGCAACTAGGGCACGCCACTATAGTGGCGGTAAGGCCCCTCTTTGAGGAGTGGCTAGAGAGGCGTCACGGCGCCCTCACCTACCGCCTGACGCAGGTCCTCACCGGACATGGATGTTTCGGGAGGTTCCTGCACATCATCAGGCGGGAGGAAACGGCCGGGTGTCACCACTGCGAGGATCGCCCAGAGGACACGGTAGAGCACACGGTGCAAACCTGCCCCGCTTGGGCGGAGCACCGCCGTGTCCTCGTAGAGGCGATCGGCGACGGCGACCTCTCGCGCCCGGCCCTGGTGCAAGCCATGGACCGGGGCGAGAGGGAGTGGGAGGCAGTCACCTCCTTCTGCGAAAAAGTCATGCTCGCGAAGGAGGTGGCGGGATGGGAGAGAGAAAGGTCCTCCCGTCCCAGCCACCGCAGGAGACGCCCCGGGCGTCGGGAGCCATACGTGACGACTCCCGGCCACCGTAGGCGCGGGCCTGCGGGCGGTGAGTAATGGGTGACTCACCGTCCGATCAGCACCAGACCCATGCCGTACGGCGCGTATATGTTCCACGCGCGCCTCAAAGAGATGTCAGCATATGAAGGGGCCCCTCAGGGCCAAGCCTGCCGGGTAAGCGGGATTGTCCGAAAGGGTTACCGCTACCCCGGAACATAAAGGGCTACGGAAGGAACATGGATGGGTTTTAGTCAGTAAGAGTCTGACACTCCCTTCCGCTTCACCCAGAGCGGGAGCAGTCATTGGATGATTTCCCAGCCTTAAAAAAAAAAAAAAAAGACCAGCAACTAGGGCAACAACTAGACATACTAGGGTATAAGTCTTCTCACAAATTGCCTTATTATGGTGGAGGAAGTATCGGCCGCCACGGCTTTCAAAATGCTGTTATGACTGCCCCGTATTCTGCTCAGGAGCGAGGCCGTTTTCTTGCGGATGATAGCATGAAAACCATCGATATGGTTTACCGCAAACATTTCAGAGGCACTACACGAGAAACGAGGCAATCGCAACAGCATCCTAAAAATATTATTATATTGGACGCGTAGAACATCCAGCGATCTTTTCGAGTAGTTGACCCAAAGATAACCGGTGTAAAAACTCTGACAGTAAGCTTTAAAAAGCGTTATTTTTACTTAGTCAGTGCACCGAGCAAATCATCGGGCCAATATATTACCCCTGACCGCCAGAGCCCTACGCTCCCGTTCAATGGCAACATGGTCACTGAGGTCGTCGGTAAGAAAATGCCCAAGGTATTTAAACTTAGTCACTGTACGTATTGACGTACCGTTTATGGCAAGTTCGAGTGTACTTTCCCGTATCTCACCAGTGACCCCAAAGACCATGTATTCACATTTCTCTGCATTATAGACCAGTCCATGTGCAGCAGCGAAGGTCTCACAAACATGAAGCAACTCCACGATCGCTCCCGGTGACGGGCCCAGCAGCACCATGTCATCCGCATAGCTGATGTTGTTGCAACTAACACCATTTACCTTGCATCCAACATGCATGCTGCTAAGCTCGGCAATGAGGTCATTTACATATAGATTGAAGAGCCGGGGAGACGACAAACCACCCTGCCTGACCCCGCACTCCAATCCATATGATTCCGAGAGCGCGTTCGACCATTTGACATGGTTTATCTGGCTACGATACCAATATTGCAATACACTGAGCAGTTCCTCCGGTATACCCCTACTCCTCAACTTGCTCCAAAGCACATCGTAAGAAACGAGATCAAAAGCCTTGGCCTCTCCAAGGCCTCATCAAGGAAGCAGGCGTACACCAGTGTCCTACGGTCAGTGTAGTACTTGACAGTATGCTTGACAGCCAGGATAGCACTCTCTGTTGATAGTCCTGGACAGAACCCAAACTGTGCATCATGTAACTTAACATAGGTCGCCAAACAGGAGTCAAGCATATTGTCCAACACCTTAGCCATAACCGTTGCAAGAGAGATCGGGCGGTAGTTGGTCATGTCCGAGATGTCTCCGGTCCTGTTCTTCACGATGGGTACTACAATGGTCTTTATTAAGTCTGCCGGCAGATATGAATGGCTGAGACACATCGTACAGAACAAGGACAGGACCCTCGGCATATGCATGCCTGCATATTTTAAATGTTCTATGTTAAGCCCGTCATGCCTCTACTCATACTATTAATCACCGATTTTACTTGCTTCGTGGTGAAGCGAGGTAGCGGCTCCTGCCCCCGGTCATGAGACTCAACGCCGATTGCCGATACTGAGGGGCCAAGTGGAGAACTTACTTGGAAATATGGGAGTAGGTGGAATTATGGGAGTAGGTATTTTTTAACCGTGTATTGGCAGGCGTTAAAAGTTGTGGTGGAGCAGTGGTGATGGCCCTGTCTTGACTTGTAGACCGTGGGTTCGAACCAGACAGACGCGGGCAACTTTGTATTAATAATTTCATCACCACTGCTCTCAAAACGGTGAAGGAACCGGACCGGCATGTCCTAGAATCAAGAATTCGAATCTACTAACCCTCACTGACCCGCGTGTTAGATAGCAGCCCGTTCCCTTTCCAAAAGATGAGGCCCATGACCTAGCAGTGGGAACATTATATACTGGCGACTGCCTATCTGACCTCCAGAAACCTGTAACTGAGTAATATGATACCCCTTGGTAAGACTGGCTGTCAGACTTTCGGGCATCTGACAACGCGTTTCGACTGTCAAAGGTCCACAAATGACAGCTGGTACAAACGGCTAAACGTGCTTTTCTGAGGCACAGAGGAGTCTCGTTATGTAAAGATGATCACCCATCCACGGACCAACCCCGGCAAGCGTAGCTTAACCAGATGGATCGGCCCATTTGGCTGTTATTACTTAGCCACGAGCTCCTAAAGATAATATTTACAACTGACCACCATTATTTTGATAGGTTTTTTTACATTATTAAATGGTTTTTTAAAGCCTTAAAAATCAAATTTTAAAGCCTTTTTCTATAAGAGTCACCTCTATTTTTCTCTATCAAAATACATCCACACAGTCATTTTATATGAAAACCTATAAGCCAATGTGCTAGATTAATTAATTTACCTCTCTATTTTCAGTCTTCGGCTTATAACACACAACACACACACACACGTATCAGTCACTGAATGTTTTCTTTCACTCCTCAAAGTCCTTTGAAAGGTTTACGTGTGTTTTCAATAGACGAACTCATTTGAGCGATGTATTTCTGTGCTCGGTATTTTCAGAACCATTCATAGATTAACTGATTGGTATTAATACTTCGTAATTATATAAAAACTTGCGATCTTTTGAAGTCTGATTTAGATTTAATAAGGGATTTAATTAACTTGACTACACACATAATCTTTATTGATTTATATTTTCTTCAAAGTAATGTTACTTACTTAAGTAAACTTTGCTAATAGTATAACATCTATACGTAGTATAAAACAAGTCGCCATCTGTCTGACTTTACGTTTAGATCTTTTAAACTACGCAATGGATTTTTTTTATGGTTTTCATTTATATAAAGAGTGATTCAAAGAAAGGCTTTATGTTGTAAGTACTTCTTTTTTCTTTCTTTTCGTGTGGTTAGTGACTAACCTGGTGTCACAGTTTTATGCTGCCCATGGGCCTCTGACTTAGCTTCACATGCTGTTGAGAAATATCTATCAGACATGCTGGTTTCCTCACGATGTTTACTCACCGATTTTCAAGCAAGTGATAATTAAGTAAGTAAATACTAAATAATTTTATTATTTATAAAGACACTTTCAATCAATCTGCCTAATCTTTTGCCAACTATGTTGGTGTCTGCTTCCAGTCTAAGTGGAAGAAATAAAAAAACCTGTTATAAAAATTCTATTCTAATTAAGTTGTCAGTTTTTGTCTGTGGTCCATCCATTGTCCATGGCCGAGATACTGATTGTCAATGGTTTTAATGTGTCTGAATACGATGTTTTTTAGCTGCTTTGCACGGGTGTATTATTATAATGACTTTTTAGTTTCTTTTTAGAAATGTGCGTTTTGTTTGTGCCGAATAAACATATTTTCTTCTTTCTTTCTTAAACAAATAGTACAATTAATTAAACAAAGTCATCCAAAAAAAAATACAAAAAATAAACTTTCAAAATTGCTACACACGTGCAATGCGACCAATCCCTACCCCCGAATACACTATTCGAAGCAGAAAGTCGAGTGGAAAGTTGGTAAATTGTAATCTTCTATCAAGTGGCCTCTTCATTCGTCACTTGGATTTTTCGTCATTGTCCTTTCTTGCTCACATCGAAGCCTTTTAGTCCCAGTTCGGGGCCTTTTAATAAAGTCTGAAGGGGTACTTTATCGAGTTCAGGCCCTCAAGGGGATTTTATGTGTTGTTTGTCAAATAAATTAGCAATACTGCTGGTTATGAAAGTTATCTAAGACTCTTAGATCATTGGCTTAGCTGGTTTATATTTTTCTTCGAAAGGATTAAGGTTCCCGTAGACAGACACGATTTAACAGTGCAGCGCCAATCCAGCAGAAAAATGTCCAAGAAGATTTTTAAGAAATGGTCCGTCTAGAATTGCGTCGCGCTATCGCGTTGCGCCTGTCTGCGCTTATACCTACTGTTATTTTGATATGCTTTATAGAAATCATGATCCAATACTTTTATTAAACTATACAAAATACAAAAATACAAAAAATTTACACTTGTAACTTAATCTGCAGATTAAGTTACAAGTGTAAATTTTTTGCTGAATTGGCTTAAGAGTTTCTCTATCGCCTTTTTTACGACGGTAATGTTTTCTACAGAAGTTGGTCCCGACAGTCGTTACGGGTAGTCAGAAACCCGAAAATCTGACAGCCAGGTTTACCCAGGTACTGGGTTGTAGAGGTCAGATAAACAGTCGTTCCATGTAAAATACTGGTATTCAGCTGCATCGGGTTAGACTGGAAGCCGACCTTAATATAATTGGGAAAAGGCTAGTGAGATGATGATGATGATAATGTTTTCTACAGTACGTTGAAGAAAGTGTTGTATTAGAATTCAATGAAGAGATATTCCACGGTTGAACCGAACGTGATCAAAAATATACTTTAAGCTGCAGGGTAATCGATATTCAGTTCCCCCTGAACTGACAACCATCACACTCACAGAGCAGTATTATTATAATATTACTGCAGTGTGAGAAAGAGATGAAGCTATACAGAGTTAATAGCTCCATTTCTTTCCTAATGTAAAGCAATTTGAAAAGAATACTTTTATAACGTGGCGTTATAATGGTGACATTAATATAACACTCATATATACGTTATCAGATTTCGTTTCATAAAGACATTATATTTCCATTAAACGTTATTATTTACGGATTATATGGATTTGTTACAAAAAACATCTTAGCGCAACCTGTACACAAAGAACTGTCGCGCAGCAGTCATTTACCGGGGTCACGGATTGTAACATTCGCATGAATGATATTAGAACGAATCCTACTACTATTATAAAGGCGAAAGTTTGTAAGTATGGATGTATGGATGTTTGTTACTCTTTCACGTAAAAACTACTGTATAGATTTGGATGAAATTTGACACAGAGATGGTTTATATCCTGGATTAACACATAGGATATTTTTTATCCCGGTAGAACATTCCTGTGGGATAATTTCCGACCTCCACGCGAGCGAAGCCGCGGGCAGAAGCTAGTAACCAATACTTTTAAGTGGTTTCAATTTCAGTTACATTTTATTATTTAGTTTGTTTGCGATTCATTTTAACCTATCAACATTTATATGATTAATGTGCACTAGCCCTACCCGTGTGTTAAATTAATGTCACCATTGTAGCGCCACGTTGTATAACAGGTGCTGGTTTGAGTACATGGTATAAAATTTAATGTAACAAGAATAGATTTTCATCGCCATTATTGAGCTTTTCCAATCCTGCTTTCTCTTCCTTATCCTCAATGAAAATCTTCTTAAGATAAGCAAATGTTCCTTTTGAAAGGACAAAAGACTTAATTGGTATTTTAATAACGACGGATTTTGTGTACAGCTTTTACTACGCTATTGTTTGGTGATATAAAACTATTGTTGGCAGGTTTAAAGGGAATTTGAAAGCGTTTCATGCGCAATTTTGTAAGGTTGCTTACTTTGTTCTAAGACTATTTATTTTTGACCGACTTCAAAAAGGAGGATGTTTTCAATTCAACTGCATGTTTTTTTTATCAGTTTGTTACGCGATTACTCCGACAGTAAATTATGAATCGATTTTGATCATTCTTTTTTTGTTTAAAAGGTCATACTTCGGAGGAAAAGGAGGATAAAATTGAAATGGGAACCCCATTTCAATTTTATTAACTTCGCTTCTATAGTTTTTGAGTAAGCTTCGATAATACGTATTTATGCACTCCTTTTATCTTTACAATGTACGACGACGTTCAGGAGCATATGCGTCACCCCCAGTACAGTATTTACAACTAATCTTGTTGTAAATACATCGTGTTGTTAGGACAGATCTGAGAGAGCAAACAAGGTTCTAATTAAAAAGACATTTATTCAAACTGGGCTGAAAAACAACACTATTAAAATTTGAACGTCAAAACTACACAAGTCCCATAACCCTTCACCACTTCCTTGGTCTCCTATTACAAAGAACTTAAACCTTATGGGTGTACCTACTATGGCGGGTGTGCCTTTTCATTAAAGACATGCTATGCAGCGTTGTTATGGATGCGTTTGAATATCCACCAATCATATTTATTGGTATGTACAGAGGCCAGCACATCAAGTTACCACAATCTGTCAAATTTCTTTGATAGTATTTCAACTTTATTGCAAAGACATAAAGTTCATTTTTAAATGAGACAATTTGACAGTTAGGGATAGCTTGATGTGCTGGCGTCTGTTAGCATAGCAGTGGTGGAAACGGGTTTTGCTAAGCGATGTGTGCTATGGATAGTCGAGAGTCGTATAGCTATGTGCAGAGTGCCGCTCCCCATGCCTTCCCTACTAAGCTACGCTTGCCGGGGTTGGTCTGTGGGTGGGTGACCATCTTTACATGCTGAAACTCCTTTCTGCCTCGTCAAGCACGTTAAGCCGTTCATCCCGGCTGTCATTCGAGGAGCTTTGACAGTCGTTACGGGTCGTCAGAAGCCCGATGTTCTGATATTCAGTCTTACCAAGGGTATCGTATTACCCAGTTACTGGGTTGTGGAGGTCAGACAGGCAGTTGCTCCTTGTAAAATACTGGTATTCAGTTGCATCCAGTTAGACTGGAAGCTGACCCCAACATAGTTGGGAAAAGGCTAGGCAGATTGATTGATAAACCATTTCCATGCCTATAATGTACAGTCTACATTCTACTATCTTTTAACACTAGCTATCTATTTCCAGTTTATTCAATAGGCTTATTTTTCTAAGATATTACTTTGATAAGCAGTGTTTTCGGGTTTTAAAGGAAAAAAATATGATGTTTTTTTGGGTTCTAGTAAAACTTTCATGCCCTATTTTTGAGAACGAAAACATATTTTTTATTTTAAGAACGTGAAATCTAGGTACAATCGGAAACGTTAGCGTTAACCATATTTCAACATTATTACAGTCGGGGAAATTATTAGCTAATCAAACTTACCTTTCGTACTTCGACAGTTTGGGTGTCACGGGCGAAACCAAAACATTTTTATGTACTAACCTAATTGTGTTTTATTGAAGATCACTATTTGTCATCGCTTTTCTTTTTGCCAATAAAACTTTTTGTAAGTTTCACCCGAAGTTAACACAGTAGTCATATAGTAGCATATATTTCATAGATTGGCAGCGGTATGTCAGCTCAGCAGGATTGTCCGAAACCGCTACCCTTTTTTTTTTTTTTTTTTAAGGCTGGGAAATCATCCAATGACTGCTCCCGCTCTGGGTGGAGCGGAAGGGAGTGTCAGACTCTTACTGACTAAAACCCATCCATGTTCCTTCCGTAGCCCTTTATGTTCCGGGGTAGCGGTAACCCTTTCGGACAATCCCGCTTACCCGGCAGGCTTGGCCCTGGGGGGCCCCTTCATATGCTGACATCTCTTTGAGGCGCGAGTGGAACATAATTATACGCGCCGTACGGCACGGGTCTGGTGCTGATCGGATGGTGAGTCACCCATTACTCACCGCCCGCATGCCCGCGCCTACGGTGGCCGGGAGCCTCCCGACGCCCGGGGCGTCTCCTGCGGTGGCTGGGACGGGAGGACCTTTCTCTCTCCCGTCCCGCCACCTCCTTCGCGAGCATGACTTTTTCGCAGAAGGAGGTGACTGCCTCCCACTCCCTCTCGCCCCGGACCATGGCTTGCACCAGGGCCGGGCGCGAGAGGTCGCCGCCGCCGATCGCCTCTACGAGGACACGGCGGTGCTCCGCCCAAGCGGGGCAGGTTTGCACCGTGTGCTCTACCGTGTCCTCTGGGCGATCCTCGCAGTGGTGACACCCGGGCGTTTCCTCCCGCCTGATGATGTGCAGGAACCTCCCGAAACATCCATGTCCGGTGAGGACCTGCGTCAGGCGGTAGGTGAGGGCGCCGTGACGCCTCTCTAGCCACTCCTCAAAGAGGGGCCTTACCGCCACTATCGTGGCGTGCCCTGCGCTGGGTTGCGACAGTCGCTGCTTCCAGGCCGCCATGAGATCGCGCCGGAGGTCCGTCCGCTCCGCCGCAATTTGCTGCGGAAACGGAGTTTCCCCCCGGCTTAATACCTCCGCGCGCCACTCGAACAGGCGCGCGAGGACTATCGCCTCCAGATCCCACGGCAGCAGTCCGGCAAGGAGGCTTGCCGCCTCGCCCGAGATCGTGCGGTACCCCCGGATTAGCCGAATGGCCACCACCTTTTGGGGCGCGTTCAGATAGTGAGCGGCTCGTCGCCGCAATGAACGCGCCCACACCGGCGCCCCGTATTGGGCCATGGACCGCACGACTCCCGCGTAAAGCCTCCGGCAGGAGGCGTTTGGCCCCCTCAGATTGGGCAAGAGCCGCTTGAAGGCGGCCCCAGTCCGTTCCAGCTTGGGGGCCAAACGTTGGAAATGCTCCACGAAATTCCATCGGCTGTCGAGGACCAGACCCAGGTATTTCATCGTGGTCTCGACGCCGATGTGAACCCCTCCCACCGTAAGTTGGGATCCCGATGGTGGCCTATTCCGAGGCCCATGAAAGGACATGGCCTCGGATTTGTGCAGTGCCACCTCGAGACCCAACTGCCGGATCCTCTCAACGACTGTCGCAACCCCGCGTGTCATCGCGTCGGCCGCCGCCTGATGCGACCTCCCCTGCGCCAGGACCAGCGTGTCGTCAGCGTAGCAAACTACGCTGACGCCGTCAGGGAGGTCGGCCCGCAGCACCCAGTCGTAACCGATGTCCCACAGGAACGGCCCCAGAACCGATCCCTGCGGGACACCGCACGACATCTCTCGCCGGTTCCATTCCCCATCGCGACCGGGGTAGATGACGGCTCTGTCCGTCAAGTACGCCCCGACTATTCGACGGAGGTAGGTCGGCACCCGGTGATACCGGAGTGCTTCCCCAATGCAACTCCAGGGCAGGGTGTTGAAGGCTTTGGCGATGTCGAGTGACACCACCACGACGACCCTACCCTGGGACACCGCGTCCCCCGTCGTGAGGGCTCTAACGCGCATGATGGCGTCCACCGTCGAGCGCCCCTTGCGGAAGCCAAACTGGCATTCCGCAAGGTCCGGCCCCGTCCTTCCAAGGTGCCCGACGAGGCGGCCCGCAATAATTCTTTCAAAGAGTTTGCCGACCTCGTCGAGCAGCACTATGGGCCGGAATGCGGACGGAGAGTCCGCAGGGCGCGCTGGCTTCTGTATGAGGACCAGCTTCCCCGTCTTCCAACGGAGCGGAAACTGGCCTCTCTCCATGCATGCGCTTAAGAGCGCCTCCAGTCGGGGCCCGAGAGCCCCTGAGGCCAGGACCCAGGCTTTACCTGGCAAGCCGTCGGGTCCTGGGGCGGTATTCTTGGCCTTGAGCCTTCCAACCGCCGCTCTCAGATCTACCTCGGTCACTGCGGGGATGTCGTCGCCGTCCTCGTGGTCCGCTTCGGGCGGAGCCATAGGCGGGGGAGTATGCTCCCCCCGTGAAGGGAACAGAGCGCTCACCACCTCCTCCACCAGCTGAGGGCGGAGACTCTGCGTCAGAGGGGGGGCCCAGGTGCGGAGCTTGTTCCGCACCATTACCGCTACCCTGGAACATCCTTTATGTTATACTAAGAAAGGAACATGGATGAGTTTTTGTCAGTAAGAGTCTGACAATCCCTTTTGCTTCACCCAGAGTGGGGGGTTGATGATTTCCCACCCTAAAAAAAAAGGGTATATAGAACAAAAAATGTATCCCCATGTAATGTGCTGATCCTATAGACAAAACCTTACCATTTTTAACCTTCTACAAACACAAACAGCAAATACATCTTAACAGCAACTGATCCATAGCAGTCACTCCAGAATGTAATCACGGCCCCAACTATTACAGGACAAAATTCTGTTGTATATTTAGCTCATGCCGTCACACGACAGATATGGGCGATACAATTTGATCGTGTAATAGAGTGCCGTGTATGGCACCGACGACCCCAATAGCTAATCTACTTTGGTCTTCGACTAGCGTTCTATTAGGTGCTAACTATGTTGTTAGCGATTATTTTGAACTGAGTAGCTGGAACAGTTATTTTAGGAGTTTGTAACCAATTTTTTATAATTACATGCTGCTACTACTAACTTCATCTTTCTGACTGACCGACAACTTGACAATTCAAAAGTTCCTGTAATTGGTTTAAGTGAAATAAATGCTTTGAGTTTGAGAACTCCACGGACACTCTTTTAAACAAGATAACGATCAACCATATTATCTTGTTTAAAAGAGTGTCCATGGAGTTTCTTGCCCGTTCTTCTCCGTACCTACCTTCTTCTTTGGAATGGGCAACTAGCTTCATTTCTCTCACTGTGTCACAATTACATTGGTTTATTTGAAATAATAGCTTTAGGTTTAAGTTTTGGAGCGAATTACAAAAAGAAAGATTTTAAAGAAAATTTGGGGCTAAATTGTGCGTCACATCCGAACAAAATAGCCATCCCTCAGATTATGCTGCGACCCCATGCGAGACAGAATCCCAGCGCTCGTTTTCAGTGACAGTTGACGTTGACGTGATGACGTCACCGGTGCAGCATACAACGAGACTTGACACGGACACGTCGACATATTGTTGTTCTGTACAGAAGTTTTATCTGTGGCAACTGCAGTTAAGTCAATGTGTCAATTATTTTTTATTTAAAAAATTTGTTTCATCTTCAAAGTCATTGTTAGTGTTTTTGTTTGTATTCTTAACTACTATTAAAAAGTAATAAGTGATGTAACCCACGTAGATAGAGCACAATATACTAAAGAATTTAATTCCAATTAAATTCTTTATCATATAGTGCTGTTTTTACTTAAACTGATATATGTGTTTTTCTTTTCACCTTTTGAGGTGTAGTGTTTTTATCCTGGGTGCATCGTTTTCACATATAATGTTATAATTCTTGTATACAAAACATTGTACAAAACATTTTAAAAGAGTGACAGTCGAATTTCTTGCCCATTCTTCTCCATACGAAACTATCTTTTGGTAGGGGCGACTAGAATCAATTCTATTTCTTGTTCATTTTTACGTTCAAAAGTGCCTTTCTTGTGCCTATTTGAAATAAATGATTTGACTTTGATAATTTTTTTAGACCGCGACTGTACACATAAAATAGCATGTTCAAATCTTAACCCACCTTTAGCTATGACGTAGTTGGTAAAATCTTCAATATCATCAACTGTCACAAGGTATCAAATATAATAGGATATCTACCTTTCTGCTTGAGATTCCGTAAGTTGAGCGCGAAGATCGCTTCGCTCAGGTATCAATTCGGCTCAGTCGATATTTTAAAATTGGAATCTAAAAATATTGGCTCCATCTTATTGGGAGGCCATGCCACGAAGATATTGAGTTACCGTAGAAGTTTATGTAGCGTGTTTTGTTTTTACTGTTTAGAATCATTTAGAAAAGAAAATTCTTTGAAATAAAAAAAAAATAAAAAAGATATCCTTGGACATTTCACACAACGCCATATAGTCCCAAGCTAAGCAACTTAATGCTTGTGTTATGTTAACAAGATGGCTGATAAACTACTTATATACATTTTTTTGTGTAAATACATACATATTATAAATAGAAAAACACCCAGACCCGGAACAAATACTTGCAGGTCGTACAAATATTTGATCCGTGCGGGAATCGAACCCGCGACATGCTGCGCAGCAGTCAATCACTCGACTAATACGCCAACCGTGTCAAAAAAAAATTTGAATTTGGAAACCGTGAGTCACCTCGGTGTTTGTTACATGAGGGTTCTGTTTTTCTACGAATAAAACATGAGACGGGATGCAGAAGGCGGAAGACTGGTTGATGTGTCGCAGCCAGGAGATCAGACCGTAGAAGCTTATGTCCAGCAGTGGAGTGTGATCAGCTGAGTTGATTGATTGATTGAAAGACATCAGAAGATCCAGTGGAGTCCAGTCGGTTGATTCTGTAAAAATTCATTCGCCTTTGGTGAGGTGAGCGTGAAGTGAGCTCTCGTTTCACCTAATGCTGCGGATTGACACTATTGACAGCTCAGTTTAAACTCACTTCACCTGCGTATTCACAGTGAGATATTTACAGAAGAGCTTTTGAGTGGGTTATGACGTATATCAGAGACTTGTGCACTCCTATGGAATATAAATGTTTCAACTGGAGTTAGGTTTTTCTTCGAACTAAATTTACCTACGATTTTTTAATACAGTTGTAATAAAACTAAAGTCGCAAGACCTGCAGTGCAGGTAAAAACTTTTTGCGTGCTTACCTCAAAACAATTGAAGTCGTACAATTTATGTTTCGAATTTCGTGAATTTAAATTCATTTGATAACATGGAAAGTGTATAACTTACTCAACATAAATCAACAAGTTGATTCTCATGAATTTATTTTACTTTTTTGGTGCTGGCATAAAAACAGAATTATGTATTAGTATAATAACCAGTATATATACGAATCCTGGCCACCGTTGGGGGCCTGCAGACAGTGAGTAATGGGTAGCTCACCGTCTGATCAGGACCAGGCCAGTCGCGACTCAAAGAGATGTCATCATCATAGAAGGAGCTCGTTAGGGCCGATGCATATCGGGTCAGCGGGATTGTCCGAAAGGGTTACCGCTGCCCAAGAACACAAAAGGCTGAGGAAGGAACATGGGTGGGTTTTAGTCAGTAAGAGTCTGACACTCCCTTCTGCTCCACCCAGAGCGGGAGGAGTCATTTGATGATTTCCCAAAAAAAAAAAACTTAAAAAAAAAGTATAAGTATTGTAGAATACCTTCAGCAATAACATCCAATCAATCTGTAAGAAAAATTCGTTCAAATGTCAATAAGATTTTTGAACAAATCGGAACAAATAATTTTTCAAAGCAAGTAGGTAAATTCTTTTGATGCCGAAGGTACAGTGACGTCATTGATGTCGTCATTAGCTAAATTAGCTGCCACCGAACAAAGCTAATGGTGGATACATTCGTGTCACCGTCGCTCCTCGCCCACACTTTCAGTGAACGTAAAATCAGACTTTTTATAGAATTACAACAATGTTGAATTACTGGAAGTGTCGGTTTTAATCAGTTTATTATTATTCGTTTATTCATTTCATTTCTTATCTAATACATTTTTAACAAAAAATTAAAAATATAAAAAATAGTGGTCCGCCGATGTCGGGAGCAGGGTCCAAGCCACCGGTGGTTAGGGCTGAAGAGACACAATGCGAGCTGTATCGAGGAGCCTTCTGAATCTGGCTATTGATCCAACCGCCTAACGAGAGCCTCGAAAGATGTCGGTCGAAGCTTTTGGCCACCAGTCCAATGCTGCCAATGCTGTTACGACAATCGGTACAATGATAGCCGAGCTCACATTCTACATTATTATAATTATTATGAGCAAGCTATAAAATCGGAATCAAAATCAAAATTCATTTATTCAAACTAGGCTGAAAATCAGCACTTTATAGGTTTTAAGCACGTTTGAGAGTATTCAAAAGATGGATAGAGAGCTCTTAGACATTAACATCGCAGACTGTATCAATTTATTGTCATTACTTTCAAGGTGTGCTTATATAACTTCTAACGCAATTATATTATCGTAGACTTCCATAGAGCGGGGCTGCGGACGGTGAGTAATGAGTAGCTCACCGTCCGATCAGGACCAGGACCATGCCGGACGGGACAAAACTTGATGATTTCCCACCCTCAAAAAAAACAAACTGCCCGGTTAGAATATTACAGGCAGCAATCGAGCTTTCCAAAATGATAGATTCATTTAACCTTTTCACAGCCAAGGACGCGATGCCTCACCCAGCTCCCAGCTACAAATGCATAACGAACAAAACAGTTAAAACGAAGAACTTTATATGAAGTTGTGGCGCTGATGGCACGAAAATCTGGAACTTCTATTTAGGTAAGTGCTTGGCGGTGAAAAGGTTAAAATATGTTTTTATAAAGATTTCAAATGGTAAACTCTGTCAGCAGATAAATTTTTAAAGTAATATAAATTAATTAGTTGCATCCCCCGTGTTTTTACATTGTAGGTTTTGGAAGCCTTACACAAAGATACACAGTATAATACACGAGCTCTCCCCTTATGTGAGCTCTAGAGTGAGGACCCCTCTGGTGTTCACAGTACACTAACTACCGTTTCGACAAACGCTAAAAAACGTGTTCCGCGTTTCGTTTTAACAAAAAAAAATAAAAAAAGGAACTAGGAAAAGCCTCTGAATCCGTTAATCTGTCAATCAACTGACATCGCAAGGCCACCATAAATAAACAATTTGTCGATACACTACCGGATTAACGATACATTACTGGATTAACACGAGTTCGTTGAATACATTAACTTTTTGTAGTTCCGCCTAATCAAATTATGTAAGGAATTACGAAAATAAAGGCAATACTAATGCATGCGAGGATTCGAGAACTGACAATAATAATAAATCCTAACCTCATTAGAAGTATTTGACAACTATATAAAAATAGAAGTATTTGATAACTATAAAAGACCAGACAGGTTTGAAAGGAATTTCTTTGTTTTACTTCAGAACGTACTGAAAACTGAGAATTTACAGGGTCTACAGTAAAACAACGTATTTAAATAATAAAGAGTAAAATAATAACAAAATATCCTATAAATTATGTCCAGTCAGTCCCCTGAAATATAATCTAAAAACAAATTGATCTTACTACAAATCAAACACAGCAGCTATACCCGCATCGCTTTAGCGTGTCAATAGAGATCATTGACCTCTTTAAACTAGCACTATTTATTTCAACATACAATAATCACGATTGTGACCCTTAAAGTGTTAGGCAGACGTATAGCAATAGCATACCCTTTATTATGTTTGAGTCCCATGTTATGTAGGACGAACCTACTGACACCAACCAGACTTCGGGCTGCTACTGAGAAATTCCAGAAGAAAAACCCAATATTAATTTGCCCGACCCGAGAATCGGACCAAGGTCCTCAGGAGCCAATAGGAAAAGGGCAATGATCGCTATTGTCACGCTAAAGTGATTAGACTATACCAAATTTATCAAATCGCAAGTCAAACATAAACAACAGCTATTTGAACATTTCGAGTTGTTTAACCTTTCGACTATTTTAGATAAGACAAAGATTCGCCCAATATTTAAGGCGATATTATTAAGGGTGGAAAGGACATCGATGCGAAGCCTATGGATCACTCTGCGTCATAATTTGTTGGTTATAAAAATAAAATTGGTGGTCTGTAAATTCGGTTTAAGGACGATAATTTCACATGAGAACATCATAATAAATCATTGATGAAAAATCGCATACTTTTATGAATTATTACCGATGGAGTGGAAGAGAGATAGATGCGTCACATGCCGAAGGCTTAGGCCGCAAATTTGCAGCAGCGTTTCTTGCAGTGTGCAGCGGGGCGTTTTGCGGAACGGCTTTTGGCTGATCGTGCCTCTCTATCGCTTGTTCCACGCTCTCACTTGCACGCTCAGCTAAGGCGGAACGTGACAGTGAGTCATGATTTTTCGTGCATGCATCGTTCGTCGATGTATAAGACGTAATCACGTCAAGAGAAAAGTGCTATTTCATAGAAAAGTTAATATTAATGGCCCTTCCCCCCTATAAACTATATTATAGTTTCGCTACATTTTCTGACCAAAACCAAACTGTATCATCACGCACTAATACGCAACTCTGCTTACCATTCTAAACGTTCCATGTTGGCCATTTGTCAAATACTACCAAGTAATATATCGTTCTTCTTCTTAGCGTCGATGGCAATCCAAATGGACTCGGCCCAGAATTCGGCTACGTGTTTGGCGCCATCACTAACCTCCATCAATTCCTGTAATACAGCAGGACACGCAGGACATGATATTAAGTGTCTCATCGTTTGTGGAACAGCACCATATTTACAGTCCAAGGTGGAGTTGTCTGCAAGATTGTCCGAAAGGGTTACCGCTACCCCGGAACATAAAGGGAAGGAACATGGATGGGTTTTAGGTGGTAAAAGTCTGACACTTCCTTCCGCTCCACCCAGAGCGGAGGAGTCAATTGATGATTTCCCAACCTTTAAAAAAAAGTCGGTGTTGTCTATGAATCCCTTGAGCAGGTTTTCCTTGCTTCGGCCAATTTGGGTCACACCACAACACCATTTATTAAACCTAGATAATATTCTAGGTCTGTCCTAAGCAACTTCCATTGCCCTTACATCTTTGGCACACCGTTCCCTTGCGACAATGACAAATCAATGGGGAGTCTGATTCGCGGATGAAATATGAGTCTGGCGAGTCTGCTCAGGGTTGCCTCGAACGAGGATTTGTCTTCATTCACAATGTCTGGTTTCAAACTGGTTGCCACTAACTTTTTAACTTTAAAATGTCATTTATAAAACGTCAGAATTTTCTTTGGAGTCGCAATAGGGTTTTATTTTGAAGAAAATAGGGTTTCAAGAAATAACCCTTATCAACATCTATCTTTAATTCACTGATCGGTAATCTTTTTGATTGAATTGAGTTTGTTGTTACATTTATCACATTCATTTGTGTCTTTGCTCAGGTTAATGAAGGCGCTATATTTCAATTGTAATTAAACTTTTGTGATATCAAGCCTGTAATCCTCTAAGGGACAGAGAAACTTTCAAATGTAGGTCTGACATATTTTTTTCTATAAAAAACTAGTCAAAAGGCAACTTTTGTTCCTAAAAGTAATTTTTCATTGCTTTCCAGAGGTTTCTTCGTCAGTTAAGTTTCAACTCACCATATTGAGAGGGCCCAGTGGTAACTGCCCCGAATAGCGAGTTGTAGGTCGCGGGTTTGAACCCAAGCAGGCGCTTTAATTTGTGTAAATAATTTCATCACGACTGCTCTCAAAAAAAGTGAAAATGACATCAACCAACCCGCATTGGGCCCGCATTGGGCCCGCCTGGTGGATTGCAGTCCATTCCCTCTCGAAGTGAGGAGGCCTGTGTACCAACAGTGGAAACATAATAGGCTGATTATGCTTATGCTATATTGCTGTCCACTGCTGACATAGGCCTATCCCAAGCTGTGCAACAGCACCCTGTCTTCCGCCTTCCGAATCCAGTTCCCACGTTCTTCATCACTATAATAATAATAGCAGTGATAGCCTACTGATGTGACCGTTGGACTGCCAAGTCATAGGTCTCGAGTTCGAACCCAAGGCACGCACCTCTGATTTTATGGATTCATGTGCGTATTGTAATATTATCACTTGCTTAAAAATCGGTGAAGGAAAACATTGTGAGGAAACCAGCATGTCTGAGAGATATTTCTCAACAGCATGTGAAGTCAGAGGCTCATATAAGCGCGTAGTCTTCCGCGGAATCGCCGATACGCGACACCTTTCGGCCAAAACTCTTCCATGAGGAATGGCTCTATATTATATCCTGAGGTTGCATCACAAACGACTTGAAATTCGTGTCGTGTTGTTGTGTAAAACATAATGTGCAACTTGTACAGTGTCGTATAACTTCTCAGTTCCCTAAACAATGGGTTTCTAATCTGGTCGCCAATCAGGGCTGTGAATAGATGGAGCCGGTGTAAGGGTCGACGACTCAATACGTTAAAAGGGTCGTATCAATTACCTGCTTAATACGCTGGATTTGATTATAAGCTTGAATGACCACCAATGTAAAGAGTTAACGCTTGGAAGTTAGATTTAGTATCGTATATTTCGGAAGCCGGTACCTATTATAAAAAAAATAATAATTGTTTGAAATTGATGTTAATGTTTCATACTTTTTGTTTTAATAAGGAAAAGATTTATTATAGAAAACAAAACTTAATTACAATAATACACCACCTAATACAATAACAAATTATACATACTTAAATAAAAAGACTGTCTTACTAACTATACACAAATAAATTAAAAAAAAGGACACTTAGGCGTCTAAGTACATATCCGCATCGCTGTCGTCCGGAAACGTACCCAGAAGACTGGCAGCATTGCCACGTTGAATGGCAATGCTCATTCTTTGGCCAAAGAACAATCCAGCCTCTGGTTACATGAAGTGTCGACCAAGCCGCGAGAAATTAATTGAATTGCCAAATCATCACACTAATAAAGGCAAAAGTTTGTGCGTCTATGGGCAATTGATTCGGGCAGCTTCATGTACAGACGCCAGCACATCAAGTTATTCATAACTGTCAAATTTTGACAATTGAACATGTACCTTAAGCCTTTGTAATAAAGTTGAAAATCTATCAAAGAAATTTGACAGATTGGGGAAGCTTGATGTGCTGCCCTCTGTACTTGCCGCTGTACCATTTAGTTTTTTTTTTAGTTCAATGCTCTTGCCCAAATGTAAAAAATAAAGAAAAACTGCATTTAAAAATGGCAGCCCTATATTTGGTCCTTGGTATTGGCACATTTCTTTGCCCTTCGCAAGGCGAGTCCCAATTGTTTGGTAAATCTTCCCCAACTCGATCTGATTGGGGAACAAAAAGTAATATTCTGAAATTCCCATTCTTAAATAAATTGTTCTTTTTCCCGTGCACTGGTAAATGATGGATGTGAAAATTGATTTACTTGCGGTCGTAATTTTCGTAAAATATCTACCAAGAACAGAATGGAAAACTTTTTGTTATGTAGCCATAAAAATAACAGTTATATTTAAAAAATAGCAATAACAGGCGTCAATCGATCAGTTTAAGCTACGCTTGACGCGGTCAGTCAGTGGATGGGTGACCATCTTGACATCCGGGACCCCTACGTGCCTCGGAAAGCACGTGAAGCAGTTGATCCCTGACAGTTCCAGGTCTATGTTTAACTCCGTCTTAAACATAACTGTCGAATTGAGGGTGTACCTACTATAGGTAGAAGACCAGCGTATTACCCACAACATAAATCTAGATTACGGGCTGCTACTGAGAAATTACAGATAGGAGAACCGAATAACACTTTACCCGACCGAGAATCGAAACCAGAACCTCATGCGCTTACAACCATTACGTCAACGCAGCAATTATCCATTAATCCATGTGATTAATACTTTCCATTTGACCATATACAATGTCGTGTTCTGGTGCTGGAACGCTGGGATGCCCATTAACAGTGGTCACTGACGACCTGATAACAACAACATGATAACCTGGCTATAAACCAATAATTACTCCCCCAAATCTATAACAAACTACTCAAAGTCGAAACTTCAATAAACTACATCCCATTACATTCATAGTGAAAATGATAATGTTTTAAGCGTGTCTTTGGTCCTATTATAATTGAAATCTTGCTTGGGTCCCAAGTTAATTAAGACAGGGTAGGGTCGGCCTAACCCTGCCGGCAAAAGGATTTCGTAGATATTGTAATTTGTAGATGTAAGCCCGGTAGAAATGTTCTGCTACTGATTTAACAGGTGTCAGTTTTAGAAATAATATTTGGGTTTTGTCATACTGCTGGCATTGGATTGATTTATAGTGTTATCTCGTGGTTAAGTAATAACAGCCGCACGGGTCGATTCATCAGCTTAAGCTACGCGGAGTTGGTCCGTAGATATTGTGTGTCCATTTTTATATGGCTATACTCCTCCGTGCCTCGGAAAGCACGTTAAGTCGTTGGTCCCGGCTGTTATTTGTGCATCTTTCTCATCTCAGTCGTTACGGGTAGTCAGAAGCCCGAAAGTCAGACAGCCAGTCTTACCAAGGGGTATCGTAGTACCCTGTTACTATTGGGTTGTGGAGGTCAGATAGGCAGACGCTCCACGTAAAATACTGGTATTCAACTGCATCCACTTAGACTGGAAGCCGACCCCAACATAGTTGGGAAAAGGCCAGGCAGATTTGTACTTGTTGAGTATCGCAAAAAAGTCTTGAGAATATATTTAGCAATCATGCTAGGCCGGTATATTATAGATTATAATCATCCGTATTTTCCAACCATATTAGATTTAGTTTCTCATTTGAATGAGAAGCAAGACTACCTATATTTTTGTCATGTTTTTTATGTTTTAAGAAAATTCTGTTTAGCAAAGTGACTCAAAATCAAAATCAATAGTCATTTTCAAATTAGGCTGAAAATCAGCACTTTTTGAAGGTCAAAGTTACATAAGACAGTCCCCCAAAAACGCCCACCCTTCACCACTTCCTAGTGCTTTAGCTGGGAAGAAGAAGTAGCGCAACAAACTCCTATGAATATTGTTTAATATTAATTACTACTGCCATAATTATGTCGTCAGTTGTATGAAATGGCTATACCCGGCAAGTTAACGTAGCGTGTCAATTGGATAAACAAGTAATTTCCCAGACTTTACTTCTTACAACTATATATGAGAGCGGTAACAAACGTAGACAACGTGTGGCGGCATTGACATTGCCACATGCGAACTGCGAATGACACTCACGTCACGCAAAATCCTGAATCGCACAAGCAAAGTTTACAGCACGACTAGCATATACATACATATACAACATCTTGACATCAGTTAGTAGGCCACCAGGCACAACTCCATCTGGTCGTAGGATCGTCCCTTTTCTATTTAGGATGATTAGATGAAGAGGAGATCTATGTTCATCATATCCGTACAAAAGTGTCAACCACCAATTGTTTTTGAAAAGTACAGACGCCAGCACATCAAACTATCCCAAACTGTCGAATATTCCCAATTGAACACGAAACTTATTCTTTCGTAATTAAATTGAAAATCAATCAAAGAAATTTGAGTTTGGGGAAGCTTTGTGTGCCATACACTGCTATGTCCTACATTGACGGTCCATCATATTTGCTAAGGTAAAAATAACTATCATTTAATAGAGCAATCGTCTTGAAAATAGCATAAAAAGGCAATGGCTTTTACAAATGGCTGTGCAGACAAATAGCTTCTTCAGATCGGCTTGCTTCCAACAATGATAGAAGCACTTGGCGCCACTCGTAGTGTCCTGTTATCTTGAGTAACTTGACTTTAATCTCACTCAGACTGCTTTGTAGACTCGAGAGTTACATTAAGATAGTGGGCTACCGTAGCAGGACGACAAAGATGTCATATTTTGCATTACGAACTTAATTATTATAGCGAATGTTTTAGTAAAATATTTGCCTATCATTAGAGATTATTTTTTCGGCTGATTATTCGAAACGATTTACTTCTTAAATTTTTCGATTGTTTTAAAAGCTTGTATTTATCTTGCAATATATGTATGTCTGTTTGGGGCAATTAATATTGCAAATAAATTTTGAAGCAGTTATCCTCATGTGATTGAGCAAAAATTTGCATAGACGTTTGGTTTGGCTGACAATGTATGGATAGCTACGTGACGTCATTCTAAATCCAATATGACAGACTGGTCATTTTTGTGCATTTTTTTGACAATTAGAACCAAATGGTGGTTTTCAAGTGGACCTGAAGTTGAAGAATATGTCGGATGTAAATCAGTTTTAAAGTAAGTGTAACTTTGTGTGTGTATACTAAAATAAAACACAATAATTTAGCCATTCGTATTCATAAAACTCTTCTAATGCGCTCCGTACTAAAGAATCGATGGTCGCATCGGAGTCTTTAAAGATAAGATAATTATATACCTGGCGAAACAACGTCCTCTTTCTGGTGCATTAAGTTAAAAAAGGAATCTCACAACGTAGTCAGTTTACGATCACAGTAAAAACCCCAAGCACTTTAAGTTTCAGCAAAGGCCCAAAATTATATAGTCGTTTTACACACACATGGTCCTTGAAGCCTTCGGACCTTGTGAGTATTATTTATTAATGAACGAGGTGGACCAACAAAGTGTCGGTGTTTTTGTGACGGGGACTAATCTTCTGAGGTCCGGCAAAACCTAAATGTGGGCGAGTTGTGGTACTGTTTAGGCATTAGACGCTGTTTTGTAATATTTTTTGACTTATTGGACTTGGTTTATTTATTTATACTTTTCGTACACAATAAAAGTACAATGGCATATATTATATTTGTGGGTTTGGTTATGCTATAATATTTTTGTTTGTTATATTTTTAGTTTGTATATGTGTATTCGTAATTAAATAAATATCTACACTTTGTTTTCCATTGCACCTACCACTGATTATCTCTGCATCACCGAAAGGTTGACTGGTAGAAAATACCTATGGCATTAAGTCCGCCTCTGTACATTTCTGTGCTTGAAGTATTAAATAAATAAATAAAGGCGGATATACCTTAGGCATTCTCTACCGGTCAACCAAGGGTGGTGAAGAGATTAGATGGGATGGGAGCTGCTTTTAAGAGCAGGAACATACAAAACATTGAGAATTATGAATAAAATGGGTTGACTTGGTTCCCACGTGTCTTTTGTTGTTTTAAATGGAGAAATGAGTATGAATGTCCTGGTTGTGTTCATCGTGTCATAGTATGGGGACGGGTTTGGGGACACTTTTCGTAATCTGTGCGTGTTTCACTTTATGAAATTCAAAAATAGTTTGATGGTTGAAACCTCATTCTAAAGACAAACCTTGTTTTGTATTAAAGCCGAATATATTAAAAAACCTGGGAAAAAACGTATTTCTTATTTAATAACAATAAAAGAGCAGATTTTGCCAATTTTACTATCAGCCACATTTAATCAAAACGTCAAAATCCTTTAACACTTCTGCGAGAAAAACAAATGTCTAATGCAAGGACATTAACGCGACTGCGTCCTTGTCCCATACCAACAGTAACGTGTTTGTTCGATCGTAACTTATTTACTTAAACATAAGATTGAAGTCTGCGTGACCCGTATTAGAGGCAGAATTAATCTTCTGTTAAAATAATAGGAAACCGTGACTGACTGACTGATCTATCAACACATTAGCTCAAACTACTGAAGGAATTGGTATGAAACTTGGCACACAGATAGTTATTATGATGGAAGCATCCGTGAAACGGCATTTTTTTTAAGCAACGCCTCAAAATTTGTGTAACATGAAATCGTTTTAAGACTTTCATGCGAACGGAGTCGAGGGCAGAATGCAGACTGGCTAGTATTTAATAAAAAGTGTATATCAGAGCTCTATGAAGGTTGGTTTTCTATGGCGTATGTATCTTTATCGATATTTCCCCAATCAAATTAGAAATACATTTACGTACATTTATGCCTAAAACTATGACGATGATTCAAATTAGGAGTGGGCATGATACAGTTGTACAAACGCTAGCACATCAAGCTATCCCTAACTGTCAAATATACCTAATTGAATATGAACCATATGCTTTATGAGTACTTCGACGCCTAAGTGTCCTTATTTTGGATTTATTTGTATATAGTTAGATAGATAGTCTTTTAATTTATGTATGTATAAGTTCATATTGTATTAGGTTGTATATTATTGTAATTAAGTTCTTTGTTCCATTATATTAATAGATTATGCTTTTGTAATAAAGTTGAAAATCCTCCAAAGAAATTTGACGGATAGGGGTAGCTTGATGCATACTTTGAAAAACCCCATTATTCATTGAAATCAAGGACTAATTGATTTTTAATTACAGTCACAACTTCATACATTTCAAGGATTGTACTTAAAAAAAACACATATAAAGTCGAAGAAAACAAACCACATATAGAATTTATGACTTCCCATACACACACTGTAGCGTGGACATCTCAGGCAAGCTGTAAGCGCCACAAACTATAAAACGACTAAAACACTGCACAATTTAATCGAAAATTTATAGACACTGGGTCTCTCGCACAGAGCACGGAGACGCTTCGGCGGCTGTTGTAGACGCGACATTATCAACACTTTCTGTAACATATCACATATATATCATCTCTCTGGCATGCCGGTATCCTCACGATGCATTGTTTTCCTTCACCGAATTTTAAGTAAGTAATATTTATACAATGAATTCGAAAAGTCAAAGATGCGTGCCTTTTTTTTTTTTTTTTAAGGCTGGGAAATCATCCAATGACTGCTCCCGCTCTGGGTGGAGCGGAAGGGAGTGTCAGACTCTTACTGACTAAAACCCATCCATGTTCCTTCCGTAGCCCTTTATGTTCCGGGCTAGCGGTAACCCTTTCGGACAATCCCGCTTACCCGGCAGGCTTGGCCCTGAGGGGCCCCTTCGTATGCTGACATCTCTTTGAGGCGCTCGTGGAACATATACGCGCCGCACGGCACGGGTCTGGTGCTGATCGGACGGTGAGTCACCCATTACTCACCGTCCGCAGGCCCGCGCCTACGGTGGCCGGGAGTCGTCACGTGGCTCCCGACGCCCGGGGTGTCTCCTGCGGCGGCTGGGACGGGAGGACCTTTCTCTCTCCCATCCCGCCACCTCCTTCGCGAGCATAACTTTTTCGCAGAAGGACCTCCTTCTGCGAAAAACCCATGGTCCGGGGCGAGAGGTCGCCGCCGCCGATCGCCTCTACGAGGACACGGCGGTGCTCCGCCCAAGCGGGGCAGGTTTGCACCGTGTGCTCTACCATGTTCTCTGGGCGACAGATGCGTGCCTTGGGTTTGAACTCGAAACCTATGACTTGGCATCAACTACTATTATATCTATCACTGTTTACTTAACAAACTATGTCACAAAGTGGGTAGATGACTTAGTACCGAAGACCGCAGGTAAAACCAGTAGTCGGTCGATTATGCAAAAATTCCACCTAATGCAAGGGATTGCCACTATTGGCAACTAACTTTAAACTCACTTCACCAACGTATTCACGGTGAGATATTTAAAGAATAGCAGTACTGGACGAGACTCGTGCAGACCACGGAAGCATAGAACAAAAGGAAGTCCTTTATACAGATGATGATGATGGCACAAATGACTAATAATATAGAAACTGCCACTAAATGACTACGAGACTACCTTTTGGAAGTGGAAACTAGAATCATTTCTTTTTTTTATTTTGTCGTTCAAAAGTACCCCTCTTGTGCTTATTTTAAATAAATAATTGGACTTTGACAGCTTTACATGGCTGTCGCGACAGAAGTTTTCATCGAACTTTCGGCTCAAAAAAAATTGTAACTGACATGGCGCGCGCCTCCAAATTACTATTTCAATGTTTGCAGCTGTCCTTACATGTTTTTATGTTGTTGTTGTTGTTGTTGTCTTCAGTAGCAATCCGGCAGCAAAATGCGTTGTGAATCTTGATGAGGCTTTGTAATTACTTTTACAAATACAATAAATAATTTGAGTTTTGGAGGGGCGGGCCATGCTATCGTAGTTTATCTATACTACTTCTGTCTGTAGAAGCCGTCAGAGATTCCATGCTCTATGGTCTCTAGCTTCGTTAATATTTAACTAAGTGAAGGTCCCCCATTGCCTCAGCGGGCAGTTGTCTTGGAAAGATGAAAGCGCTTCAAAATTTCATCAGACGACTGCAGCAGCACCTACACAGAAGGCTTTAAGTGGAGAAATGCAATACAGAAAGATTTTATTAGAAAAATAAATTCTATGAATTAGTTTTTAGTTGAGAGCTTTCTTTAACTAGAAGTGATTCAATTGAAATACATACAGTGGCAGAAAGAAGGATGGATTTGTTTGAACGTACTATTTTTGCTATAGACATTTACTTGCGGAGTTACAGAAACTTTTCTTGAGGGTGTGTGCTATTTTATAATAAATAATAGTTAAAAAACACGCTTTTTATAGAAAACCGAACTAAAGAATAGAAAATAAATTTAAATAATTAAAAAAAAGCGTGGGGTTCTTGTTAAGATATTATCGATATAAGCTTTCACTGTAGGATTTTTAACAGGATAGCACTGCTGTTTTGTTTGTTTTACATAAACTTAAGGATTCAAAAGTGCCCTTTCAATATACTTTCAACGCTTGTCAAAACTGGATAACGTATGACAAAAACTATTTTGAACTAAACTTTGTACACCAACTTATAACGAATACCTACATGATAACGTTAGTTTCTAATTAAATAACATTATAATGTTCAAAGACTTTGCAACCAACACAACACGGAGATTATATTTTCACTAAATTAGAATATAAAATATGGAAGCAAGCTGTAAGATCCCGCAAACTAAGGAAAATTTAATGCAGAGTCCCAAAGCGATGGTCCACCAAACTGTGAACAAGTTTTGAAAGCAAATGATAATAATATTCATTGACCAATAATTTGGTAACAGTTTTTTTAATTTGGTCAAAAATTATATAAAAATTCCCGGCACAAACAAAAACAAAAATAATACGTAATAGCCCTTAACACATTGACTGTCAGATCTACGCGAGACACAATTGTTTTTTAATTGTGTCTGCTCTGAAATAATAATAATCGGAATACCTCTCCACTCTTCATAAGCATCTCAGGACATGTTGCCTCCTTGTTGCTACGATACTTTGTGCTGGTGACCTTTTCCAGGGGCCCATTATTGAGTGTGCAAGTTACCCCCTGCCATTTTAACCCTGTTATATATTCCATTGGTCAGGTAGGAAACATAGTTCTTCCATGATTTTAGGTACCCAATCTACTATAGCCACTCAAAGCCATAGCCCAAAATGTTTTATTTCCATGTTCTGCAATATTCCAGCACCAACCGGGGTTTGTCTTTGGGTGAACTAAAAATAACAGCCAGGAGCAACGGTTTAACGTACTTTCCGAGTCATGCGGGGTCTTGGTATATAAAAATGGACACCCAACCACAGGCTAACATCAGCAAGCATAGTTTAACCTGATATAACGACCCGTGCGGCTGTTATTACTTAGCCGAAAGCCTTTCATACAATTTATTTACATATTTTCCATACAATAACTGTCAAACTCAATTAAAAATTATCGGACTATTGAAAAATCGTCTCTAAATCAGTAAAAACTCTATCACACCTCACATGATACAAAAACCTTTTTAATATGATCAAAAATATATCCAAAACAAAGGATGTTGCTAATCGGATATGCCAGCCCACACATAACCCCTATCAATCAAAAACTACCAAACTATCATCCTATATCACAAAAAAGATAAATCACAAATATTAGTTAAAGTTTTCCAAGCTGAAAATGACTGGCCGTACCCTCGGGTTCGGATTCAATTTAAAGTTCCATTCGCGGACTATTATTTTAATACTGCCGCGTTTGTGAGATGCTTGTCCGATGTAAGCTGTGTTGTTTATTATGCTGCGTTGTTCGTTTTGATTGCTAGTTTTAAACTTTTTGTTGCTGTTTTCGTTGTGCAAATGTTTGGGGAATAGTTTTTTTTAAATGCAGGTTGTTGAGGAAATTAGTTTCGGGTTCCTATGTTAGTGTTAGTGAAGCAATAGCTTCACTGAGCATTGTTTGCCCTATTTTTTTCTGAATGGTTGTGATGGCTAGAGCTACGCAGGCCGCTAACTATCAGGTTATGTTCAGCAGTAAAAGAGACATTTACATAGCTTCATACATATAATTATAGAGTAGGCTAGGACGGTGGCCCAGCGGGATTGTCCGAAAGGGGGTAACCCTTTCGGACAATCTTAGTCTAGTAATTTTCATGGAACGACTGCCTTTGTGACTTCCACAAACCAGTCAGTAACTGGGTAATAGGATACTTCTCGGTAAGATTGTCAGACTATCAGGCTTCTCACTACCCGTAACAACTGCCAAAGGCCCACGAATGACACCCGAGACCAACGGCTTAACGTGCTTTCTTGGTCACGGAGGAGTCTCTGTATGGTCACCCATCCACCATTAACCCATTGGATCAATCTGTGCGGCTGTTATTTCTTAGCCACGAGCTCCTCATCCATGCTTGTCAAGTATTCCCATTTATTGTGCAATTTCGGTCTTTATTGTTATACCTACATCCAACATCTGAATTGAGAACCTCCTCCTCCTTTGAAGTGGGTTAAAAACTTCTTGTAACTCATGTTGTTTTAGCGCAAAAGCTAATGAAGCAGATTAATGAGAAAGGATTACGTCTTTAAAACCCGATGCCAGAGACCGTTTTTAACAACTTGTTACTTACTGGGAGTTGCTGTAGGTCACCACAGAGTATGTAAGTACAGAAGCCAGCGCACCAAGCTACCCCAATCTGTCAACTTTCATGATAGATTTTCAATTTTATTACAAGAGAATAAGTTTCATGTTCAATTGGGAATATTTGACAGTTTGGGATAGCTTGATGTGCTGGCCCCAAATAATTTTAAACCTTACTCTATTGACTGTTAAGTTCAGAATCGATTGAAAAAAATTGCCAGTTTGTGGTGACTTGATGTGCTGGCGACTGTACAAGTATATATAAAGAGTGGGGAAATAATAAAAGGGCATCAAAAAAGTCATCCACATCGCCTTCAACAGGAAAATTTACCAAAAGGCTGGCAGTATTGCCACGTTGTATGGTGATGCTGATTGTTGACCAAAAAATAGGCCTGGGCACGTGAAGAGTCGATCAACCTCTTAGGCCTGCTTGGATGTGGGAAATTGATACATTATTGGAGTTCTAGTAAGGATCCCTTATTTTTTTCAAAATACAATGATGTTTGACCATAAAATAAGCCAGGCAGGTCACGAGAAGTATCGACCAACAGCTTGGCGATATCTCGAAAAACCAATTTAAAAAAACTTATATAATTTATCCAAACCATAACGCAATTAGCAATAACAAACCGCTGCATCTGACAGAAAGATTACCAACCACAAAATTCAACCAACTTAATGTACCTACCAACTTTATCAGCATAAAAGCGCTTTTAACAAAATTTCTGAGCGAATACAGAACATAGATTTATGGTTGGCAAGGTTCCAATTCAATAGATTGGTTTGCAAAAACCAACATCTATCATCGGTAGCGTTGTACCGTGTCACCGAAGGATCGGGGCAGGGTCGAATTGGGGAAGTGTATGGGTTATTGAGTTTATTTTTATTGAGCTGGATTTTTGCGTTGAAGCTGTTGACTAGGTGATAACAATGTTCAGTCTCCCCAGCGATGTGCCTTAACAGGAGTTGCCCAGAGGGAGTTCCGGTTTGATTTTTTGAGAGGTATGGTAAAAATCTCACGCTTAGCCCCAAATCCAGGGTAAGCGAGATTGTCCGAAAGGGTTACCGCGGCCCTGGAACGTAAAGAGCTAAGGAAGGAACATGGATGGGTTTTAGTCAGTAAGAGTCTGACACTCCCTCCCGCTTTACCGAGAGCGGGAGGAGTCATTATGATGATTTCCCACCCTCAAAAAAAAGCCCCAAACGCCGGAGGCCGTTTGAATGTTTTCCCCCGAAAAAAATTTAGAAAGTGGTAACAATGTTAATGAAAAGTTCTACAGTCTGGCTGTAGGACGTTTTGACCAAGAACCTTACCTTGTGCCAGTGTCCAAGACACCACCACCTATAAATAAACTAAGCACCTTCTTTGCCCAAGCATTACTCTTGTCACTGACGCACAACTGTCAAACTACTAATGCTAGATAGAGGCGGGCACATGTCAAAGTCCAAGCAAGTTCTAAGTAATATCAACATCCATCATAAAAATGATAATCCATTTTGTTTTTTCTTCAAGTGCTCAAACACTCATGTGGCATGCGCAAATTTCAGGAACATCTGCAGGCGCCGACACGCGTCGATACCCGTCGAAGCCTGCAGTCGACCACGATGTGAAATAAACACGTAGAAGGACTGTAGAACTGTTACAAGGTAATTATGATGACACGTTGTATTTGCTTACATACTGGGTTTAAGCGAAAGGGTATATACATACAAAAGGATTACTAAGGGACCAACTGCGAAATCGCGAAAAAAATTGTTGTTCCCTTCATTTCGACGAGACACGTGACCAAAAATGTATAGAACGGCTGATATTTTTTTGCGATTTCGGAGTTGGTCCCATAGTAAAAGTTGTTCAGTTTTTTGGTCTGTAGCATAAATATGCTTTTGTAGGTATATACCCTTTGGTCACACCCTGTATATATACTAATTATGTCAGAAGATGATGATGCCTTTTCTCATTGCCATAAAATTTAACTCAATTAAAACATTGTCACGTCTCAACTGAGACTCACACTCCTATAAATTCACTTAAAGCATAACGTGAATCATCAATTTAAATTTAAAGTAAGTACAAGCTACAGTTATGTTATATTAGAAAGCGGAGGATAAGATACCGAATATAATAGCTAATCTCCATTGTTATGAAAATGAAGATATATTACTTTACATTATTTAGTCTAATGAAAAATTTAAGGTAACTGCTAGTCGCTAACAAAGCTTAAGAAATCCCTAGGTTCATATCTTAATGGAAGAGTTTAGGTAGTATAAAATCACTACATAGTATAAAACAAAGTCGCTTTCTCGGTCCCTATATCCCTATGTATGCTTAATGTTTAAAACTACGCAACGGATTTTGATGCGGTTTTTTTAATAGATAGAGTGATTCAAAATGAAGGTTTATGTGTATAATTTGTCGTCATACTTTGCGGGCGACGCCGCGGGCGGTAGCTAGTTTTATATAAAGCATACTTCGTCAAATGAATAAATATAATCTACGCTATTGTTACTTCTTAGCTATTATTAGACCGTCTTACTATCCGTTTTATGATATATCACTAGTACTTTTTAACTTTCAAAAATATAAAAAAACCTATGTATGTAGTGGAAACACACGTTCCTTGAATAGTTACAGAAATAAAAAACTAGGTGCATTTAAATATTAAGTACTATCTTCTGCGACGGGAAGCAGTATATTCCAGACTATAATCTGTCACTGTGCCAAATTTCATCCAGATCCATTCAGCCGTTCTGTCAGTCGATTCTGTAATAATCTGACCGTGAAAACTTAGGTGAAGTGAGCGTGATTTGAGCTGTCGTTCCAACCAATGCTAGGGATTACCACTATTGACAACTAACTTTAAACTCACATCACATACGTATTCACAGTGACATTCTTTACAGTGACATTCTTTCAGAATAGTACTACAGGAGACAACTGTCGAGCTGTCTGCTTTCTGGGAGCGACAACGGGCCCCAGCTGTGGCAGTCCGGAGGATGCGGACAGGTCATCTGATTTGCTATTTTTTCAATCAACTGTCATTGTTTGTTGTTGTTATTATCCAACAGTACATTATCCGCAATACTACCTACCTATAAGAGTATGTTACCATGATCTTACTACGACTTACAGGCGTATTTAAGGAACAAACATGCATCCACACACACATCCATCCAAACTTTCACAATTATAATGTTATTATTATATTTTTATGAAAGTTATAGTTTTCTGTTCCCAACTCCAGCCCTGTACAAACGTGCAAGACGTCGTCGCTCATAAAACATTCGGAAGAAAGAATATTTTATACGATTCCGCCTACTTAGGAAAAAATCTAGAAAATATGCGAACTGATGTTATTAGCATTGAGGTCAGATCTGAACCTGACGTATTCTGCTACAAAAACGAACTTACATTAGTGAGATTTAAGTTCAGAAGTCTTTAATTTCTTTAGAATTTTCAACAGTTTGGAAAACATAACCATAGGAAAAAAACACAAAATAAACAAAGACTACTAACTTTTCTTAGATAACTAAAAATATTGATAATCTGAATCATCATCACCATAATTTTCAGCTTATACTGTTCCTACTGATGGGACATAAGCCTCCTCTTGGTGAGTGGGCCATAATCCACCTCGCGGGGACAGAGCGGGTTGGTGGATCTCACATGACATGTATTCGAAATTTTTTGGGAAATGTTTTAGGATATGCCGGTTTCCTCACGATGTATTCCTTCACCGTTTTGAGAGCAGTGGTGATGAAAATACACAAAGTAAAGCGCCTGCTTGGGTTTGAACTCACGACCTAGAATTCGTAAGTCGAGTCACTGCTCATCAGTGAAAAAATCACAAATTGAACGTGATAAGGTGAAGGAAAACGTCGCGAGGAAATTATGCTTGAGAGATATTTCTCAACAGTATGTGAAGGTAAGTCTGAGCCCCATGAGCAGCATAAAAACTCTGACACCAGGTTAGTCACTAACCACACGAAAAGAAGAAGTCGAAGCTGATACTCCTGGGCCACCACTACATATGTATTATAAAGAGGAAATCTTTTTGTTTGTTGGTTTGCATTGCATAGGCTCCGAAACTACTGAACCGATTTGAAGAATTTTTTCACTGTTGGGAACCTACACTATCCCCGGGTGATATAGGCTTTATATTACAAAATAGAGATCCTTGCTTAAACTCCAATAATGTAACAATTTCCCACATCCAAGCAAGCCGAAGCTAGTTTTTAATACTAATGTTCAAAACATTTTCTAAAGCTAGTTTTTCGTTAACATTTTGTAGTATATAGCCATGTTTTTTTGTTTTATGTTTTATGTTTAGTAATGAGTATATTTTATTGTTACTACTTTATTTTTTAATATCTACATGCCTTTTTCAAGATTGGAAACGGAAGTAACAACCTGACATCTGTTTATTCTCACGGTATTGGCGTTGTTATGTGGAAATTATTTTATTTCATTGCATTTTCTGCTACATTTAGAATGATACCGCTTAGACTGAGACAAATTATTATTATTTATCCTTTATTTCAGGCAACGAAGGCCCATAAAATAGAGTACATGTATAAAAATAATAACTATAAACTAATACATAATTTTAAAAATAAACTTAAAAACTACACTCACTCGCACACACACGCTCTGCACTCGTTGTGACGGCATCGAGTTACGCTGCGAGGTGTCGCGTAGCCGGCCGCGGAAACGCCGGAATATATGGATTTTGATAAAATTTTGCATATTCTTTCCATGTCTGGTCAGGCTATAAAATTATCAAGCTATTTACTATGGGAGTAGATAAGCTGTGGCCTCCTAGGTTGAACAGCGAAATGACATACACAAAAGAAAAACAAATCTGGTTGAGCAATATTGCATTATGTTCGTACTTTTCTATAATTTACCGCAAATAATAAAAAGACGAGTCCCGAGCCGATATTAAGTGTTCCATCGTTTGTGGAACAGCGCCACATTTACACTCCAAGGCGGCGTTGTCTATGAATCCCCACCTCAGCAGGTTTTGTTTGCTTCGGCTAACCTGGCTCCGGAGTCTGTTCAATTTCCAGGTTGGCCAAGGCAAACCGCGCCCAGGAGGGAGACCTTCAGCAGGTGTAACGAATGGAGTTGGTAAGGGAGAACTGTCTCGCCACAGCTTCAGTCTTTCTTTTGATGGTTGGACGGTTAATGGAACTTTAAAAAACTGTTTCGGCTTTTCAGTCTTTGTGGTATAAGGTTGTGGTCGTGCATGGAGTTTCGACTGTCGGAGGCCATTTTTGCTCCTTCATTGGAGCTAGCTACCATTCTACGGACTTCTGGTGACGCTATGCCTGCTAGCGGATACAGCATTTGTACGGGGGTTGATTTACAATCTACTGCTAAATTATTTAAGTGATATCCATTCGTCAGGAGTAGGTAATCTGTAAGATGGAGGTAGACATGTATCTACGGCTCGTTCATAGTCCAGAACAGATATTATAAAATGAAAAATGCTGAGAATTATGAGAACAATGTTTTGATCAAAGCAAATCATAATACAACCAAAAACAACTTACAAATAAATTGATTTATTACACTCAGTTTTGAATGTTGTAAAACACCTTTAAACCAAAAAAAACGTGTGGAAAAAAACTTTTAATTTCATTTTATTAATACGAAAAGTTGGAGATCTCATTTACTTTCAACACTTGTTTGGTCCGGCGTGGGTGTGATTAATCGTGCGGGAGCGGCACGGGTGCTGGACGGTCGCGGGACCGTAGCGCGACGGGCACGTGACGGGGCGGGACGGGGCGGGACGGGGTCGTGACTTAGGTACGACGTGGGGTTGGATATTACAATCCTGTTTTGCGGTTTTCGTCACGATTTAAAACATTTCTTGGATTTATGAAGTAGATGTTGTTTTTTTATGTGGTTACTGGAAAAAAAATGGCTGCCGCGGTATGGCAGAATAAAACTTTTCTTCTTTTTCGGGCTATATCAGTAGGTGCCTATAGGTAGGTGGTTTTAACTATATATTTGTATTGAGCATATTATATTGTCTAACTCTTAGGTGCTTAGTTTATATTTTTGTTTAATTTCGACTCTTGCACGGTACCTCTGTTAAAGCTAATTCTAGTCTGGTTAAATGTATCGCAGGTTTTTCCCGAAAACCTATATCAGGCACCAGTCTCTCACAAAGGTGGATTACAGCTGCGATATTTTCTGCCCACATAAATATAAAGGAAACTCTATGAAGTGAGAATAAACGATAAATATTTTTTTTATGATTATATCAATTGAATCGGTAAAATGTTAAAGGGGATGATTGCTTACAGCATTTCACTTAAGTGTATTCATTAATCATTACTGATACTGGGCTCACACGAAAGCTTATGGCCCAGGGAGAAGGCCACATCTACATACCATTATAGTTTGACTTTGAACGAGATCGTAGCCCAACGACATAAGGAAAATACTCCAGAAAACAAAAGATCATAGAAACAAAACCAAGCAGGCACACAGAGCTCCAAAAAGCTAAATACGATAACAGAACAACACGCAAATTTAAATATGAAATACCGAAACCCCATTATGTTTGTTCATTTCCCGATCAAAATGGCGGCAACGCAGATAATAGCCCCTTATCATTTCGTTATGCTTATTTCCTTATAACAAATATATAAACATACACAAACGATTTACAAATGACTATTTAAATTTACCTTGAAACAGCGGTTGCCTGCGACTTTGTCTGCGTATATTTTGTTTTTTGTCATTTTTAATGCCGATATCCAGGATATGTCCGTCTCCTAGTTCCATTGTTGTCAAATTTCATAATGGCCGGTTCCATGATTTAGGTGTGAAAGACAGAGAGCCAGAATGACTTTCAAACTTTATAATATTATTATGTATAGAAGCAATTTTTCACACCACCAACCTTTAGCTGTGCCCGGATAGTTTGTAACTATGTGAGCACCATGTATCTACTACATACACAATTAATTTTCCTGTCATTGATTTTTTTTATCCCTCATTTGTATGGGAAAAAAACAAGTGACGTCTCGTGTTCTGTCTCATTTTTTAAAGGAAACTGTTTTTTTTAAATAAAAAAATCTTAAGTTTAATATAACTAATATGTGCATGGACACAACAATAAACAACTCCCTTTCGGGTCGGACACGAGTTTTTTTACAACCTGTATAAACTTTTCAGAATAAATAAATTAAAACTGCATCAAATCCGTTCTATTAGGTACACGAAAAACGGAGGCCTTACCTACTTAAAAACGGAGGCCCGAGTGAGGTTTACGCAAGGTCACTTATTTCTATCATAAGAGGCTTTCAGTTACATCAATACACAATTTACCCAAAAGTAAATGCCATTCAACCTTTTATTAGCACAATAAAAGGAATAAAAACATGGCGTTTCTTGGCTAACCACTATGCCATATGCCAGTTGCCGTGCCAATATAATGCTGCCATAAACTACGAAGGTTTATGGCAAAATTATTAGTGCTATAAACATACACGGAGTTGCCAACTACCCGCATAATATGCTAGTAAACATAACAATGTATTTTTGAGGGCTAACTATAAAAGTTACTGGCAAAATGTGGCTGTACTATAGGTACAGCCACATTTTGCCAGCTCTGTCTAGCCCTTCGGCTATTACAGGCGTGATGATGTGTTATAAGAGTATTAAAGAGACCCGTTTTTTTCTTGTTTTAATGGTTTTAGACCTTTTATTGGGTCTGTCATATTTTTAGGGTCAAAACGGGACTCTATTACTAAGACTGCTGTCCGTCCGTCCATCCGTCTGTCACCAGGCTCTATCTCATGAACTGTGATAGTTAGGTAGACAGTTACAATTTTCACAGATGATGTATTTCTGTTGCTGCTATAACGATAAATACTAAAAAACAGAACAAAATAAATATTAAAAGGGGCTCCCATACAACGAATATGATTTTTTGCCGTTTTATAGATACGGAACCGTTCGTGCGCGAGTCCGACTCGCACTTGGCCGGTTTTTGTTACCATCCAGCATGTTATGCCCAAAGGGTTAGACAAAGGTATAGGTACCAATAGTATATATATATACCGGTAGAGGACATTAATGATATTTAAAATGATCCAATTTCAATGTATATTATAATTTGACATAATTAATTTAATATATTTTTAATTTAATTCAATTGTAATTTATGTTAATTAATTTTGATATTCTTGACTGCTTGCATGAATTTTTACTATCTAATAACTTTATGACTAATTTGCACGCCGAATTTAAAGGCAGAATATGAGATCTGTAATTATTGCTTAAGAACTTTCTGTACCTTATTTACGCAAATAAATGATTTTGATTTGTAATACACACATTGCCAGTTATGTGTAAGGTCCACTTTCCTCACACCCGCACAAGACTTACCTTTTTTTTTTTAAGGCTGGGAAATCATCCAATGACTGCTCCCGCTCTGGGTGGAGCGGAAGGTAGTGTCAGACTCTTACTGACTAAAACCCATCCATGTTCCTTCCGTAGCCCTTTATGTTCTGGAGTAGCGTTAACCCTTTCGGACAATCCCGCTTACCCGGCAGGCTTGGCCCTGAGGGGCCCCTTCATATGCTGACATCTCTTTGAGGCGCGCGTATATGTTATGTATGAGCGGACGGTGAGTCACCCATTACTCACCGTCCGCAGGCCCGCGACAAGACTTACTTCATATTCCTACTTCCATATTGAATTTTAATCAACCTGTCCACGGCATAGGCTTCTCCTTCAGCATCTGAAAAAAAATCCGCTTCCCCGGAACATAAAGGGCTTAGGGAGGAACATTGGTGAGTTTTAGTCAGTAAGAGTCTGACACTCCGTCCTGCTCCACCCGGAGCGGGAGTCATAGGACGATTTCCCACCCTAAAAAAATGCTTCTTAACGGTAATGTAAGCAGTTTCAAGAGCACAAAACAAGCTTTCTCCCAGCGGTGTTTCTGTCAGTGGTCAGTGTAGCGCACTTAAGTGAAAAATTGGATGATTACTCGCCATCCTGTCGGTGGCACGAGCCTTAGCTTGTGTAACCAAGGGTTACGACACTGGCCTGTGGTTTTGACAGTTCGAGAAGGTCACTTTTTTTTTAAATCTTAATTTAAATTTTCGTCATAGTGACGCGCTATTGTTGATACAGTGTAGTGTATGAAGATGAAAGACACTTATCTAAGGACTTCCAAAATTCATAGACAGTTAAAAAAAAACACGTTTTTTAATTTTTTAAAGATCTGCTGCACTGTTGCTTGTAAAATAAAAAATATTTTTGTATGTAACGGCGCAGGATATCTTTTACCAGAATTGGTCATCATATTAGTGGTTCAACGGCTTCACAGGTGTCTAGTGTATTAATTTTGCATTATTACCTATCATTTATTTTGAACTATACCTAAACTTCTTAGTTTCGTTTTTGTAGGTTATAAACTTAAAAACCTATGTCATTTATTTACAAAAAGAAAATGCTGTACCATACATTATGCTCGCATAACTCGTCAAATTGTAGGGAACAGCTGATTTTTTTTTGTAATTTCAGACTTGTTCCCACAGTGAAAGTTATTCATAATGATGAGTACAATGACCCCTTAAGTAATTCCCATGAATTCAATTTCACCCTGTAGAACAAGAATCTTTTAACACGTTCCCTGTTCACAAACTAGACACAATAGTTAAACAATCAACATGAACCATATGTGGTTCATTGGACAGTGAATGGGTTAAGTTGCTTTTAAAAGAACTTGAGTAGTTAGCGCTTCTTATATCTAGAGGCAAGCAAGGTTGCAAGGTTGGGAAGCAGTAACAGCCTAGTGGTGTGACCGTCGGACCGCCTAGTCATAAGTCTCAAGTTCGAACCCAAGGCACGCACCTCTGATTTTACGGATTCATGTGCGTATTGTATAATTATCACTTGCTTAAAAATCGTGAAAGAAAACATCGTGACGAAACCAACATGTCTGAGAGATATGTCTCAACAGCATGTGAAGCTAAGTCAGAGGCAGCATAAAAACTCTGATACCAGAACACGAAAAGAAGAAGATATCTAGAGGCAATGCATAATTAATGCAGACGAACTCATTGGTAATGATGCAAATTTAATGCAATAGACATGCATAAACTTTTCATATTTACTAAACTCATTTCTAAGTCACCATATAAGCCGTTCGCCGCCGCCGTAGCAAAGTGGAAAAGAGAATCCATAATCAAGAAATACCTTTTCAATTGAATATTTCAGTGGCCATTACACACTTTTTCTTTTTTTTTCATTTTGATATCGGTTCTCAATGCTGGACTACGTATTATTTTTCTGAATTCATAACACATCAAACTCAAATTCAAACTCAAAGCATTTATTTCACAGGCACTTTTGAATTGTCAAGGGGTCGGTCAGTCAGAAAGATGAAGCTAGTTGCCCATTCCAAAGCAGTAGGTACCAATGGAGAAAAGCGAGCAAGAAACTATGTTTACAAAAACTTCGTTACATCATTCATGTTGAAATATACATGTGAGAACGATGCAGAACGTAAAATAGCGTCCATAATTACAAGATTTAAGAAAATAATTCAAAATTAAATTAAATTTTTAAAGAGCCGTGCCAGCTAAGAGTTGACCAGTCCCTACTGACGGCGCCCGTTCACGAACATGACGCATGGATAAGCACCATTTACCTCAACCATTTTGAAGGGAGCTGAATAATCCAACGCCTATCTATCGCCTGAAGGTATTCTCCGAGGGGTAAGGCAGTGGTGTATTACACCCTCATTTCACCAGTTATATAACATGGGGCCAGCCTATTGTCATCAAGCGGCAAACCAACAAATCCAGACTTCGGGCTGCTGCTGAAAAGTTCCTGATTGAAAAACCCAATAACACTGCTGTCAGCTGCTATAAGAGGTGGTAGTTCAGATCCAGTCTGTACCATAAACCAAAGAAACAGTGTATGGACGTATTTAGTCGAACGTAATATGACGCCAATTCTGCATGCCCAAAAATATAATAATAATATAATATTTATCATTTATTTCAGGTAGGAAAGACCCATAACATAATAATACCTTACAGACTATCAAACATTTATTTATTAAAACCATAAAAATAAAATCTACTGTACATGAAGTTATGGCCTCGAGTTGCGCTGCGTCGTGTCACGTAGCCTTCCGCGGAATCGCCGATACACGAAAATCTTATAATATACAAAACTCTTCCTTGAGGAAGGTCTCTATATAATGAGTCAGAGCTCGCACCACAAAGGACTTGAAATTCGTGTTGTGGCGCGAATCCAGCTTCTCGACCCTTTAGGTCCAGCTGGTCTTCGCTCGTACATACTCCACGCCCTCCTCAACCTTCGTGGTGTGATGTAGCTGGGACACATAGAGCTGCGTCGTAGGTGTTGCCGAACGCAGCGTATAGCAGGGTCTTGCCGGTACGGTTCCGCACTGGTTCCGACTAGGAGGCTTCTTCCTCTTCTTCCTCCACCTTCACGAAACCAACCTTGTCACACATTGTCTGTGGCTGAACCTATCTGTTTCAAACCCCTATTGGCCGGTTCACAGTGGCTCTGCCTACCTCCCTTCTTATTCTGCGACACAAGATTGTGCGTGGCGACGATATATATATACAAAAAAAAAACAGAATAAATAGGATTGAAAACTTATTTCAGTTATAGCGCCCCTCTTTTTAAACCTTATAGTTCCTAATTTGAGGACACAAAAATATGTACTAAATAGTTTAGTTACTGCAACTCAATCAAATAAAAAGTATTTGAGGATCAGTTAAATATTTTCCGAAATAAATAAACACGAACATCTAAAGTCAAGACTCCATTGAACTAGCGTTATTAAAATTTAAAGCCTCATTCTTCCTTCTTCACGGAAAACTAAAAAGGTCTGAATATGAATGACTGCGAAAAACCGTTTCCTTTGTAGCTGCAGTATAGTCGGACGCATACATAAATCTTACATTTTGATAAAATTTTCATGGAAGAAATATGTACAGCTATGTGTGAGACTAGTGGCGACCAGTGGTCCAGGACTTACGAATAGGGATTTAGAATATATATTTTTTTAGTCCGTCAGCTACATTACTAAAAAATATTGGTCACTTTTTTTACGCAATCCATAGATTACGTCGATACATTGTTTTAAAATGGAATTCTATAAAATTTTCTAACTCTATTGTTATTTGAAATTATATTGATGGATTATGTTTTGCATGTCCATGTGACGGCAAAACAGAGAGCTTACTTCTATCACAACGTGTAAGTACCAATTATTTACCCGTGTTTTCAAAATTTTTTTTTTGTTTTGATTTGAAAATGTGGCATGACGTCACTTGTATGTAGATTTTACACTGAGTTGTGACGTAGGGCATCCTTACTCCCCCAATTTAATGCGTTTTATCTAGTCATATTTTATTAATATGATATAGCAAAAAATACGTGTCTATTTTTTTTATTATCTGATTGACGTAATAAATATATATTATATTTTTTTGACCTTGTCAACGTCCCTATTGTAGCTTGTGGTAAAGGTCATGGGATCGAACCAACTTCTGCAAAATAATTTCACTGCCGCGACTCTCAATAATTGAAGGAAAACATTGTGACGAAACCGGCGTGTCTAGGACATGCCGGTTTCGTCCCCGTCGTCGCCAAGGAATCGAAGACAAGTGACATCTATCAACGTACACGGTGCCCGTGTGGATTACAGCCCCTTCTAAAAAGAGAAGGCCAATGTATCAGCAGAGGGGACATTGGCCTTCTCTGGCTGATTACGCTAAAGTGTACATCAAAGAAACGTAGGACCTTTGAGAATATTAAAAGAATATAATATCTGTATGCAAAGTAGATACTTACTTCTCTTGGGCTTTAATCTTATTAGTCTTGATGAAGGAGGCTTAGTGATATTGATTTTTTCCTTTATACTCTGTGGGCAGTCGGTAATCTTGGACCTTTTTAAGATTAACGTACAGAGGCCAGCACATTAAGTTACCCCAATCTGACAAATTTGTTTGATAGGCTTTCAACTTTATTACAAAAGTATAAGGTTTATTTTCAATTGCGAAAATATGACAGTTTGGGATAGCTTGACGTCCTGGCGTACATCGATATGGAAACAGGTATATGTTTTTCAATCAGTCGCAGACCATGTACTTACGATATCTTTTTTTATCGCAGCTCACGGGCTGATTTAAATACTGATTCAAATTGTAGTGTAGCAATAGTACTGATTTATAGACTGCCTCGTTGCTCTAGTGGTTGCAAGCGCTACTGCTGAGCATGAGATCCTAGGTTCGATTCCCAGGTAGGGCAAATATTTTCAATGAAGAATCTTTCTTTTGATGGCAATATGGCTCGCTGCCTTGAACGTAAACAGAGGTAGCGGAATGTGGATGTATGTACGTACTTTAGATATACTTCTGCCTTACCATTTTGGAAAACAAGTCATGATGTTATTTTTTGATTTATGACGAAAAGCGACATAAGATTGAAATCGGGAGTTGATAGTCTTTTTCTCCTCAAAAGGTGGCCCCGTTTCGTCTCCTACTGGGCCTAAATAATTTAGTTAACTAAACCAATTTTAAGAAAATGTTATAATTAAAGTTGCCTGAAAAATATTTAGCTAAATGACTGCATTAGCAAGCGTCCTGATCCAAAGCGAATATCGCGCTTATGCGATTATCGCGTCGCAATTTGTTTGGAAAAGAAGGGCGACTGTTGTCACGACTACGCATTCCGGCTCATCAAAGAAAAAGTGACAAATGAACGCCACAATCGTTAATTCGCGCGACTACTGTTTTTAGTTAGTACGCGGCCTTAAGTAGGTACTTCAATAATTCAAGATATTTTTTTCTCGAATAATGATCTGTGTTGAAATGGAATCGTCGAAATTTAAAAATGAAACAAGAACTACGATTCAATCGTTTTATTATTTTTAACGATGAAATCATAAATTAATGACACCATTTTTTTAAACATTGCCATAAATATTTATTTTATTTACATTATAGATTATTACTTCCATTTAACATGTTTATAATAATAATTATTTTATTATATTTATTCTTTATTTGTATTTACATTTTTATTATTTGCTTGAAACGACTAGACATTTGTTCTGAATCTATCTAACTTACCTTACATTTAAAAAAATACAAAATTATAAATAGAGTGGAGTCGTGTTTTCTTAGAGCCACAAAATATTTTGATACACAATTTTTTATTCGTTAAAAGACAACTAAATTTAAAAATTATATTTCCGTTACTAAAGCTAGCTATAAGCTTTTGATATACAAAAAAGGAACGTTCATTCAATTATTTTAATAGGATATTGCTGTTACAGAATTATCCGTCGGATTTGTTAATCTAATAACATGGAGTCAACGCGTGTAGCTAAACTAAATATAGTTCATATGGTAAAAGAAAATAAAAAACTGTGGAGGTGACTTATTTGTATATTTTTTGGAGACACTATTAGTTGCCGTCTTTATGTGACTGTAATAGAATTTAATTAATTAAATTATATTTTTATGCTTACACAACATCACATTGAATTAATTACAGTATTTACTATATCTATTAAACACAGGACTAGGAAAAGCTTGGCATTTTATGCAAATTTAATTGTTTGCAACTTGTAACGAACAGATAATTATAAAGATAATATTGTTATGTATATACAACAGTGATTAAACTATTATTAAATCAATCGGTAACTCTGCAAATTATTATATTGCACAGTTGTTTGAGACTCAGCAATGTCACTTACCTACAAGTAAAACTAAGTTTACAAATCGGTGCCATGGTTGTCATTATTATTGATAGTACCTTCTATACATTCATTGAATAAGTCTGCAATTTGTGTCCTACTTATTTCTGTAAGTGACATTGCAGAGTTACCTCTTTCTGCAGAGTTATCGATATTTTTGCATCATTTAACGCTAATAGCCAAACAAACATACTCCATTAATTGTATTCATAATCCGTCGCGACTCATTATTATTATAACTACATTATAACATCCACGGGCAAGTTTTATTGGGAAAAGGAAAATAAAACGAGAAAGTCAACTATTCCTTAATAAATGAATCAGTCTTCAAAAAATAAGTCCATTCTGTGCCTATTTGTCATCTCTGAGACGAAGCAGTGATCGGGGAGGATTCCAAAAAAAAAATTGGAATCGGTATCTGGATTAATATTTACGAGTCCAAAAAAATGTTAGAAAAACTGGGAATGAAAGGTAACTTCAAAAGTATCAAATGCTATAGGGCGGATTTCACTAATGAAACTGAACGTGATCAGCACGTAAACCATGTTTAAGGGATGTCAGTGACATTATTTTCTGTGGAATATTGACACTGGTAGTTCTTGAACGCGGTTTAGATGTGCTGTTCGTGTTCAATTTCATTAATGAAATTAGCATTTAGTCTGCAGCTTAATGACATAACACAATTTTTAAGTCTATCGCTTGCATTTTGAAGTTCATCAACATGATGTAATGTCAAAATGAAAGAGATTGTCATTTTGGTGTTAAGTAATTTGGTTGCGATTGCAAATATGTGGAAATGCAGAGTAATAGCAAACGAAATGCAAGGAAAAAAATTACGTATATTTCGTTACTTTAAAGTAGTTATCGAAAGTTTTAGATGTTACATGTACTGATATATTGGGATTAGAATAATCTTGCGATAACGAAATTACATAAATCCGAAATGTATGGAATTGGCATAAGCTTTTGAAATGTTACGTGATCAATCGTTTTCGATCGCTAAGCGCTAGACAATGTCAAATTGTGTAACGAAACTCGATCAATATTACCATACAAATGCGTTGACAAGTGGCGTTTTTGACAATGCGAATCGCTGAGATAACGAATTGCTCGATCCAACCATTTTCGAAATCGAATCGACTCGGAGCGATTGACACTTATCTAGGCCCCCAGTTTCGTGTAGTTTCACAAACGAATTTAAACTAACATAATAATGATTTAACTAACCGCTACTATAATCACGTGTGTAATTTCTCTTTTCCAGTTTTATTTTCATGGTTGTCCGAATTACAGTACAGTTTAATTTTACAATCTGCGTACAGAGGTAATGAGGTCAATATGAAGGCAAATTGTAGTTCCTACTTGTGTGGCGCATTAAAGTGAGTGGTGTGCACAGCACTATGATTAAAAACATAAATGTGTATGAAGTCTATAAACGAGGGGTACTAAGTATTTTTTATTGCGCACTTCTGTATGTTGTGGTAACATTGTTATACGAAGCTGTTTGACTAAGGGTTGATTTCACCAATGATTAGCGCATCTTTAACGCGTTCAGTGGCTGTCAGAGTCAATCTTCTCAAATAATTATGAAAGTGACAGCTCTTGAACGCGATTTAGATGACATGTGCTGATCGGGTTCAGTTTTATTGGTGAAATCAGCCCTTAAGTTGCAATACTCGTGATTTTTAAAAGTGACTGGCTGCTATCAAGTTTGGAAATGTACACACTTGAAAATGAGTTTTGGGAAGTGAGATATTACTAAGAAAAAATATTAGGAGTCGGCATAAAAAATCACTTAGTAAATCCTCTGTTTCATTCATAAACCATATAAATCTATTACTCTTTCCAAATTGTGTAGTTAAGTTAGTTTTCTTATATCTTTAACTAAATACCACGGACGCATACTAAAACCTAGAAGCGTAATACTTAAAGCTCTTCAATGAGTTTATACAAACTGAGATCGGATATTTCTATTGACTGAGAGCGCCCCGAGACCAGGGTCTGAGTTCGGGCGAACGCGCTCCCAGGGTGCCGGCTACCTCGCCTTCCAGTACCCACACACCAGAACCTTCTTGAAGGCCTGCCTAAATATCTTATTGAATATGGTGTAGAATATCGGGTTTACCATCGAACTGGCGTACCCCAACCACAAGGCGAAGTCGTACACCCAGGGTGAGATCCTCTCCTCGCAGTCAGCACACACAGCCGGCACCATGTTCAATATGAAAAACGGAGCCCAGAGAATTACAAACGTGAAAAATACGACTCCTAGCACCTTTGTGGCTTTTTGCTCCAGTCGCAAGATCCTGCCGTGGCGGGAGGAATTTCTTGATATAACACTAGAATTTCTGGAATGATGCGTTCTAGGCGTTTGTCGCTGTGGACTCGCAGTCACCTGCTGTGACCTTGCTATTGTTCTTTGAGCGCGGATACTACGATTCGGAGTTGAAAGAGTAGTTCTCGCTCCTCCGAAACTTGAACCTCTGCGAAATCTTTTGGCTTCGTCCCAAGTGACCATAGACGCAGCACCACGACTAGACCTTCTAAAAAAAGGAGTCGATTGTTCTTCTTTCATGTTTCCGTTTCTTGGATAGCCGTTGCATCCATTTATGTCCCCACCAGGAACTATAATGACTTCGGTAGTTCGTCTAGGTGGAGTAGATTCTGACCCAAAATAGGGGCAAGTGCAAGGAGGTGGCAAGAGTAGACCATCCTCGGAACTACGTGACTTTGCCGTCAAGGCAGCAGGCGCTAGAAGACCTTCATTGCTTTCGTCATCTGACGCACTTCGTGGTCTATGGAGAGGGGTGTTCGTGTCTCCAGTAGACGAAGGTCTACGCCGATCTTGGAGCATCGACGACGGAGAACTTGATGAGACGCTCAGAGACCCTGGCGTGAGCATCCCTCCACGTTCCGAAATGTTCATCCTGTAAAATAAAAACAGTATTAGAACACGTTCCGAATAGCGTGGAAGTTTCTGGTCCTTCGATCAGCCAATGATGAGCGGGTTAATTTTGAAGCGAACAAATAATGCCAATTGTTATATACCCTCTGTATTGTGGCTTTGTCGCCGCAGAAGCTTCCAAGCCGCGAGATAGACGCAACATCTCTGCCCCAAACTGATGCAGTGCTGTCATTGCTGACGGGGCAGGCTCGCTGTGCAACACAACACATAATGTATGAGGACTACACATTGACATACACATGGGTACATGAATGGACATGTTACACGGTAGGCATTAAAAGGTTATGTTATATGAAAAGCAAGCTTTGATGCCACAGTTTAGCTCCATACAGTTGGCCAATAGTATTGAAGATAGGAATTGACTTACGCCCCAAGTCACTTTAGTGTGTATTTTAGCGACAAAACGATAATTGTCGTTTAAGCTATCAGGGTTTCAACTGAGGTAAAAGTGGGTGAATTTGTAACCCACTTAGGCATTAGTTTAAACCTGATTACCTGAGCACCAAAGAACATTCTAATCAGCTATGGACAACTGTACAGAGCTAAATATAAATACACGATGGCAGTATTATGGGGCATTCCATTCATTTGACAACGTACATAATAATAAATATACAAAGTTAATTAACGTTCACGTTCATTTCAATCATGCATGGTCGTTTTAAATAGAGTAACAAGCATGTCGAGTTTCATGCAAGCTTGAATAGTAATAACAATGATTTAATTAAGGTTTTCGCTTGTATTCATTTTGAAAGAACCCTCGATGCATTCGCTTTGTTTACTGTTTTTAACAGACTAAAAAAAAGGAAGTGGTACTCAATTTGACTGTATGTTTTTTTTTTGTTTATTTGTTACACCATTACTCCGCCAATTATGAGTTCTTTTTATTTTGGTAAGTCATACTTTGGTAGGTGCGGCATGTAAAATACTAGTATTCAGCTGCATCCGGTTAAACTGAAAGCCGACCCTAAAATAGTTGGGAAAAGGCGCGGCGCATTGATTGATTACTTGATAGAACATTTTTTTTTGTTGTATTACAATCTAGAATGATAGCACATTCCTTTGTTGTCAGACTTTTTCAGTTGCAGAGTTTTTGGTTCCCAAGCCATTATTCGGTACCTTAAGTATCAATAAAGGGCTACGGAAGGAACATGCATGGCTTTTAGTCAGTAAGAGTCTGATGCTCCCTTCCGCTCCACCCAGAGCGGGAGCAGTCATTAGAGGATGACCCAGCCTTAAAAAAAAAAAGTATCAGGAAACCTATCAAGTCTGGTGTTTTTCTCAAGTCTGTCATTAAATTCCCTTCCCAGATGATATATATATGTACATATTATATGAGTAAGTTTTTCAGAAGCCCTATGCAAGCGTCGTTCGTTTGGTTTTACTGAATGTGAGCCCCAATATGTGTGTTTAGAAGAGTTCTAAGCAGTGAAAACAGTTACTGTAATCACTACCACCTTGAAATGTTAGTCAAAAATTAGAATAATTATGTAGGAAAATCATCTATTCTAACTAGCGTCGTGTAGAGATAAATTACGATAAACTGGCGCGCCTCTCCAAAATTCAATACGTTTGAAAGCATTTGTGGAAGTAATTACAAAGCGCCACCAAGACTCACAACGCATGTTACTGCCGGCCTGCTACTGAAGACGAACACTTACAACTACTTACGAACTCTTTCTTAAGGATGTGACTACAAACATTGAAACGCGCCATCTTATCGTAGTTTATCTCTACTGTACAAGTACTCCGAAAATAAAAGCCTTTACTCGGAAAATAAATTTTCTAAACAACAACAAAATAAAATACCTACTTAAAAAATTAAAAACATTTCACAAATATACGAAGCCCCGTGTAAAATATTATTCCTGGAAAAGACCAAAATTGTATACCGGCTTAAAACATCAATGCGATTTGATTTCCCTGTCAAATGAATGCCACTAAAGCTCCAGTGAATTTTGTACTTTATGCTAATAACATAAAATTTACAATTCAAATGATAAGATTCTTTGATTTAACGGGATCGTCGATGGATTTGAATGACTGATGGTGGTGCCTTTTGAGGATTATTTTATGCTAAAAGAATTTGTTTTTTTCTGTCGAAAGTATTCTCGTAATTTAATATTGTTAGAACGTAAGTAATGAGTTCTTTTAAAATATTCATATTTTTCGATCATATTGAATGTTTGTTTTAACAACTTATACATACTTTAATTAAACGACTAAATAACTATAAACAAAAGCCATTTTTTGTTTTTAAATTTAGCTTTAATATATTAAATGTCATTAACTTAGTAAACATTAGTTATACCTAACTCTCTTCATAATTATAAGTGATTAAATAATATTTTATTTTGAAACTCCATACATAAATATCCTAGGTATACAAATAAACAACTCAATATGATTATAATTATGACGTAAAATCAGAGATGAATCGTTTAGCAAATTGAATATCAGCTTAAATTGTCCGTTTATTCAAATCACAACTGTTATTCTATGATAGCGGTGTTAAACTTCTATTATACGGCAAATTTACGTAGGGTATCGATTTCATAAATAATTATTATTGCTGATTGACTTGCGTCACAACGCGTGGCGTGCCCGTCGGGATCCTTTAACTGTACAATGATAAAAAACTTCAATGAAAAAATAAGGGAAAATAATAAAAATCGGTTTAGTAATTTTTTCAATAACTAATACTTAAGTAGTTTTTTTTTATCTTTCTGAGCTATCACCATTGTATATTTCTTAAGAAAGTGTGTCATTTAACTATAAAAAATAATAATATATCCTTTAACATTATTATTAATGTTCATAGACATATGAGACCTTTTCTTGAAAGTGCGGTCAGTGAACTATCATTTTTGATTTTTTTATTTTCTTTCATATTTGTTTTTTTTTCATATTTTAAGTAACATCAAAAGTCGCAATTGATTCTAAGACTCTTAGTTGGGACATTCTGCACCAACAAGGTCGAGTACCTCACAGCTGTGTGATCATCCGACCTTGAATGGGTGACCATCAACTTCGACCGTTGGTCCCGGCTGTCTTTTATAGATCTTTGACAGTCATTACGTAGTCGGTAGCTCGAAAGTCAGACAACCAGTCTTACCAAAGAGTATCGATCGTATTACCCAACAACTGGGTTGCAGAGGTCAGATTGGAGATCGCTCCATGTAATATACTGGCATTCAGCGGCATTCAGTCAGGTTGGATGCCGACATCAATACAGTTGGATGCTGTAAATATGTAAGCACCATGTACTTATGACATAATTAAGTTACCTGCCATTGCTGTATGTGTTTTTCTTTTCACCTTTTGTGGTGTATTGTTTTTATTCTTGGTGCATCGTCTTCACATAATTATAATGTTATAATTTCATGTATACAAAACATTTGAAAAGAATAACGGTGGAGTTTCTTGCCCATTCTTCTCCACACGAAACTACCTTTTGGAAGGGGCGACTAGAATCAATTCTAATTCTTGTTCATTTTTGACGTTCAATAGTGCCTTTCTTGTGTCTATTCGAAATAAATGATTTGACTTTGACTTTTAACTTTGTACAGTTACGAATTTCATACAATAAGCCCTTTCAGAGAGCCACAAAACCTTGCTAAAATAAACTCGATGAATGTTAAAAAAGTTTTTTCATAAAAATATTTGTGAATTCATAACGTTTTCGGCAAGCGAGATAAAAGGAAAATTCATTTGTTTACTCATAAATAAGTTACTGCCACATCGAATTAAAAAAAAAAACAAGGCATGTTGATTTAGTAACTTGATATTGTGTGAGCTCGAAAAAGTATTTGTGTATGTGAAAAAATCTGTTTCTTTTTCTGATATAACTTTGCTAATATTTTATTGATGCTTGATACATTTTAATAAAACTAATTTATTCTATAAATAACATAAATAAGTCACTTTAAACGACATTTTTGAAACAAAGGTAGTAAATATTTCCTATGTGACTTTACTTGAAAAAAAACCGGCCAAGTGCGAGTTGGACTCGCTTACGAAGGGTTCCGTAACATTATCTATAAAAACGGAAAAAAAAACACGTTTGTTTTATGGGAGCCCCCTTAAATATTTATTTTATTCTGTTTTTTTTAGTATTTGTTGTTATAGCAGCAACAGAAGTACATCATCTGTGAAAATGCTAAACGGTCTAACTATCACGGTACATGAGGTACAGCCTAGTGACAGACGGACAGACGGATGAACGGACAGGCACCTGGCACTCCTTCGGGGATTACAAGCGTGATTATTTATTTTATGTGTTTACATTATATGTATATTCAATACAAACAAAGTTAGTATAATAATAACATTATAATATCCTTGGACATTTCACAAAACGCCATAATAGTCCCAAGCTAAGCAACCTAATGCTTGTGTTATGGTAACGAGATGGCTGATAAACTACTTATATAATTTTTTTTTTTGTAAATACATACATATTATAGATAGACAAACACCCAGACCTGAAACAAATACTTGTAGGTCGTACAAATATTTGGTCCGTGCGAGAATCGAACCCGCGACATACTGCGCAGCAGTCAATCGCTCAACAGCTGCGCCAGCCGTGTCGTCAATGTTACACATTTAAGAGTAACTATTGACACAATTATGTAAACTGTGCTATAACAACTCACTGATTGAATACATATCTACGTGATAGGTATTTATAAACTGAATCGCAATTAGAACTGATGATTGCATTTGAAGGTAAACATTGGAAGCAAACTTATTCTGAATGCAATCGTGGAATAGAATATGGTGATGAATTCATTTGTTTTACAGATGAAATCAGAAATACAAGTGACATAAATGGGGCCTGTTAGGGCCGTAGCCTGCCGGGTAAGCGGGATTGTCCGAAAGGGCTATTACTACCCCGGAACATAAAGGGCTAAGGAAGGAACATGGATGGGTTTTAGCCAGTAAAAGTCTGACACTCCCTTCCGCTCTACTTATAACGGTAGGAGACGTTTGATGATTTCAAACCCTCAAGAAAAAAAGGGGTGACATAAATGAAAAAAACCTGAATTTTATCACTTTAAGGGCTGATTTTGAATCACACTAATATGATAAAGGCGAAAGTTTGTGAGTGAGTGTGTGTGTGAGTTTCTATGTTTGTCCGTCCTTAACGCTCAATCCGCTGAACGGATCTGGATGAAATTTGCCACAGATGAAGTTTATGACCTGGATTGACACGTAGAATATACATTTTTATTCCGGTAGTACGTTCCCTTGAGATAAGTTCCGATATTCACGCGGTGAAGCTTCTGGTCCAACGGTAATCTGGGTGTTGTGCTACACGGCAGCCCACTTCAATTTCTATTCTTTCGCATATTGTAGAACATCTGTAGCCTTTGTTAGTTTCCTTATTTTTGTATCCCTTGTTTTTCTGAAACTAGGCATGCTCCGCTGCATTTCTTCTCTCATTGCTTTACTTTTTTTTGACTTGTGTTAATTTTTAACCGACTTCAAAAAAGGAGGAGGTTATCAATTCGACGGTATGTTTTTTTTTTTTTTTTGTTTGTTTGTTACGCGATTACTCCGCCAATTGTGGACCGATTTTCAAAATTCTTTTTTTGTTCGAAAGGAGATACTTCTGAAGTGGTCCCATAGTCACCAAGTTAAGATCTAATGATTGGATCCTGGAGAAATCGAGGGCAACCCTCAAATTTTATGGTCTTACACACCGTTTTTCGCCAATTTTATGAAGTAATAAGTACTTGCGTATGTTAATTATCACCTCATGTAGCTGAGCTGATTATGGAAGGTACAACTCCTTAACAGTAAGGAGAAGGCATCGACTGATTTAGTAACTTATTATTATGATGTTTGAAAGGGCGTTTGTCATTTTGATCTCGTGATCATCAGGTCAGGAGGTGATGGACTAACCATAGACGATAGAAATCTTCAAAAAACGACAGCTCATTCCTCGCGATTGCTGCGATTGCTTGTGTACCTATGCATAGTTTACGACATACCATAACATAATATTACGCCAGTTCACTTTTAAGGGCGCTTTAAAATTGTAACAATAATACAGTAAAGGTGTAATTTATCATTGTTACATCTTATTTTTTTTACAGTTGTAGATATGTTGTGTATGTGTAACTTGTCCCTTGAACCAATCTTGAGAGAAACGGTTTTGTAGCTTCATTATTTTAAGAAACGGCACAACACGGCAAAAAAATTGTTCTTCCAATTTTGGAAAATTAGTTAGCTCCTGAGGTACAGTCGCGACTGTCATTTTATTCCAGAAAGCTGCTGGTGAAATTTTTCGTTTCCTTATATTGTTTTGACAGCGAGAGCATGTTACGATTTTACCCAGACGCACCAATTTTTCGGGTATTAACGTACTGTAAGCTTTATAACAAATAGCATGGCATGTCAGCGAAAATGTTAATAGCCTGTTCAAAATCATTTACTGATGATACCTCCCTACGATTACGACTAGCTTGTCGCATAATATCTAATCGAGTCGCTCTGGATTCGGCAGATTCATTGGATAGACGCTCGTATTGCACGTGTAGACGACGGTAACTTTACTCCTCGGTTTCGTGTGATAAGCGCTCCTGAATCAAACCGAGACGATATAAGAACGTTGCTCCTCGGTCTCGTGAGACAAGCGTTCATGAATTAAACCGACACGATGAGCACGTTGCTCCTCCCTCGGTCTCGTCAGACAAACGTTCATGAATTAAACCGACACGATGAGCACGTTGCTCCTCCCTCGGTCTCGTGAGACAAACGTTCATGAATTAAATCAAGACGATGAGAATGTTGCTCTTGAGTCTCGTTTGATAATCTTTCACGAATCAAACTGAGCCGCTGAGCACGACTTTCTGGACTTTCATTAAACCTTGATAATTTCGTGTTTGCTCTCTTCTGAGAAAGTCTAAACGTTCGCTGCTCATCACTCTCATTTGAAATGTTTCTAGTATTTGTTTCCCTTCTTTTCTTTAAACGTTCTTTCCTTTCGTCGTTACTTTCTTCCAAACGGCGTTGTCTCATTTGAGCAGCGCGTTTAGTAGGCCTACCCATGTTAAACAAAATGAATTTTCTTTCTAGTTTAAAAAATTGAAAAAGAAACTCCAAAACTATGAACTATGTACAAACTTAAACTAAAAACTAGAAAATAAAATTATTTTTAAATAAAAAACAAAAACCGACTTCAAAACCTTAATAAACACTAAAAACTTAAAAATAATATATTAAATTGAATAACTCTCATTTGACTCCAAAAATTTTTAAATTGTAAAATATAGTGTAGATAAAATTTAGGTAAGGTTATTTAGGTTAATAATTCTTGATTGTACTTATTCAATTTAATATTATTTTTAAGTTTTTAGTGTTTATTAAGGTTTTGAAGTCGGTTTTTGTTTTTTATTTAAAAATAATTTTATTTTAGATTTCATTTGGTAGTTTCAATTTTGTATTTTCACTTGAATTGAAACGTCTGAACACAAAATGAATTAAAGTAGAAAATGATTCCTCAGTAAATCCGATTCAACGATATTCGATTTTGGTATCATGGCATTATCTGAATGATAAAATTTTTAATGGAATGGATAAATTAATGAGCGTTAATTTAATCAGTGTCGTGTAAACGTGAAATATGTTTAAAATTCGTCCGCTTGACAACATTTAAAGCAATGCATATTAATTTGCTTTTATTTGAAAACAAGCTGATCCAGCGTGGTTTCACCCGCTGCCCGGCTCGTATTGGTCATAGCATAATGTTACATAGCTTATAGCCTTCCTCGATAAATGGACTATCGAACACAAAAAGAATTTTTCAATTTGGACCAGTAGTTCCAGAAATTAGCGCGTTCAAACAAACAAACTCTTCAGCTTTATAATATTAACTAGTATAGATTAAAGAGATTCTGATTGAGTATAATAATTATGTTGTGCTCCCTTTACAATCCTCATAAATATCCCATAAATAAACATTAATAACAAGATCTATTCTCAAACGGGGCCGAGTGACATTATCATTTAAATTTAATTATAATTGTATAGAATCAGCAGGATATCGTCTGTAGCGCCACCTGTCATAATATCTATTGAGCAAAATACGTTGTCACGGAGATGCTGTGCGTCATCTCATCTATTCACCGAGATAATAGCCGCTCGATTACCTCACAAAGGAGCCAGTAGATACAATGTTAGGTATACAAGTGGAGTACCTATATTCATGGGATAATTGAGACATGTGTTATGCCAAGAAGACTAGTATAATAATATGCAGGTAGTGTGTTGGTGAGTTTGAGATAAAATGTTCAATAGTATTAGGAGCGAAGATTTAGTATTGTTAATAGGTAAGGATTTTAAGCGGGATTGCCCGAAAGGGTTACCGCTACCCGGAACATAAAGGGTTGATAAAATTAAAGAAGGAACAGGGATGGGTTTTATTCAGTAAGAGTCTGACACTCCCTTCGCTCCACCCAGAGCGGGAGAAGTCATTTCCCTCCCACAAAAAAAAAATTGGTAAGATTTTTATGGCTTTAAGTACAGTTAACCACACGTTAGTTGAACTAGGTATAGTCACGACATACGAGTCATACGACTTAAATTGTTGAGCCACTTGCCAAGGTCCGAGTTTAAGCCGTGTAACGCAAATCGGGTTTAGTCGGTTATACTCGTACAGACGCCAGCACATCAAGCTATCCCTATAACTGTCAAACTTTCTCAATTAAAAATGAACCTTATGTCTTTGCAATAAAGTTGAAATACTATCAAAGAAATTTGACAGATTGTTGTAACTTGATGTGCTGGCCTCTATACATCCAGACATGAAAAGTCATAATGTCTTGAATTTCGTTTTACGGGTCTAGCAACCGTAACCTAGCGACGATTATTTTACGGTGAAATATTATGATTTTTCTTTGACATCGACATTTCAACTGTCACCTATAGGTTTTCAGAAATGACGATTATCTAATGAGCTCTAATTCAAAAGAGGTCAGTAGTGAACTAAATTGGATAGACGTATTCAACCTTCTTTGTAATCTCTAATAGAAACCTGTATGGATGAGACTATTTCCGATTATAAGTAATTTGTCATTTTATTTGCGAGCATACGGTTTCAGATCGTGTTTAATCGAGTAATTTCGTGAATCTATATAATTCCAAATTGAAAAGTTTGTAAGTGGCTCATCAATTAAAGTCCGTGACTGTACGTATTTTATTTTTATCTTGTTGTATGCTGTACCGGTTCACATTAACGCCGGTTGTCACTGTAATACAGCGCTATGCTGAGCGGTGGCCGTTTTGCTTGGATTTGATGCATACATGTCTTCCCACAATTTTTCTTTTTGTTTGCGATCTTTATGACACCGTATTTACCAAAAATAAAAGGTATTTTCCTTCCTTCTACGAAAACCACCTTTACTGCGACGGGAATTTGTTTCTATGGTGTGCGATTGACTAAACGTCTACATTACAGTTGTTTTTTTCACTAATTAACCCCCAAAATGTGGTATGAACCCTATAAATACCAAGACTTTTTCATAAAACGAGAAGACATACAAGCAAGATACACACTCCGACACAAAACAAGATTAAACCTACGATATCCCGTTTAAAAATGCACTGGTTATGTCGATAAAAATGTATAACAAACTACCCGAGGTACTCAGAAATGAGACAAAGATTGCTGTTTTTACGAATAAATTAAAAAAGTTATTAGTTTATAAATGTTATTATAGCATAAATGAATATTTAATTGACAAATGTATTGGACTGACATGATTATACGAAATTACAATAAATATAACCGTATAGATCGTGGAGTTCTTATAAGCAAACGGCTACTAATAGACGAACATCTAATGGGTATTCATGACAAACGAATGACAGTGTTTTAAAAAAGGGATGGTATATCATATTGATGGCATCCATGAAAAAAATTGCAAAACGTGTATTATGAAAAAGGAATGTCTGGTAGTTACGCGCATACTGATGAAATATCAGTACAAGGTCGTAGATACTAAGCGGGATTGTCCGAAAGGGTTACCGCTACCCCGGAACATAAAGGGCTAAGGAAGGAATATGGATGGGTTTTAGTCAGTAAGAGTCTGACACTCCCTTCCGCGCCACCCAGAGCGAGAGCAGTCATTGGATGATTTCCCAGCCTTAAAAAAAAAGGTCGTAGATACAACCAACTTTTTAATTCAGTAATAATAGTCTAATTCTTTTCAAAAAAAGAACAATGCCTGAGAACTTGAAGGAAATGGAAAACTGAATTAAACAAAACTTCTGTTTACAAAATAGAGAAAAAATAAATTGAAATACGAAACTAAATTATACTTGAAGAAGCAGCTTCATGAAGATAAAGGAAATAGAATTAAAAGTGAGGCAAGCTCGAGCTAAATTAATGCCCGTAATTTTTTTCATCCCTTGAAGTAATCATTTTTGAAACGAGATAAAAATGTATTGGAATTTCTGATTAACTAAAGTATAGTCATCAAGTAAAAGCATCGTGGTGGTAAAGCCGATATTTTTTTAATAATAATTTTATCTTCAAAAAATAAACATTATCCTGTGAGGAGGAAACAAATGACATTCTTTACTTCAACGAAAAATGCGTGTACAGGAAGGAGGCTTTTAATCATTATTAAAACCTCTTTTTTCCGTGTTTTCTTTAACCATTTTGCGACTTGAAAATTAGGTGTGAATGAAAGAAAAATATTTTATTTTGGATACGCACAGGAAATACAAACAAAATGAAAAATAAGAAGCAAAACAATTTTTAGAAATACTAATAAAAAAATATTTTTATAAAACTACAGTCAGAGAAATTAATTTGTTGGCAAATCACAGACACACGCCTAATTAGGTATTTGAAAGGGTATAGTCAATAACGTTAGGTACTTTTTATAAATTGTCATAACGCGGTATTTGTACGTGATTTGTATGAAATATAACAATGTGACATCACAGATTTTTAGAATCAAATGGAATACTTATTAGAATTAAATGCAATTTTACAATTATATCTTAATATTTAATTTCTGTACGGTGATGGAGGGATTTAAGACGAGCGGTCTTTTACCTATCTATGTGATTTCACATTTTATTTTTGACCGTTTCAAATAGTCTATTGGTGTGTTATAGCCAAACACTGTCAAAGAATGACAGTTGTGATATCAATAAACAGGTAATTTTTATTAGCACACACTTTCATAAAGCATCAATTTTCACGGGTTTATCAATTGAGTTTCATTGTTATTCAATTAATTATTATAATTTGTATCTTCATTAATACCATAATAAGAACAACAAGAGAGTGTTAAACCATTGAATTGTTTAATACCTACCAACCTTAAGCGACAATTGTTCTTGCTCCTATCGTTTTCTCTTAACAACGTAACTATTTATCGACCCCGTTCCATTATACTACGGACACGGGCAATAAATCAGAAGAACAGAAACAATAAATTTTGTAAACAATAACTTTCTACTGAGTTTGGAATAATAGAACAGCGAAAAACAGCAAAAAAACATCAGCTGTTTTTCGCCTCGAAATGCGGAATTATTGAGGAAAATAGATCTAAATGACATTCACTTAAACCACCTACGTGACTAACGAAGAGTTCGCCTCTGAATACAAAGTGCAGTAAATTGTACAGATTGAGTAACGTTCATTCGTTCTCGTTCACTGCTCGTGGAATTAAATGTGCTGATTGAAAATGTCATTCCTATTTATCGAATACCGACATTTAACATACTTTATTGAATTCGAATGTTTTATTTATTTAATACTAGCTGACCCGTCGAACTTCGTTCCACCGAATAGTTATTTTTCTAAAATAAACGTAGCCTAAGTTACTCCGTATTATATCAGCTACCTGCCAATTAAGGCCCGTCAAAATCGGTCTAGCCATTTCAGAGATTAGCCGGAACAAAAAGACAGACAGATAGACAAAAATTAAAAAAAATGTTATTATACAAGTAGTAAAAAACGATTATTTCTATATTACAAACAGACACTCCAATTTTATTTATATGTTTGTATAGATTATAACATAAAACGATCAAGGCCAACTACATTAGTTAACATGTTAACCGCCAATAGATTTTCCACATTACATAAATGTAATAACTATGCATACAATTTCAAAAGTCATAAGCCTATCTCACAGTACTCCAAACATACGGACAAGATCTTCTTCCATTCATCTGCGAACTCATCACAGTCAGGCTTAGCATCCAAGAGAGCGTTGAGCGCAGAAAGTGTGCGAGGGATAGGAGACTGGGCTCGAGCGACGGTTTGAATTCGAGGCACAGCGAACAATCTGTGGCTTCCTTTTTTTTTTTTTTATTTAGCCTACACTGTCCCACTGCTGAGCAAAGGCCTCCCCCAAATCCTTCCAGGCATCTTTCAGGCTTCTGTTACCTGTTTATTATTTTGTCTTTTATTTTATTCTATTCCGGAAGTAGGTACACTAATCATTATTGGTTCGATCGAAGAAAATAGTCTCATTTGTAGTAAAATTTGACTCAAAGAAAAAACACAAAGAAGCTAGCCATCTGGATTTTTTCAGTAGTAGCCTTTTTTTTTTTTTAGGCTGGGAAATCATCCAATGACTGCTCCCGCTCTGGGTGGAATGGAAGGGAGTGTCAGACTCTTACTGACTAAAACCCATCCATGTTCCTTCCGTAGCCCTTGGAGTCTGGATTTGTGCCCACCTGATGACAACACACTCGCCCCCTAATACATGGTACTTAAACATAACTGGCAACAAAATGAGCTGTTCTATACATTTTCGGTCATGTGACTCGTCGAAATGTAGGGAATAGCTGATTTTTATTTTCACGATTTTGGATTTTGTCCCATAGTAAAAGTTGTTCAGTTTAGTGGTCTGTAGCATATCCTTTTGTATGTAAATACCCTTTCCGTTACATCCAGTATAGGTATACCTCTGCCCAACCCTGCGGGTATCAAGGCATGATGATATGTAGGTAATATGTTCCCTGAATTTACAGACAATATTATACGCACCAGTGATATTTAGTTCGTGATAATTATATGAATACGTAATTAATCAAATACGTAGTCAGTGGCATTACGATTCAGATGACTCAATCTAATTCGAATGTAATGTAAGTGTAATCAATCTGACGGCAAAGTCAAAGTCAAATATTTTTTTTCGAAACGGCACAAGAAAGGCACTTTTGAACGTCAAAACAATATTCCGATGAATAGAAAATAACTTTATTCACGTTCAAAATGAAGCGAAGCGAACAGGTTAATAAGGACTTATTTATTCACGTTCAAAACTATACTCTATTTAATAAAGCATTTTTTTTTATGGCTGGTAAATCATCCAATGACTTCCCCCGCCCTGGGTGGAGCGAAAGGCAGTGTCAGACTCTTACTGACTAAAACCCATCCATGTTCCTTCCGTAGCCCTTTATGTTCCGGGGTAGCGGTAACCCTTTCGAACAAACCCGCTTATTTAATAAAGCATGAGACAAATGACAGCTAAATAAAGACCGTAATTGTGTAATCTTGTTAAATTTTTTTTATCGACAATAAGCGCTCGCTTTACCAATATCTTAACTGATGGTAAGCAATGATGTGGTCAGCTATGAAGCACGCTTGCCTAGAAGAAACCTATTCACTCTTGACTTAAAGACCCCTAGATTATAGCTCCCTAGGAACACAGGTTCCTCGATAGCTATAATCTAAGTGGTTCCCTGCCGGATTACAGAATCCGGCAGGGAACCACTACTTTAAATTACTTAATACTTAATATTTTTTATGTTTAAATGGTAACTAGACTACATTGATTTGTGTTTATCATGATAACACGACTTATAAGACGCTTATATCTTAAAACATCAACACATCACACGAACATCAAGCTATCCCAAACTGTCACAATTTCCCAAATGAAAATGAACCTTATGTTTTTATAATAAAGTTGAAAAACTATCAAAGAAATTTGACAGATTGGGATAACTTGATGTGCTGGCCTCTAAACGTAAAAGTCTCATATACACACCCTCAACCAATATAATTCAACAGAAACGTGTAGCATAGAGCAGTACACCTACGCAATCCCGAGGGACTCCCTCGAGAGCTTCAATTGACATCTCTCATACAAAAAGTCGGTTTACACTCAACGACCCGCGATGATTAGTGTAAACGGTTTACGGGAATTCAGACGAGATATTCAGAAGGTAAATAGTCTGATTTGTGGCTGAATTGTATATTAGTCGTTTTTCGTAGAAATATTTATGGGATTATAGTCCTTATTTAGATTATTCTGTTTTGCTATTGAGAGTGGGGGCTTGCTATGTCACGGGTAAGTATAAAAAATGCATTGGGGTGACGTCATGCTATATTGTAACTCAATGTATCGACGTCTTTAATGATAATACATCAATAAAGACGTCGATACAATGGCAGATTTATATTTTTCCATGTATTAAATTTTTCGACTAAATGTACAAACACATTCACATGAAAAACGTCCACTTGTAAAAATAGATTCCTAAGCTCCCACTCCACTTCCAATTAACTCCCCACATTTTTATTACAATAGCTAGTTCAAAAATAACCGTGCAGTATGACACTTAACCCGTAAATGTCTGCGACAGTTATCGTGCAGATTGGAATAAACTAGTTTGTGTTTATGTGCAGAGTGGCACAATTTCTGCAAGCGCAATCTGTGCATCGTGGCACAAATGATATAAAAACACTTGAGATATGAGACCGTTTTAGACACTAGTTTTCACGATAAAACATGAAACAGCTTTTTATTTTTGTTTATGGTGCTTTTGAGTGTTGTATAAAAGCCAGAACATCCCCAGACTGATACTAGATTGACTGATACTAGACTATATTGACTGGCCGGACCTGGTTGGCTTCCAGTCTAACCAGATGCAGCTGAGTACCGATATTTTACACGGAGCGCCTGCCTATCTGACCTCCACATCCCAGTAACTGGGTAATACCATATCCCTTGGTAAGACTGAATGTCAGACTTTCGGGCTTCTGACGACCCGTTACGACTGTCAGAGATCCACGAATGAGAGCCGGGACCAAAGGCTTAACGTGCTTGCCGAGGCACGGAGGAGTCTCCGTATGTAAAGATGGACACCCATCCACGGACTAACCACGGAAAGCGTAGCGTAACCTGATGTATCAATCCGTGCGGCTGTTATTAATTAGCCACGAGCACGACATCAAACGTGTTAAAATAAAAATAATTACTATGAATACTTGATCCCTAGATTTGAGCATTTTGGATATATTATGTCACGTTGGAAAAAAAAAAACAAATAGACTACCTATATCAATAAAATAATAATGTAAGAATTTTCTTTTGCAATGGTTCAAAGGAATACAAAGGAACCCTTGAAAGATCACTCTCGTGTCGGTTTGTGTGTCGATCATTATAATATATCCTTATTTTTTGATAAAATAATATTTGATGTAATGGTTTGGAAAGATATCAGCAATTGAAGGGTTATTCAAACGTACACAATAATGATATATCCGTAAGTTACATAATTTGTAGAAATAATTGAGCTGGCCTACTTTTTGGTCAAAGAATCAGTATTGCCATACAACGCGGCAATGCTGCCAGCCTTTTGGGAATTTTTCCTGTTGACAGCGATGTGAACGAATTTTTTGATGCTCTTTGATTATTATGCCTATTATTTTTGTACATATTATTACGAATATTTAGCTTTTAAATGTAAATATGATTAGATTAACATGAACATAAACATTTTTTTGAAATAAATGTTTTATTCTTCTCTTTGAACCTGATAGCTCGACCCGTGCTGCTGTTATAACTTTGCCTCGAGCTCCTAGTTTATTTTGTCATTAATGACTTAATTATTAGTAAAAGTTTAGTTGATTAGATGATAAAATAATTAATAAGTGAAAATTACCAAGTAATAAGAAAATAACGAAATAAGTTCAATTAAGCCCACTGCAACAGTTGAATAGATTTTCAGGGCCAAGCCTGCCGGATCAGGGCCAAGCCTGCCGGGTAAGCGGGATTGTCCGAAAGGGTTACCGCTACCCCGGAACATAAAGGGCTACGGAAGGAACATGGATGGGTTTTAGTCAGTAAGAGTCTGACACTCCCTTCCGCTCCACCCAGAGCGGGAGCAGTCATTGGATGATTTCCCAGCCTTAAAAAAAAAAAAAAAACAGTTGAATAGATTTACAAGTTTAGGAAAGATGTGCTACAAAAGAATTTCATGAAAATAAACCGAAAGCCGAAAAGTCAAGACTTGATATTTAACGAAGAACCTACATTAGTTAACTATCGTTGTCGAAAAGGTCGCGAGTTCTATTCTTGTGTGAAAAAAACTGATTTATGTTCTAACAGAGTGTATATTTTTTCGTAAGAAATAGGTTTTTCGCAGTTACCTAAGAAATATTATCGAATAAGAGAATAGAGTAAGTTTGCAAGAGCGACCGCTGCTGCTGTCATGGGTTCGATTCCGTGGTCGACCCAAGTGTTATTGAGTTTTTGCTTTCTCAATAGCAGCTTGAGTCTGGATTATGACCGGTTGATGTAGTAGGCTCACTCCCTCCATTTCATAGGACATAAACAAAACTGGAGAAATGGGTGTTACTATAGGCGCACTTTTGCCCAATCAAGAGGGATATTTCTCAACATGTGAAGCTAAATCAGAGGCCCATGGGCAGTATAAACAGCCCGACACTAGATTTGTCACAGAACCACACGAAGAAAGAAAGAAAGAAGAAGCCAATCAATGGAATACAGGTGTGATGATTTATGTATGCTAGCATTAAAAAGAAGTGAGTATCTATCTACGTTTGTAGACTTATTGGGGTGGACATTATGTTTTAAGTGGTTTAACTAGAATATTATATAACTATCTTCTGACAGCGGCCGCGCGGATGATTGAAGGATTCCTACGGGAACGTACCACCAGGATGAAAAGTATCCTTAAGACTATAATCTGTCTCTGTGCCGAATTTAATCCAGATCCGTTCAATAGTTTGCGTGCGCGTGATAGAATAACAAACATCCATACATGCTCACGTTCATAATATTAGTCTAGTAGGATTACTCTTACTAAATAATTCTACAGGCCATTTCAGGCACATTCAGGCCATGACTTTGAAACATAGTAGGTACCACGTGGGAACAAATAGTTTCGGGGAACCTTATAATGATTCCCTTGCGTGTTGATTCTTGCTACTTACGATTTAACATCGCAATTTCAATCCAATTAAAAAAAAATAGGAACTAAATTCAGGTTTCATAGGAAAACGATTATGCAGTATGGTGTTCTTTGTAATTTTGTATTTAGTGGTACAAATGGCGGAGTAAATTTAGAGTTCCGTGGTGGAATGACGAAATCCCTTATAACTTAACTTTCACCTTAGCTTTTTTGCGTTAAGCTACGGTTTCAACAGTGCGCTCTCTAAGGGATATATTCCAAATTATTTTCTTAGGTAACGTTTTAGTTTTTTTCTATGTGAATTATATCTCGTACTTCAACTTAGCAGGTTGTCTGCTGCCAAAGCAGGCTTGCCTGTGGATGCCTAAATAAAATTAGGGCCTCCAACCAGGGCTTAGGGCGTCGCTGGGGGAGGACAGCAAGGGACAGGCTGGATGGGGGGAACGTTTCATTCACGTCATTCAACGGTATGATGCGGGCGCTAGGCCATTACAGTTAAAGGAAATCCAGGCGTAACTAAAAAAATTTTTTTTTAACTATTCTTAGCAAGCCAATTATGATTTTTGCTAAAACGAAAAATAATGAAAGCTTTTGCACAAATAACTACCTAATATATAACGTGTTTTGTTTTTGCTACAGAACCCAAAATGCTGCTTCTATTGAAATATCTTTCAACTTAAAGTTAGTACCTATGTAATTTCCGAGATTAGTAGTCGCAATTTGTAATGTAGGCCATAATTTTTCTTTTTACAATTCGTTCCACCACATAATTTGAGTAAATAGATTCTCAGGATAAGAAAATCGCACTAACTTTGATATATCCCGGAATTCAGCTCTTGAACGTGGTTTTAATGTACCGCTTACGTTCAGTTTTTAACCGACTTCTTATTGGTGAAATTCGCCCTAAATCCTATAAACGTTAGTTCAGACTTCTGGTCTATAGCAGAATAGTAAAAGGGACGAATTGAACTGATCATCTAAATAATTTTTGCACGTCTAATGCTTGAACACGTTACCAGGCAGTATAAGAGTTATATAACAAGTTACCTACTGATTTCAAAACTTTGGTCTATAACACCAACTTATTTAAGGCAAAGCTGAAAGCCTTCCTATTAAAAAAATGTTTATATTATTCTGTATCCGATTTGATGTTGAATGATTCCAGATAATTTGTGTATGTATTATTTTATATGGTATTGACATTATTTTATTGGCCTTTATTTTGATTGACAAATGATTTACTTGCCATCTAATTTGATGGACCTTTTATTTTCATTTAATTGACATTTGGTCTCCCTTTAATTAACATTTATTTAATTTTGACTGACATTTAGTTTACATTTAATTCTGTTTTTAAATAACGCAATATGGAATAGACATGGTTGTTTTTAGGTTATGTGGTTGGATAATTATGTAAATGGTAATTTAATTAACATTTCATTTACATCTATTTGCCATTTAATGGTTGGACAGGGTGGTGATTAAGCTTTTTATGTTTGGACATACAAACAGTCACTTTAATGACATTTAGTTCTCGGTTGATTTAAGTAAAATTAAATAATTAAGGTGGTTTTTGTACTTTATGGTTTTGACACGGTTTTTGATTGATGACATACTACTATTTTTATTTTTGTTTTTATGTTTGATTATTGCTTAGCTGTTATGTTTTAAAATGTAATTATTTTGTAAAATTCGAACACAATGTAAATTGTTTGATGAATAAATAAATGAAATGAAACCCATACTTTAACTAAATTTCGCATACTTTATGCGCAAATCCCACAAAAATGTAGGTTAGGGATACATTTAAAATCACAAGATATTTTTATATTAACATTACAAGGCCAGGAAAAATAATTGAGAATGAATTACATACATGCAAACAAACACAAATGCAGTACTAATTATTGTAATCCTGTCATGCGATTGAAGAGTAGGTAATACTTATTGAAATAACCACTACTGAATCATTCACACTATGGAACAGATAGGCAACAAGAATAGAACTAATTTTATACACAGGTAGATAAGAATGAAAGACTTAATGCGATGCTACATAATTATTATTAATGTATTTCTTTTAGATTGAATACAGATTTGATCATGGGTCTATTTAGGTCGTCCAGCTTCTTTTGTTTTTAATAATAATATTTTTTGTTATGTCTCGATAAAGTATGGTTGCAATTTATAGAAAAACCCTCAGGCACCTGTCTCACAGAGAGCAATTAACCAGAAGCGAATAAAACTCGCAACTAAAAACTAATTATCGAGCAGCCAGCGCGCGACGGTGACCATGAATGAGTGTTCTACCCGCTAGGCCAGAGTCGCTGAGCAAGTACTCTCTTCAATAGCTCTTGTCACTGCGACAAACGGGACACTAATACTGTTTCGAGAGAAATTGTTTAGTCGAGTCCTTGACCGTGGTGGAACAGGTGCCTTAAGATATTATTCCCAAAAAGTTCACATCTTTGCCCAATTCCGAACAATCTAGTAAATACGAAAAATCTCATCAAGATTCTTCCAAGATACTGCTTGGTAAACTGCAAGTCTTTTAAAACTTAGGGGAACTTCTAGATTGACTCTGAAAGAACCTTTAAATTAAGATACACAAGCCCGTTTCCATACTATACCTTGAGTCTTGTATCCATAGATCTCTGGTGTCTATTGGTGGCAGTTCGGTCTCAGTTGATGCTGCTGAATGCTGGGGCGTTCCACCTCGGGGTCCCAGGAATCTTCGCCAGGTGCAGCGCCGACCTGATAAAACATTTTGTGAATCAATTTTATAAAAACAAATGAGAATTTGTAAGCTGATATAAGTCTTCTTTACTTTCTCACACATCGATCTTTTACATTCCTCATTTTTTTTACAAACAAAAGACTCCCAATGTGTATGGGTCCTTTTCTGCATATATAAATCGCAGATGCAATTACACACTTGGACTTCTCACTATGTACAGAGGCCAGCACATCAAGTTCACTTTGTAGTGTTTGTTTTGGAAGTCGGTTTTTTGTTATTGATGTTGAATTAACATTTATATACAGTTCTCGTCGCCGTAAATAACTGGTACATTGAGTATAATTAATCAGATTATGAGTGATTTTGAGTAAATAGTGTAGCTATAATGATTTAAAAATCGATTAGTTTCGCAATTAAAAATGAACCTTATGTCTTTGCAATAAAGTTAAAATACTATCAAAGAAATTTGACAGATTGTGATAACTTGATGTGCTGGCCTCTGTACATTATCTTCAAATATGCCTACTGCAAAAGTCAAATTCGAAGTCAAAGCATATAATTCAATTAAACACCAGAAAGTTAAAGTTCGTTCGCCGTTCCAAAACGCAGATTTGTGTATAGGTACCTCCTTCATAATAATAGGGCTCAGGACCTGACCAGATCATAACGAATGAGACAGAGCTATTCAGGACATAATAGCTCCATCTCTTCCCCACTGTGAAGAACAGAAGTTACAGATACCTTCTAAGAAGAAATAATAATAATATCACTGTTTTAATCTTGTTTTGGTGATCAAATGTCTTGTACTTAAATACGCCAGATTTCCAGGAATGGAAGATAAATACGAAGTTTATTATTTGTCGTGTCGTCAAAGACAACTAAAATAAACAGCTTCTAATGAGTTCAGTCGTTGTTTTGCGGATGGAATAGCGTTTATCAGCTTTCTAGGAAATTGGTAAATGGCTGGTTCAGGTGCTTTTTTATAGTCGTGCTCCAGTGGTATCGGATTCAACTTACGTGTGGTCGTGAGTTCGTACCCAGGCACTATACTTAAGTATTTAATTTCATTGCCACTGCTCTCAAACGGCCAAGGAAAAGAATTTGATTATGCTCGAATCTGGAATTCTGGATACACATACCTACACTCCTATACATATAATAGAAACAGAGGGAGAGCGAAACTCGCATAACGCTTTTCCCCCTTTTTTTTTGAGAGTCATCATCAAATGACTCCTCTCGCTTTAGGTGGAACAGCAGGGAGTGTCAGATTCTTACTGATAAAAACCCATCTATGTTCCTTCCTTAGCCTTTTATGTTCCGGGGTAGTGGTAACGACAGTGAGCTACCCATTACTCACCATCCGCAGGCCATAACGCTTGACCAGGCCAGATGATTTGTACCAGTCAACTCCTACCACATGATGGTTGAATATATCCGTAGCAGTTCCTGTGTGCCAATACGGATGTGTTTCTTGTCAAATATAGTGTTTAGTACCTTTTATCCCAGTAGTTCATTTCCTTGGGTTAATTCCCAACATCCACGCTGACGAAGCCTTAACTTAGTTAAATGGTCATGATGTGGACTTCAAATGAAGGAGTACACTCATAAGAATCTTCTGTGTCATTGCTACTTAAATTGTATTTATTTGTGTATTCCTTGTTAGAGCTCCTAAATAAATAAATCGGTATTTATGGCAATATTAAAGCGTCAGCAAAAAGAAGCTGTTTAGTGGTCCTTTTAGCTGTTAACATGAACAAACAATTACGGCAACGAGAACCACGATAAGAAACTAATAACTTTTACTTATCGTATACAAACTTCAAAAAACTTGTAACACTCGATAAGGTATTGGAACAGCATCAATTGATACGAACAATAGTTAACTCACGCTCAAAGGCATACTTCTCAGAATGCTCTTGGCAATTGTGTTTTGGTTACCCACTCAATACAACTAGCGGTGTTTGCTTTCGTCCGATTCTGTGAGCAAGGAACAGCTCTGTTATTTCGGTTTGTAGCTCAATCGTTCGGACTGAAAGCTATCCATTCTCTTCAAACGCATTGCGTCACTCCATTTATTCCAACACTATTCCTACACCATTTTCTGCGTGTGGCTTCACATGCGTAGCTGTCGGAAATTATCCCAAGGGAACGAACTATTGATATATAAAGGTACTTATCAAATCGATAAAAAGTACTAATCAATCTGCCTAGCCTTTTCCCAACTATGTCGGGGTCAAATTCCAGTTAAACCGGTTGCAGCTGAATACCAGTATTTTACATAGAGCAACTGCCTATCTGACTTCCACAACCCAGTAACTGGGTAATACGATACCCCTTGGTAAGACTGGCTGTCAGATTTTCGGGCTTCTGACGACCCGTAACGACTGTTAAACATCAACGAATGACAGCTGGAACCAACGGTTTAACGTGCTTTCCGAGTCACGGAGGAGTCTCGGTATGAAAAGATGGTCACTCATTCACGGACCAACCCCGGCAAGCATAGCTTTACCTGATCGATCGATACGTGCGGCTGTTATTACTTAGCCACGAGCTATTCCTCCTTCAGCGACTTCGCCCGCGTGGATGTCTGAAAATATTATCTCTAGGGAACAAACTACCTGGATAAAAAGTACTAATAAGCCAAACAAACTACACACATCAAAAGTGTATAGGGATCAACATATATTTTTGCAATAACTTTTCTCTTGATTGATATTAATTTAAATTTTCTTTAAGGATTCATCAAATAAAGTGTTTTCGTTTGTCACAGTAACGATAAACCAAGTCACCTTTGCATTAATAAAGAAATTTGCCATTTTCCTAATAAAGGGATTTTTGACATTTGAACCACTAACATTAAAGTTCGAAAAAAAGACTGAAATAACAGTTTTCTTTAAAATTTTATTGGGTAACTTAAACAATTAATAATCCGTGTTTCTACCGCGAACACTAACAACACAAGAACATCGGTTTGGCATACTCAAAATGAGTTCATCCAAATCACGCTGTGGAATGGCCGCCCATGTTCGTTGCAACAACAAAAAAAGGTCTTCTTGCAACTGGATACCCTCCATATTCGGCAGAGCTCTTCTCTGTAGCATATCCCATGCATGCTCAATCGGGTTCAAGTCTGGCGACACGGAGACAAGACCGATACATTCAAATCTTAACTCGAAGAGCTCCAACAATAACCGCCATGATGTTAGCCGTGAGGCTTCATCACTCTTCAGGGAACTTAATTAGCGACCAAACAGTCAGAAACCGCTTGCATGAAGTGAACCTTCATTCCCGAAGACCACTACGGGTACCACCTATAGCAATGCACAATCGTAGGATTCGATATCAATGGGCTCTTGAACACAGAAATTGGGCAGAAGAACAATGGCGTTTCGTGTGCTTTTCTGATGAGTCTCGTTTTGGTATGAGACCGGATACAAGACGTATACGACACTGGAGAACCCCTGGACGCCAACAGCGATTAAAATCCTGCCAGGAAGTCCATCCTTATAGTGGTGGAACCATCATGGTATGGGCGGGTATTTGGATCGGCGGAAGAACTGAGTTGATTTGGATCAGAGGCAACCTCAACGCTCAAATTTATGCTGAGACGATTGTATCTGACGTCATCGTTCCTCTACAAGTGCAAATCGGTCCCTTATTTCAGTTAATGCATGATAATGCACGACCGCACACCGCAAGAGTTGTAAGACAGACTCTCGCCGCAGCTAACATCAATGTCCTGCCCTGGCCTGCTCAGTCGCCAGACTTGAACCCGATTGAGCATGCATGGGATATGCTACAGAGAAGAGCTCTGCCGAATATGGAGGGTATCCAGTTGCAAGAAGACCTTTTTTTGTTGTTGCAACGAGCATGGGCGGCCATTCCACAGCGTGATTTGGATGAACTCATTTTGAGTATGCCAAACCGATGTTCTTGTGTTGTTAGTGTTCGCGGTAGAAACACGGATTATTAATTGTTTAAGTTACCCAATAAAATTTTAAAGAAAACTGTTATTTCAGTCTTTTTTTCGAACTTTAATGTTAGTGGTTCAAATGTCAAAAATCCCTTTATTAGGAAAATGGCAAATTTCTTTATTAATGCAAAGGTGACTTGGTTTATCGTTACTGTGACAAACGAAAACACTTTATTTGATGAATCCTTAAAGAAAATTTAAATTAATATCAATCAAGAGAAAAGTTATTGCAAAAATATATGTTGATCCCTAGACACTTTTGATGTGTGTATTTTTATCCTAAAGCTGATTACGTAAATTAATTATTAATGAGAGCGTTTATCGCAAAAAGGCTTAACGCTCACACCTGCTGCGTTGACAAATTCCGCGATAACTACGTATCACCGTATTTTGACACCAACGTGTCCCGAGCTAAGAGGATTCGACGTGTATAATGTGTAGTTTAAAAAAAAGAAGATAATTTATGTTCAGAATTTTTATATTTTGTACATTTCTGTAGTAATTTATGCTTTTTAGGGTTCCGTACCTCAAAAGGAAAAAACGGAACCCATTTAGGATCACTTTGTTGTCCGTCCGTCCGTCTGTCAAGACCGTTTTTCTCAGGCACGCGTGGAGGTATCAAACTGAATTTATATCTAATACTCAGGTCTACTGTCCCTTGGAGCTGTGAAAAAATCAAACTTCTAAGCCAAAGCAATCAAAAGATACAGCTGTTTATGCCGCAAATTTTCGAAACTCGCACGGGAATCAAAACCTACAGGGTACTTCCCGTGAACTTAGAATCTTGAAATTTGGTACAAAGTAACGTCTTACAGTGCAGATAAAGGAAAAATTGCGAAAACCGTAAATTTTTAGTTACATCATATAATCAAAAAAGAATGTTTTTTTTTTTCAAAATATAAAAATACCATAACTATGACTCGATTCTCGTGATGGGTGAACTTTTACTTATATACCTACAGTTTTGTACGGAACCCTAGTTTTGTAAGTTAGGTTTAGTTTTTATTAAGCCCTGGCTGGAGGCTACAATTCTTTTGTGGCAGCCACAGGCAAGCCCGGTTAAGCAGTAGACAACCCTTTGGTTGAACTGCGAGATGCCATTCACAAAAAAAAAAAAAAAACGGAACCCTCGGTGTGCGAGTCCGACTAGCACTTGGCCGGTTTTTTTTTGAGGATCGACAAATTTCTCCTCCCGCTCTGCGTGGAGCGGAAGGGAGTGTCAGACTTTTACATGATGGCTTACCCCCTTGGTAAGATTGGTTGTCAGACATTTTGGGTTTTCCGAGGCACGAAAGGGTTTCAATGTGTAATAAATGGTCACCCATCTGCAAACGGACAGCGGCAAGCGTGGCTTAAGCTGATCAATCGACCCATACGGTTGTTAGTATACAGCCTAGAGATCCTTGCATGTACAGGCTGATTATGTTGCTATCCTTTGCTCCTGTGTAGTGACTGGTCAAAATGGAAATTGATGAGCATTAGGCCGCACGTCAGTGGTAACAAAACTAGTGGAAGTTGGCCTCGCATTGTATTGAAGACCACCTCCAGGTCAAAGTGGTACCACAGACGAGCGGTCTATTATACTCCCTGGCGCCCTTTAGACCTTGTCAAAATTCATGACGTCAGGGGATGTTTTGGCCTTGGGCGGAGCACCGCCATGTCTTCGTAGAGGCGATCGGCGGCGGCGACTTCTCGCGCCCGGCCCTGGTGCAAGCCATGGTCCGGGGCGAGAGGGAGTGGGAGGCACTCGCCTCCTTCTGCGAAAAAGTTATGCTCGCGAAGGAGGTGGCGGGATGGGAGAGAGAACGGTCCTCCCGTCCCAGCCGCCGCAGGTGACGCTCCGGGCGTCGGGAGCCACGTGACGACTCCCGGGCACCGTAGGCGCGGGCCTGCGGACGGTGAGTAATGGGTGACTCACCGTCCGATCAGCACCAGACCCGTGCCGTACGGCGCGTATATGTCCCACGCGCGCCTCAAAGAGATGTCAGCATATGAAGGGGCCCCTCAGGGCCAAGCCTGCCGGGTAAGCGGGATTGTCCGAAAGGGTTACCGCTACCCCGGAACATAAGGGGCTACGGAAGGAACATGGATGGGTTTTAGTCAGTAAGAGTCTGACACTCCCTTCCGCTCCACCCAGAGCGGGAGCAGTCATTGGATGATTTCCCAGCCTTAAAAAAAAAGGGGATGTTTTGGCGAATCTACGGAAACGTTACCATTTTAGTACAAAATGGCGACGGCGGTTCATAAACAATTAAAAAGTCTGGCTGGGTGCCAAAACGGAAAAAAAACACGGTTATCTCAGGATGTAGATAATAAAAAAATCCGCAGCACATATCTCTATGCCCATTTTGAGCATATCAAAGCGTCCATTTTCCTTTCATGACATCCCGTTTCACGGTCCGCACCTAACCTAATTGTATTTGTGTGTATAACATAATGTTACTATATTGTATGTACTAAATGTTAGCGGTAAGTGGTATAAATATGGTAAGGCCAAAACGTGTGTAATGTTGTGAGTGCCATGTGGTTTCTGGCTAGTAAGCTGAAGGTAAAGCTCTTAAGTGAAGAAAAGCGATTAATAAATATCAACAACTCAGTAAAATGCCACACTTGCATTTTTCCCTACTTCTTCTTTTCGTGTGGTTAGTGACTAATCTGGTGTCAGAGTTTTTTTTATGCTGCCTATGGTCCGCTGACTTAGCTGCACACGCGCTCGCGCTTCGATTTTTCTCTAAATATCATTCCATCTGCCTAGCCTTTCCTCAATTTGAACACGTGACATTTCGAAAGCTTATGCCAATTCTATACATTTCGGATTTATCTAATTTCGTTATCCTTAGTGAAAATGTCCGTTATCTAGGCCCCCAGGTCTCTCGTTAAGGCCTTACAAGAGATGAGTCTTTACACTTAGTATGTACAGAGGCCAGCACATCAAGTTACCACAATCTGTCAATTTTTTTTTGATAGTATTTCAACTTTATTGCAAAGACATAAGGTTCATTTTTAATTGAGAAAATCTGACAGTTAGGGATAGCTTGATGTGCTGGCGTCTGTACATCTCCGTTTCAACATCAATTACGCCATTTAGGCTTTAACAAATTCTTAAACACTTAGAGAGTACGCCTCCGCCTTCTTTTTTGGTATTGAAAAGATTTGTCTGGACCCACCGAACTTAAAGACCAACCATGTCCGTACCCCTCCCAAAACGTCCATTCAATTCGAACACGATTTAAAACACAATTCAATTATATATCACCTAGCGATTGGATTTTTTGAGCGTCATTTTCCCAATTTGAAGAGACAATAATTTGATTATCTGTGGAGTGTTCGATTAAAATAGATTAAAAAGTGCGGTATAGACGGACCGACGTCGTGACGAGAACGTGATGGGAATTAATGTTGTTTTCACAAATATTTAATGTTTGAAGACGTGTGGCGTGTTTAAGACAGGTCACTTGGTTGAAAACTACCTTTGTTGAAGTAAAAAGTTTTTTAATTACAACTGAGTAACGGTGGTGGTAAGTGTTTTGGGGATACTTGGAGGTTTATCAAATTTTAGAAACGTTGCTCGAAGTTAAGAGATGTTAAAAAGGAGGTAGGCAGCTATGAAGTTGTATAAACCCTTTATTTAGACACCCTAAAACTTGTATCAAAACCTACTTATCGTAGAATGTCCGCGTGTACCTTTTTTGGCCTTTGACCTTAGAATGTCTCATCTTCTGCCTAGCCTTTTCCCAACTATGTTGGGGTCGGCTTCCAGTCTAACCGGATGCAGCTGAATACCAGTATTTCACACGGAGCGACTGTCTATTTGAACTCCACAACCAAGTAACTAGGCAATACGATATCCCTTGGTAAGACTGGCAGTCACATTTTCGGGCTTCTGACGACCCGTAACGACTGTCAAAGATGTACAAATGACAGCCGGGACCAACGGCTTAACGTGCTTTCCGAGGCACGGAGGAGTCTCGGTATATAAAGATGGTCACCCATCCACGGACAACCCCGGCAAGCATAGCTTAACCTGATGGATCGGCGTGTGCGGCTGTTGGTACTTAGCCACGAGCTCTTCCGACCTTGGAATATCTGTAGACGCGGATACCCTACGATGTGTAGATTTTGAGACAAGTTTTAGGGTCCCAAATTAAAGGATTATACACGTTTATAGCTGACATTTCTCATACCGATATGAAACCCTTAATATTCCTGGACTAGAAAGGTGATGATGATGATTATAAACTCTTTTGTTGCCTATACCTAGAATGTATACATACATAGTTAAAAGACATAATTAAAATTTCCTCATACTAACCTTCCGTTGACATGGAAACAGAATTACCTACAGAACTTTAAATAAATACTAAGTCTAAATGCGTCTGTATTTGTTCGACGTCAGTCAGACTGAAATCGATTAGAATAATGTACACAACGCAGGTGGCCTATAGGCTGTATCTAGAATATTGGTTCAAGGACAATGTTGTAATGAAATGTTTTGATGTATGGTCACGCTTTTAGTTCGGTACATTAATTATTGAAAGGTTTTGAAAGGGGATATTGTCGCTTTGGTACAAGGTGCTTAATCTAGGTAGTTTTTCGATTAGGTACAGACAGGGAAATTAATTGTTTATCAGACGTGTTGAAGCCATTTGATACAACTGTCAACGTGATCAGAATATACTCACAATGCCTTTTTAAATTTGGAAATTTTGGATTTTTAAGTGTGGAGCGATAGGGAGTGTCAGACTCTTACTGACTCTTTACCCTTTATGTTCCGGGGAAGCGGTAACCCTTTCGGACAATTCCGCTGACCCTGCAGGCTTCGGCCCTAATGGCCCTCTTTCCTAATGCTGATATCTATTTGAGGCGCGCGTGGTACCCATAACTAAAAAGACTAAAAGGTAAAAAAACCCATAAAAAAACCCCAAACACTAAAAGGTTTAATAAGCAAAAAGCTAATTTGAACAAAAAATCCTATCATACAGTTAATTGAAGCAATGTATAATTCTCAAATATAGCTGTGGGGAATCATATGGAAATGAGCTGGGTAGTAATGTCTCCCGCGAGTGTAGTAAGAAGCGTAATATATGGGCAGCTAGAAACAGTGTAGAATTTAGACTTCGAAACTTTTTGCACAAGAACGTGAACTGCTGGCCCCGGTGGCTCTACAAATGGGAGCAGTCTGCGACAAAATGCGATGTTTAAGTTTTTAATGTTGACTCAATAAATCAATCTGCCTAGCTTTTTCCTATGTTGACGCCGTCTTCCAGTATAACCGGATGCAGCTGGATACCAGTACTTTACATGGAACGACTGCCTATCTGACCTCCACAACCCAGTCAGTAACTTGGTAATACAATACGCCCTAGTAAGACTGGCTGTCAGATTTTCAGGCTTCCGACGCCCCGTAATTACTGACAAAATGTACAAATGACAGCCGGAATCAACAACTTACATGCTATTCAAGGCATGGAAGAGTCTCGGTATATAAATATGGTCCCATCCCATCCAAGGAACAACCCCGGAAGCGTAGCTTGACATGATGGATCAACCCGTGTGGCTGTTATTACTTAGCCACTTAATCTAATCGAGCTATTTTAATCTTGATTATAGAGCTAAATATCTGGATATAAACCTTCACCTCTTCAAGCAGTATGAATGCTGTACAGAGCTTACCATCATGTTGTCCGTCCTTTTCCCACAGTGAAGTAATATTCATGAAAATAATATTGTTCTTTGAGGTGGTGGTAGACCCCTGCACACACCAACCACTCATCATGTATGATAAACCAGATTTCGATTGACGTTATGCGATACTTACTGTGCAAAAAAATGCATAATTAATTCCGAAATAATTAAAGTGATAAAAGATTTTTTTATTAAATAATTTAGAAATAATATCTGGTAGGTATTGAGTTTTCCAAAAATCCCCGCTACGGTGTGCTTTTTTAACCAGTGGGGATTTCTGCAAAAAGTAGTAACCATCCCCACTGGTGGGGATTTGTCTAAGTCAAAGTCGAAGTCAAATCATTGATTTCAAATATGAAATAGGCACAAAAAGGCACTTTTGAACGTCTAACTAAATAAACAAGAAATAGGTTAAAATTGACAAAACCAAAAACATTATTCAACTCGTGAAAGCACTTCACACAACTTTCCACGGAACAATTTAAAATAATCACGCAGCCATATCCGTTGGCACCTCTAGGGTTACATAAATTTTAAAACCAAACACGATACTAGAAGGAAAACTTTTCCGTTGCACTCTTCGACGATATGGAAAGTTATGTCGTCCAGTATAAACTGACCTTTCATTGCGTGACAGGTTTTTACGGGGCCAGGTCAGCTTAAACTGGATGTATAGCTTGATATGTATGTACTTTGTACGTGGTTCGATGCATCTGGTGCTGACGCGAGTTATGGTCACCCATCTAGAGTAAAAGAGCTGGACTTATTGGAGAACTAGATTCTAGTGATACTTGATATTATATCTTGTTATTTTTTATTGAGTAGGTCACATGGGTGTATTCCAGAAATTCCCACCGACAACATCGAAACTACCTTTTGGAAGGGGCGACTAGAATCAATTCTATTTCTTGTTCATTTTGACGTTCAAAAGTGCCTTACTTGTGCCTATTTGAAATAAATGATTTGACTTTGACTTTGACATAATTAAAAGCCATTGTGTCTTCGGTAGATCTGCGTTCCAACAGTCAAAGAGCCTGTCTGGGTTCAAATCCACGACCAACAGCCTGTTAGTCATGGCCGTTACCACGGGGCTACATCTGCTAAGACAGCTGCCATGTCATGTGTAACAGCACCTAATTACCCACGGCCAAACTCTCGCTATCAATCTTATTGCTGTCTAGTGTCTAACTAAAATAGCCACAAAACAAGAAACATATTATTCTTGTTGGTCCTGCCTCATAGATCTTCAATGGGTAGTGAAGCCTAAAATTCTGACAATCAGTCGTAGCAAGAGGTTTCGTGTTACCCAGTAACTGGGCTGTAGAGGTCAAATAGGCAGTCGCTCCATGTAAAGTACTGATATTCGGCTGTATCCAGTTAGACTTTTTTTTTGAGGTTGGGAAATCATCAAATGACCCGCTCCCGCTCCCGCTCTAAGTGGAGCGGAAGGAGTACCAGACTCTTACTGACTAAACCATCCATGTTCCTTTCTTAGCCTTTATGTTCCCAGGTAGCGGTAACCCTTTCGGACAATCCCGCTGACCCGGCAGGCTTCGGCCCTAACGGGAACCGAACCATAGGTTCAGACCAACTTGAACTATCATCACTATCATTGACTATTCAATCTAAGTATTAAACATTTATTTGTGAGTCAGAAATTTTATTGATCTTCTCAAAACTTATTGAACATTTAATGATAATCTTTTTAAAACAAAGGTTCCTTTTTACAAAGTTGGTCGCAGTAACTGGAATCCTAATAGAGCACCCTAACGACATGGTCTCGATTAGGTAATAATTTTGCCTACATTCAAGTATGTCGTAGTAATTTGACTAACCAATTAGTATTTTTAACCGATGAAAAACGGAGGAGGTTCGGAAGTCGACGCGTATATATTTTTAAGATACCAAAACTGAAAATCCTGGTGGATGTGGATGGGTACTTTTATATTCAAACTCAAACTCAAAGCATTTATTTCAAACTAGCTTCTGCCCGCGACTTCGTACGCGGACCCTGTCGCTTATGCCAGCGACAACGGGGTCGCCATTTATGTTATTTTTTATCATTTTTCCCATTTAAATCTTTTATCACACTGAGCTTTAGTTTTATTTCATTCCAACAACCACCAAAACATACAGTCCAATTGTCATCGTTTTCATTTTGGTAACCGCATTATTATATTCCCCACTTGTCTCTAGAGACCTAGAAGTCAATGCGTAGATACGGTTGGAACTCAAGCACAATTCTCTATCCGTGAACGTCTCCGACTCGCGGGACAATACATGACGTTCACGATCAGCGGTCAGTCGCGCATCATATTCTTCACTGGTCTTTAGAGACCTAATGAATACGCTGAGAACGCAGGCGTGCTTCGCGACCCGAAGAGGTTTCCACGGAGCGAGTTGCAGCCTAATGTTCTCGAACAGCATCAAGTCTCTCCTGACGCTCTTCGGTAGATTCTTGGGATCTTATGATCCTCAATCTTTTAGCTCTCTTGGAACATTGGGAAAGATTTGACCTCTTTGTAGGCATGGTCATAGTTTTATAGTGAAGATACCTGATCAATAACAATTTAAATTAAAATGACTGCTCCCCTGCGTTACCGGGTAGGCTACCGTGTCACGAAGATAAATGGAAAAGGAAATTAAACACTCAAACAACATAAGCCCGAAGGTAAATTCATACGATAAAATAAAAAAATAAATAGGAGTTTTGGCCAGTAGAGTCAAATTTTCAATGATATACCATCGTCATCAAAAATCAGTCCTAAACTGTTACCGCCTTCAACGCGTGCAGGTACTCCCAGTTTATGTTATTCTATAATTACACAGTAAAATTAGTGATAGCTTTGATTTCCACATCAGATGTTTCTGATCTTCGATTTTTATAAGTCAACAGGAAATGCCCATCAGATTGAACAACAAAGACGTCAAAGACGTCATTCCTATGTGTTATGTTGTAGCTAGGCTCTTGGAGTTCCACAACAGGTGTTCCAGATCTTCGATTTTTATAAGTCAACAGAGAGTGCTCATCAGGCTGAACAACTTTCGCTAAGACGTCATTCTTATATGTGTTATGGTGTAGCTAGGCTCTTGGAGTTCCACAACAGGTGTACCAGATCTTCGATTTTTATAAGTCAACAGGAAATGCCCATCAGACCGAACAACTTTTGCTTAGACGTCATTCCTATATATGTTATAGTGTAGCTAGGCTCTTGGAGTTCCACAACAGGTGTTCCAGATCTTCGATTTTTATAAGTCAACAGAGAGTTCTTATCAGATTGAACAACTTGTGCTAAGACGTTATTCCTAAATGTGTTATGGTGTAGCTAGGCTCTTGGAGTACCACAACAGGTGTTCCAGATCTTCGATTTTTATAAGTCAACAGGAAATGCCTATCAGACCGAACTACTTTTGCTAAGACGTCATTCCTATATATGTTATGGTGTAGCTAGGCTCTTGGAGTTCCACAACAGGTGTTCCAGATGTTCAATTTTTATACGTCAACAGAGAGTGCTCATCAGGCTGAACAACTTTTGCTAAGACGTCATTCTTATATGTGTTATGGTGTAGCTAGGCTCTTGGAGTTCCACAACAGGTGTTCCAGATCTTCAATTTTTATACGTCAACAGAGAGTGCTCATAAGGCAGAACAACTTTTGCTAAGACGTATTTCTATATATGTTACAGTGTAGCTGGGCTCTTGGAGTTCCACATCAGGTGTTCCAGATCTTCAAATTTATTCTCTCAGCAGAAAATGCTAATCACGTGGAACAATTTTTGATAAGGTATCATTTTTGTATCTCTTATAGTTTAGCTGGTCTGTTACGGTTCTGCATCAGGTGTTCAAGTTTCCAAGATAAATTATAGCCTATATGTTGCCCAGACTTAATACCTATACAACAAAAAAAAAACATTCCAATCCGTCCAGTAGTTCCGAAGATTAGCGTGTACAAACAAACAGACAAACAGACATACAGACAAACATACATACAGACAAACAGACAACATTTTTTTTTTGGATTCGTGCTCTATTACTGTTTCTAAAACCCCCTCAATTATTATTTTTTAAATATATTCAATGTACAGACACAGTTTTTTTACTGTTTTATTATATGTATAGATTTAATATATTCAATGTACAGACACAGTTTTTTTACTGTTTTATTATATGTATAGATAAACCAATTACAGGCACTTTTGAATTGTCAAGGGGTTGGTCAGTCAGAAAGATGAAGCTAGTTGCCCATTCCAAAGCAGTAGGTACCTATGGAGAAGAAAGGGCAAGAAAGTCCATGGACACTCTTTTAAATCAAAATATGTTTACAAAATTTGGGTTACATCATTAATGTTGAAATATACACGTGAAAACGATGCAGAACTTAATAAAAGCGTCCATAATTACAAGATTTAAAAACAATTCAAAATTATTTTAAATTTTAAAACAGCCGTGGCAGCTAAGAGGTGACCAGTCCCTACTGACGGCGCCCGTTCATGAATATGACGCATGGATTAGCATCATTCAGCTCAACCATTTTTATGGGAGCTAAATGATCCAACATACCTACGCGCCACCATCAGTGAGTCATTACATTATTAGAGTGTCCATCTATACTTTTATGTAATCACAATAGAAATAATTTGCGGTTTGAAACCAATATGCCTTTGTTATAAAAGCAAAAAATAAAAATAAAAAAATACGTTACTACCTACAAATTTTATTTAAAGAACCAAGGGCACATCGCTGAAATATTTGCATCTGACGTTCGATACTAAGGACCGTGGGTTCACATTCCGACCTGGCACAAATATTTGTACAAAATACCTACAGAACTCACCTACGGGCCATAACTTACTGTGGGTAAAGCTTAATTCCACGAAAATGACGTATGTACAGACAGTCAGTAACCCCAGTCTGTAAAATTTCAACTTTATCACAAGACCTTAGGGTTCATTTTCAATTGGGAAAGTTTGACAGTTCAGGATAGCTTGATATGTTGGCGACTGTAAACATTCCTGAAATGTTTTATTTATTAGGATAGATTAGAATGCTATTTATTATGTACACTATAATTAAATGGGCAGTCTTCCTAAAAGGAAGATGATTCAAATTTTCTTACGTTTTTCGAAAAATTATACAGAAAAGCATAATCATGAAACAGATGCTATGAATTATACATAATGATAATGTGTAAAGCGAAAGGACGCATTTTTATTGCATATTTTATTTATTTATTAATATCTAATTCGTTTAAATTTGAACGTCCATATTACAAAAAAGCAGTAAAATAATAAATTACCATAACACACGGTGACATTAATATCCCCCATCACCAAAAACCGAAATGCCAACCCGTTACCCGAACGGCGTTTTAAAAACCGTATTAACCCTAAAAAAATCGGCCGCGATCAATTTGTGCGCGTACCGCTTATGTAAATGTCTCGTCGTTTAACCAAATGCCACATTACGTTAAATGCCTTTACGTACAGTCACGACCACTAATATGTATACACCTAGCAGTATTAAGAAGCGATTGTCTCGTAAAATAACTATATCAACTTTGAGATACGACATGATTGGTTCGAAAATACAATATGTATTACAACATGTAATTTCATGCAATAATAAAGGAGAAAACCGCTTTTAAAATTAACTAACTGTACGCATATTTCAGAAATATCTTACAAACTAATCTGTCTAGCTTTTTCCTAACTATGTAGCAGTCAGCTTTAAGCCTAACCAAATGCAGCTGAATAATGAAAACAGTATTATACATGAAGCGACTGCTAGTCTGACCCGCATTATACAGTTACTGGGTAACGCCCTCATGTTAAGGCTAGCTGTTAGACTTTTGAGCATCTGAGTCCCCGTAACGACTGTCAAAGATCTACGAATGACAGGTGGAACGCAGCAAGCATAACTTATTCTTCGATCGACACGTGCAGCTGTTTTTATTTAGCCATAAATCTAATATATATAAGAATGCAGCTGAGCAAACTCCTAAAGCTACTTTACAGTTTAAGTCATGAAATAAAAATTATAACCTTTTTATAACCGTTTCGATAATAAGTACTATGTTTCTAACACCATAAATTTTTTATCAATACTTTAAGAGAAAATCGTTTTCAAATCTTACGCAAGTGTCTGCTCGTGACTGTACGTATAGTCCTATATTATGTTGGTATGTAAAGGTATATATGTTGATGACTGTACGTAAACTTACTATATGTATAAATAGGTTCCTAAATGTATGTACCGTGAAAGCTGTTAAGTCTAGTTTCCCCGATTTAACGAGATTTCGGATTAATATCCCTTCGCGACAATTTTGCGGCTAGTCGAGTTTTGATTTGAAGAGTTTGTTGAATACTAGTTTGCAGATACTGTTAGTCTAGTCTGTAGAATTTACCTAGTTGTTATGATAGGTTTGCGGATAGTTGAGACATTGAATTACAAACTTCTACAACATTACATATTTATTACAACTAAGCCTATTTTTTGGTCAAAGAATCAGCATTGCCATATAACGCGGCAATGGCGCCTTTTGGGAACTTTTCCTGTTGACAGCGATGTCGACGAATTTTTTGATGCCCTTTGTTTTTTTTTTTAATTCTAAAAACTGGGTTCATGTATGTAGTTTACCTACAAGTATAATTATTAATAATCATACTTGTAGGTAAACTACATAAATGCAATAAATGATGATTATGATTATTATTATGATTACATAGTGTGTTAGGTTAAACGAGGGACATACTTTCAGGGGAATACTTATGAAAATAAACAACTTTAATTATGGAACTATACTTAAATCACGAAAAAAAATCAGCTGTTCAGTACATTTATGCTCGCATAACACGTCAAAATGTATGGAACAGCTGATTTTTTGTTTTCATATTTCAGAGGTGGTCCCATGGACAAAGTTGTTGATTTCCATGAGTATTATACAACCTGAAAGTAAGTGCCGAAAAAAGGACAATAAGCGTCGAAGTATTCGTTCCCAACGCTGTCATCATATTTCAATACAAAAACATATTGCGGATGTTGAAAAACGTTTAATCCGACAACAAATTCCTAGCCGTAGTCGCAAGTAAATATTATATTAGTAGAGTACCCTTTCAGGGGACAACATATGGGTTTCATATATCAAATGTAAAAGCTTTTATCCGATTAATATTTGTCGGGCTATATTTAGCTCGTAAAGTTATATGTTGAAATAATTTTATGAACCAAATAACTATAGCTACGTAAAATATTAAGTTGGCATACGATCATAATCATTATCTGCCTTCTTTTTCCCAACTATGTTTAAGTCGGCTTCCAGTCTAACCGGCTTCAAATGACTAGTATTTTACAAGAAGCGATTGGCTATCTGACCTCCACATTCCACAACCCATTTACGGGGTAACACGATAACCCTTAATCGATCAAGTTAAGCTACGCTTGCAGCAGTTGGTCGTGAATGTATGACCATCTAGGTATATCCTAGTGCAGGCATATTTAACATTATGTTACCAACTGTTTTTCCTAAGTCTTATTTTTGTATTCTGCCACTTTACTTTTTGAATAAATGATTATTATTATTATTATCTTGACAAACCAAGACATCTACTAGCCTCGGAAAGCACGTTAAGCCGTTGGTCCCGGCTGTCAGTTGTTCATCTTTGACAGTCGTTACAGGTCGTCAGAAGCCCGAAAATCTAACAGCCAGTCGTACCAAGGAGTATCGTATTGCCCAGTGAATGGGTCAGACTCAGATAGGCAGTCGCTCCATGTAAAATACTGATATTTACGCTACATCCGGTTAGACTGGAAGCCGAACCCAACATAGTTGGGAAAAGGCTAGGCAGATTGATTTTGGTCAGTATATTTCAAAATATTCTTTAATACTTAGACTGAAGGCCTGACTGAAGACTGAGGCCTTTCGGTTCTACGACTTAGCGGTTTCCTCACGATGTTTTATTTCTCCACTTTGAGAGGAGTGGTGGTCAATAAATATACACTACGTATGCACTTGTCGGGTTCAAACCTACGGCCTACAACACGTAAATCGTGCTAGTTACCTGTGGCCACTGCTCTCCTAATTAACCTAACTATGTAATTTATTAACTTAATGTAAAATGATCTAATCTGTGTTAATAATTTAGTTTCCAATCATGTTAAGTATATAGGAGGTTAGGAAAAATTACACCTACATACATAAATGTAAGGCACAATTTGCGTTACCACTTAAATTTTATATAGTTATTTTGCCATAGTTATTTTAAACTTTATTTAACTAAATTTTTTAATGTTGATTGCTGTCTAGCACTCGCAAACGATTCTATTGAGTATGAGGTGCTAAGTTCAGTTTCCGGGCAAAGTGTTATTGAGTTTATTCATCTGAAATTTTTAGCAAGAGCCCGGAGTCTGAATTTATGCCCGGTTGGTGGCTCCTATTAGGTAAATCTTTCTTTCTTTCTTCGTGTGGTTATTGACTGACCTGGTGTCAGAGTTTTTATGCTGCCTCTGACTTAGCTTTACATGCTGAGAAATATTTCTAAAGGTCGTGAGGAAACCGATATAGACATGTCGGTTTCCTCGTTATGGTATTTTCTTCACCGTTTTTTTTAAGCAAGTGGTAATTATACAATACTGCGTATTTATTTTATATTGGTTTACTTTGGGAAAGAGATAGAGCTATACCTCTTTCTCAAACAGAAATACTATTAAATTGATACTGCTCTTTGAGATGGTGGTTGCGCCCCTGATCTTTATGCGAGATTAAGTGACAATAATTCAAACATTTTTACTAAAATCGTTAGTTTTAACGAACATCAAAACAAGATTAAGTATCCTCTTTGATCCCAATGATAATGAGTATGTGAGCATAATGTATATACACCAGAACATCAAGCTATCCCTAACTGTCAAATATTCCAAATTGAACATGAACCTTAGTCTTTTGTAATAAAATTGAAAATCTATGAAAGAAATTAACAGATTGGGGGTAATGAAGTTGAAAATCTATCAAAGAAATTTGGAAATGGGTAGCTTGATATGCTGGCCTCGGTACTTAAAGCACCTGCCATTTAATCTTTTCATCACCCTTGGTTAATTAGTAGAAAATGCTTAAGCCATCAATTCCACTTTGTACCTTTTAAATAAATGTAAGAGTTTTATTAATTACTTCCACAAATGACCTTCGCAGCACTAGGTGCCATATCCGTGCACGTAATTACTTCGTTCAGCTCACGGCTTCGATGGCGGAAATTGTGGCGGCACGATTGCGATACAATTTCCCTATGCACGTGTGTACGTGTGAAATAGGCCTTAGAAGTCGGTACTATACTTAATTTTTACAAGTTTTTATTTTAATGCAATGTATCAAAAAAAAAAAATAAGGTGTCAAAAAATTAACTCTTAGAATCGCGAAAAAAAATATGAGCTGTTTCATACATTTATGCACACGTAACTCAATAAAATGTATGGAACAGCCCATGTTTTTTTCGCGATTTCAAGGCTCATTTCATAGTAAAAGTTGTTCGTAACGATGAGTACAATCCTCCCACGAAATTCTTAGAGTTAATTTTTTAACACCATATATATTATTCTTAGATATACCCCCTTCCAACCTACCCGGACCGAGTGGGTGTAGATAAAAAGGCACGGCGCGCTGCGAACGGGCGCCGGCTATTTCCCACCGACCAACGGTAGCGAGGATCATCTATCCATCGCCGCCGACCTCTCACTCCTCTTTGGCTTGAGCGACTCCGTCATCCTGGCGGGCGACCTCAATGCCAAACATCCCGCCTGGAACAGTAATCTCACCTCTACCAGAGGCAGATTACTGTTCAACTTAGGGGCCTCCCTTAACTTTGACGTCATCGCTCCGATGACTCCCACCCACTATCCCGGCGACCCTAACCAAACTCCCGATGTCCTCGACATAGCGCTCCTCAAGAATGTGAACCTTCGTTTGCAATCTTTAGAGGCGCTTCAAGAGCTTAACTCTGACCACCGTCCCGTCGTCATGCACCTCACCCCCTACACGGGGGGTCCGCTTGACCCTGACCACCCGCCCCGCACCCAGTTGGTGACCGACTGGAGGAAAGTAAGCGAAAAGCTTAAATCCGACACTCTGTCACCACAGCTGGAATCCATTCCTGACCTCATTGTCTCTGTCGATGACACTACCGGCGCGATCGCCTCGTTTACAGAACACGTGCAATCCGTTTTGACGGATTGCTCACGGGAAGTCCCGGTGGTGGAAGACCACCGCTGGAAACTACCCGCTGACGTACGTGAGCTGATAACCGAGAAGAACGCAGCCATCCGTGCCTACGACTCCTTCCCCTGCGATGCGAACAAAGCCCACATGCGCAATTTACAGCGTGCTGTAAAGAAACGCATTGCGGAAGCTCGTTCGGACAACTGGGACAAGTTACTCGGCGAACTTGAGCCCAATCACCATGCCTTCTGGAACCTTCAGAGGAAGCTTCGCGCTCCCGAAGAATCTTCCACCCCTCCACTCATCCGTCCTGACAAGAGCATCGCTTTCGATAGCTCTGAAAAAGCCGAGCTCCTAGCCGACAGTCTCGAGTCCCAATGCTCCCCCAGTTCCCTTCCGGTCGACCCAAAGCACCTCGCCAAAGTCGACGCCGAAGTCGAACGTAGAGCCTCTCTCCCACCCGTCGAAGATCCAGATGATCCTCTGCCCCCCGTCACCCCTGACGAGGTGCAAGACATCATCAAGGGTCTTCAGGCTCGTAAAGCCCCCGGCTCAGATGGAATTACCAATAGGGTATTCAAACTCTTCCCCGCCCAACTGATCATGCTCATGACCGCCATCTTCAATGGCGCCATGAGTAATAACATGTTCCCACAAGCCTGGAAAGAGGCCTCTGTTATAGGTATCCCCAAACCCGGCAAACCCAAATCAGACCCCACCAGCTATCGCCCCATCAGTCTGCTCAACGTGCTCGGCAAAATCTACGAGAGGCTTATTTATAAGCGTCTCAAGGACTATGCCGAGGCGAAGAGCCTGATTCCGGACGAGCAGTTCGGGTTCCGTACCCAACACTCGTGCGTCCAGCAAGCGCACCGCATAGTCGAGCACATCAGTGCCGGCTTCCAGCGTGGCGCTATGACTGGCGCCCTGTTCTTCGACATAGCGAAGGCTTTCGACAAAGTCTGGCACAATGGCTTAATATATAAGCTATACCAACTCGGCGTGCCCGACCGTCTCGTGCTCATCTTACGGGACTTTTTGTCGAACCGCACCTTCCGCTACCGCATCGAGGGCGCTCTCTCCGCCCCCCACCCGATTCGCGCCGGAGTCCCCCAGGGCTCCGTTCTCTCCCCCCTAATCTTTACCCTGTTCACTAGCGACATCCCCAAGAGTAAAAAGGCCCAATTGGCGTTATTCGCCGATGACACGGCCATTTACTACACAGGGACCAGTCCGCCAGCTATAGCTCAGACTCTCCAGACCGCGGCCAACGTCCTCGGCGCTTGGTTCCGGAAATGGAGAATCGAGGCCAACCCCGATAAAAGCCAGGCTGTTCTCTTTAGGAGAATTCGTAGGGCCCTCCCCAACCCCCCTAATCCGATCACCATGTACGGCAAGCCGATACCTTGGGCGAAGCATGCCAAGTACCTGGGTGTCACTCTCGACCAGCACCTCAGTTTCGCAGAGCACATAAAGCAGGTCCGTTCGCGGGCCGCTTTCGCTCTCGGTAGGCTCCAATTCATGCTTACAGAACGCAGCAAATTGTCACTCCGGTGCAAACTGCGTCTCTATAAGGCTGTAATCCGCCCCATCATGACTTACGCTTGCGTCGTCTTCGCGCACGCCAAACCCAAGTATCTGCATCGAATGCAGACACTTCAAAACCGGTTCCTCCGTAAGGTCTCAGGAGCTCCCTTTTACGTCCGTAACATGGACCTTCATGTAGATTTTAAACTCCCCACAGTTCAGCAGTTCATGAAACGCCTCTCGAAGCGTTTCTTTGACACTGCCATAAAACACCGCAATCCCCTGATTGCGGCCGCCTCCCGATACACTCCGTCCCGCATCAGTAAGGTTCGCCGTCCACGGCATACCCTCGTTGCCCCTGACGATGCCACCACTCTCCTCCAGGAGAGCAGCCCGGCTACTAGCACTATTAGAGTAACATACAGATACAAATTTCCGTCGTTCCGTCCTCGCCGTCGAGGCCCGTCGCGACGACCCTGTCCACTCTCACCCTCCCGACCCTTGCTCGAGCCAGCCCGCGTTGCCGCTGAGCCAGTAGTTTTAAAAACCCCCGATCCAGCTGTCCCTTGCTGTCCCCCCCCAGCGACGCCCTAAGCCGAGGTCCGAACCCCGCAGGGGGTGCCCTTAGCGTGTAGTCGCTTAGTTTTGTAAGTTAGCTTTAGTTTTTATTAAGCCCTGGCTGGAGGCTACAATTCTTTTGTGGCAGCCACAGGCAAGCCCGGTTAAGCAGTAGACAACCCTTTGGTTGAACTGCGAGATGCCATTTAAAAAAAAAAAAAAAAAAAAAAGCGAACGGGCGCATTGTCTACTTGGCTCTCGGATGCAACGGACGTATTTTAAAGGACGTTATAGCATTTATTAGTGTCGTTTTATATAATTATTGTGTACTCATTATTTACTGTGTGATTGGTGTTAATTAAAGATAACTTGTAAGAAATAAAACCTTGTAGGGCTTTTAGTGATTTGTTTTTTTTTAATAAACTCCGCTTGTGTTTTCTAAGATCAGAAGTGGGATAGTCACGCGTTCTGGGCCGTCTGCTATCCATTTAAATACTCAGTAACGGTGTTAGTGTTGTGATTATTGGGCGCAAACGTAAGTACCTACCTAAGTTTTGTTTCTTACAAAATGTCAGGGCGTTCGTCTCGGTCTAGAGGACGTAGAAACTCTCGTGAGCGACAGTCTAGTGGCGGTTCTCGCAAAAACCGTCGCGATATTTCGAATGATCGTGACACGCCGCCGATTGTCGCACGCCACAGTCGAAACAGTCCAAGAGACCGCAGAGATAGGTCGCCTAGGTGTCGTAGTGTTTTGCATAGCCCGCATAGCGGCTCTCGTAGATATCGCGAAGGCGCGTATGACCGCCGCGACAACTCACGCGATGTAGCCCTTGATCGAATTCTTACTAGGTTAGAAGTAATTGAGCGGAGATTGCCTACGACATCTAGTAGTGATAGTCCGTTGCATCCAAATAACGAGAACCAGTTATTGTCCCCTCTTCCGGTCGTACCAATCCCTGCTAGTCAGCAAGGTTCAAGCTTGACCGAGACAATAACTAACGAAGTTACCGCCGAGAATAACTCGCGTGCGACAGATGTGCAAAACGAGAGTGGGGACGTAGCGAACAGTATTGTTCATGCCTTGAGCACGCTTTTAAAAGCAAAGTCTCATAACTTCTATATATCACCGTTTGATCCAAGTATACAAGATTTCGATGTCTGGTGCGCTGAGGTTGACCGTGGCCGATTGATAAATAATTGGGATGATCGCGAATGCCTAGGGCGGATAGGTTCTTGTTTGCGTGGTGATGCAGGATCATGGTTAAATGACTGGGTGACAAGTGATAGATCCTGGAGTAACTTCAAGGTTGAATTTAGATCTCTTTGTCCTCGTAATATCGATTCTGCATCCATACTATATGAAGTTATGTGTACGAACTCAAACAAGTACCTAACTTATGCAGAGTACGCACGTAAATCCTTGCTGCGTCTCAATATAGTTCAAGGCTTATCAGATAAGTTAAAATCCGCCATTATTATTAGAGGTATCAGCGATCCCCAGGTCAAGGCTGCGGCAACCAATGCTAAACTAGCATGTAAAGATCTGGTAGAATTTTTATCAGTTTACGTCAAACCCAAAACTGACAATAATACTGCTCGTGATCGTGCCCCCTCTAATAACTCTTCTAACCAACGTAAACGTGAGGCACCTAAATCAGACAATAGCAATATCACTTGTCATTTTTGCGGCAAAACGGGTCATAAGAAATGGTATTGTCCCAAAAAGTCCAAAAATACCAATTCGGTTCAGGATCCCAGTGCCTCTACGTCAGCTCCACCTACATCAAGCGATAAAACTAATAAACCCGTTCAACGCTGTGCTTTTTGCAAACGTAATGGGCATTCAATCGATTCATGTTTCCAAAAACAGCGTTCTGAGGGTCACAATAAGAAAACGAATGAAGTAAATTTTTGCTCCGAATCGACTCCAGACAAAATAACGTAATTTCAGCCGTCGTCCAGAAGGTGCCTGTCGATGTTCTAATTGACAGCGGTTCTGATATTTCCTTAATTTCAGAAAAGGTGCTAAAACATTTTAATTTTAATCGTTTACCAGCTTATCGCTTGATGCGTGGGATAGGAAGTCAGGTAATTGAATCAACCTCTGTCATTACCACAGTTGTAGAATTCCCAGAAGTATCACTGGAAATTGATTTATATGTTGTCCCAGCTGAATGCATCAATGCGCCTATTCTAATTGGTACTGACGTCTTGAATCGAAAAGGGCTGATTTACACTCGTACTAGTAGTGAACAGCGGCTTACCAGGTCAGACGTTCAGACAACCGTGCAGCTTGTGAACACTATGGATCATGAGTGTATTAAAACTCCTTTAGTGGGTGCCGATAGAAATCGGTTACTGAAAATTATCAAAGAGTTCTCTGATTTGTTTATTTCCGGTACGGCGACTTCCACTGTGAACACAGGTAGTATGGAGATCAAACTAACGTCTAACACTCCAATAACCCACCGTCCTTATAAGCTTTCGTTAGATGAAAAAATAGGGTTCGCAACATTGTTAGCGATCTGCTCAGCAAGGGAATAATTCGTGAATCACAATCCAATTACGCGAGTCCTATCATTCTCGTCAAAAAGAAGGACGGGAGTGACAGGATGTGCGTCGACTATCGAGCCCTTAATGCCATTACCATTAAAGAGAGATTTCCCTTGCCGCTGATCGATGACCATATCGATAGACTTGGTAGCTTCAAAATCTTCACCAGCCTCGATATGGCTACTGGTTTTCACCAGGTACCTATGAAGGATGATGATTCCATAAGCAAAACTGCCTTCGTAACGCCTGAAGGGCAGTATGAGTATCTGAAAATGCCATATGGTCTAGCCAATGCCCCGATCGTCTATCAGAGGATTATATCTAAAACATTAAAACCTCTCATTGACACTGGTAGGGTTCTAACTTATATTGATGACGTATTAATTCTGTCAAATTCGATAGATGAGGGTCTTAAAACGTTAAGGGAAGTTTTACAGATACTCAAGGCCGCGGGATTTTCCATAAACTTGAAAAAGTGTACTTTTCTAGACGTAGAGATTGAGTACTTAGGGCGACTGATTGGAAATGGTCAGGTACGGCCGAGTCCAGGTAAAGTAGATGCACTTGTACGTTCTCCAAAACCTACAAACATGAAAGAGGTTCGCCAGTTTCTGGGGCTCGCAGGATATTTCCGCCGCTATATTGCTGGCTATGCCTCTAAGACAAGCAGCATAGCAAGGCTGCTGAGGAAGGGTGAACCTTTTTCATGGGGTTCTGAGCAGGACACTGCTCGCGACTATATTATAAATTGCCTGACTAATGAACCGGTTTTAGCGATATTTGACCCCCAGTTGCCTACAGAGCTCCACACAGACGCTAGTGCAGTTGGATTTGGTGCTATTTTACTCCAAGAGCACAGCGGTAAGAGAAAGAGGGTTGTTGGGTACTTTAGCAAGTCCACTCAGGGTGCGGAATCGAGGTACCACAGTTATGAATTGGAAACTTTGGCTGTTGTACGTGCGCTCCAGCATTTTCGCCACTATCTAATTGGTATTCACTTTAAGATAGTGACGGATTGCAATTCTTTAAAGTTAACGGAGCGAAAAAAAGACTTGCTGCCTCGCGTTGCGCGCTGGTGGGTATACTTACAGGATTTTACGTTCACTCTCGACTATAGGAAGGGTTCATTAATGCAACACGCGGATTTTTTAAGCCGTAACCCTCCTCCTACCGATAATGTCTCACATATCCGAAATCCGAACAACTGGGCAAAGATTGCTCAAACCGCTGACGCAGAGACTCAGGAATTGATGTCTAAATTGAGGGAAGGGCAATTAGATCAAACGAGGTACACCATCAAAAATGATTTATTGTTTTACAAATTTACGCCTACTGGTGAAGAACCGCGACTTTTGTGCTTCATCCCAAAGGGTCATAGGCTCAGTCTGTTAAGGGTTTTCCATGACGACCATGATCATATTGGTACTGACAGAACTACTGACTTAATTTTACGACATTTTTGGTTTCCGAGCTTACGGCAATTTGTGAGGAAGTATATAGGTCATTGCCTTATATGTCTGGCACATAAAAGGGTTCCCAGAGCTCCCTCTCAGCCAATCCAGTCCTGGTCTAAGCCGGAAATCCCTTTTTCTGTGGTACATACCGATGTTCTTGGACCACTCCCAGAATCAAATGGTTTTAAATACGTTTTGATTATAATTGATGCCTTTTCCAAGTATTGTTTACTGTACTCTTTATATAGACAAGACGCTGATGAGTTGAAGCGAGTATTCTCTAACGCAGTATCACTATTTGGTACCCCATCTATGATAGTATGTGACCGTGGTAGGATGTATGACAGTAGAGCTTTTCAAAATTGGGTTACTGAGTTGGGATCTTCAATACATTTTATTACGCCGGGTATGCATCGCGAGAACGGCCAAGTGGAAAGATACTGCCGAACCGTTCTTAACATGCTGCGGGTTGAGGTCGGCAATAAAGGCTCGCAATGGTCCGATGTGCTCTGGAAGGTGCAGCTCACCCTCAACATCTGCAGACAAGCCACTACCCAGACTTCACCACTACAGCTGCTGGTGGGCATAGACGCGGCTACCCCCGTCATCAGATCCTTGGTGCGAGACGTTGCTCTTGAAAACTCGCATCCCAATAGAGAAGCCTTGTTAACTCTAAGAAGACAACGAGCTTCTGAGTTGCTCACAGCCAATCAGCATTATCAGGATGCTTATGTAAATGAAGATCGGAGGCAGCCACGTACGTTTGCTGTTGGTGACTTTGTGTTTGTGAGCAAAGTTGCTCAGACTACTGGGAAACTAGACTCCGGCATGCGCGGCCCGTATAAGGTGGTCCAAGCGCTGCCACACCACCGTTATGAGCTAGAGTTACTAGCTGGGTCTTATGGGAAAAAGACTCAAGCCGCAGCAGAACATATGATGTTATGGCGCGGTGAGTGGACGCCGGATACGTGCTCAGCTTTCTTTGAGAGTGGTGAGTTATTTGTTATGAGCATGCTAACGTTTGGGCCTCTGCTTTGTTTCGCGGTCATAGTGGAGACATGCAGAACTTTTGGGCCTCTGTCTCAATGACGCGATGTGTCACAAATTCATAGTAAGCATAACATTTGGGCCTCTACTATGTATTCGTGAAAACGACAAGCGAACGTTTGGGCCTCTGTCGATAACAATGTATGGTGAACGATGGAAACCGGATTCTATCGTTAGCGATGCATTGAATCTCTTGGGTTTGAAGCTGTTCCAACCGTAAGTCACTATTGATGGTCCTTGTTGCTGGCGCTTGAGTGCACGCTTGCGCCTGGAACACTGGACAGATTCGTAAATTTTAACTTATGAAACTACTTCAGGTTGAATAAGCTTCAAACCATAGCGAAAGTAATTACTCATGAACTCATGTGTTTTCAGATAACGATGATGGCCAAAATAATGATGATGGCCAAGCTTTGAGAGATGGATCTAATGAGAATGAAGCTGCGGTCGAGGACGTCACGCTATCAGGAACGGCCGTCTTAGATATACCCCCTTCCAACCTACCCGGACCGAGTGGGTGTAGATAAAAAGGCACGGCGCGCTGCGAACGGGCGCATTGTCTACTTGGCTCTCGGATGCAACGGACGTATTTTAAAGGACGTTATAGCATTTATTAGTGTCGTTTTATATAATTATTGTGTACTCATTATTTACTGTGTGATTGGTGTTAATTAAAGATAACTTGTAAGAAATAAAACCTTGTAGGGCTTTTAGTGATTTGTTTTTTTTTAATAAACTCCGCTTGTGTTTTCTAAGATTATATTATGTTATACATATATGTTGACTATGAGCAGTGGTGGCGCAGTGGTATCGGCCCCGACTTACGAGTTGTAGGTCGCGAGTTCGAACCCAGGCAAGCAATTTACTTTGTGTATTTAATTTCACTGCTCTCAAAACGGTGCAAGAAAACATCGTTATAAAACCGGCATGTCCTTGATGCTTTAATATTCGAAGACATTTGCCATCCCACACTGGGCTCGCGTGGTGGCCCATAGGCCACTCTCTCTCACGGAGAAGAGGCATGTCCCAACAGTGTAAACATTATAGGCAGACAGTGTAATGATTATAATAATGTTTGTATGTATGTTTGTTCGGGTCTAGTCTTGCAACGGAATTTTTAAACAGTGACCAAGTAGTTTTTTTTTTTTGGTAATGGCATCTCGCAGTTCAACCAAAAGGTTGTCTACTGCTTAACCGGGCTTGCCTGTGGCTGCCACAAAAGAATTGTAGCCTCCAGCCAGGGCTTAATAAAAACTAAACCTAACTTACAAAACTAAGCGACTACACGCTAAGGGCACCCCCTGCGGGGTTCGGACCTCGGCTTAGGGCGTGAGCAAGTAGTAGGAATATATAGAAATATATATATATAGGTAGTAATAGGAATTTGTGTGGGGCGCGACGGCTAAAAATAAAAATAAAATAACAAAAAAAGAAACGACCGACTTCAAATAAAAAAACACTGTGAAGCATTCTTTAAGTGAAAAATATTTTTAATTTCGAAATTATGTGCTAAAATATAAAACCAAATACCGACTTCTGAAATTATTTTTTAAATTATGTACTTACCCACTTATTTTTCACTTTATTGTGTTTTTTTTTTCTGTAAAAATGTTTTCCTACATTACAGTCTAATTAACGTAATATTTTTATTACCAAGTGTGTACTTAAATTAAATTGTCCTAAGATGAAATTAATTGAAGATTTTGATGTTTAATAACTTTAGCAGTAGCCGAAAATTGCGAAATATTGAATAAGTTCTGGTACCCGCAAATTGCGTGTAATTTAAGAAGAATAAGAAAATATATTGGATTGAAAAATATTATATTTGTGTTGCTGACTGCTGTTTTCATTTCGTTGCACAAGATATTTTATTTAAAGTCTAATTATTTGTACAGTTCGTCTCGTTTTGTAGTAAGTTAAACCAATTATTACCATGATTGTCAATCGATTTTAACCTTTCAGTGGAACTTTGTTTGAGGTCGAAACTGAATCCCGAAGCCTTATCTTAAGGATACCTGGAGCGTAAACAAAGAGAGAAAATAAACAAACCTTTCATTTTAGCGATTTAATTCAACATTAGAATATCTTTTTAACCGACTTCAAAAAGGAGGAGGTTCTCAATTCGGATGTTTGTATTTTTTTTTTTTTATGTTTGTTCGCGCATAACTCCGTTGCTTGCTAACCGATATGAAAAATTCTTGTTTTGTTGGAAAGGGTATACTTCCCAAATGGTCCCATAAAATTTTTATCGAAATCGAATAAGCGGTTTTTGAAAAATAACAAAAATCTAAAAAATATCCTATTTAATATATGTGGACGATGTTCTAATAAGTTCCTGTCACTGTAATTTACATACCAGGTAGTGGTATTAAAATTTGGGGGGGGGGGTTGTGTAGGTAGGTACCACAACTAAAAAGTGAAAAATAAAAACTTTTTTACAAAAAATAAAACCGACTTCCAAAACAAACACTACAAAGTGACAAATAATTTTGATTTCGGAAGTCGGTGGCAAAAAATGAAAATACAAAACCGAAGACCGACTTCCGAAATCAAAATTATTTGTCACTTTGTAGTGTTTGTTTTGGAAGTCGGTTTTATTTTATGTAAAAAAGTTTTTTTTATAAGAGACTTAGGCCCATAGCACACGGCGTATTTTAAACGCGCAGGGGACGCGCGTTTCAGGAACGCGCGTCTTCGGCGCCGTAGACACTGATTGTTGCGTTTGCATTGATGATACAAGCGCGCGCATGAAGCGCGTATACGCGCGTTTGAAGCGATACAAACGCGCGTACAAAGGAGCGGAGTAGGGGCAGGGGGGAGGGCGCTCACGCCACCACTGCACTGCCCGCGCCTCAAAACGCAAAATCTACGAGTGACTACAGCGCGTCTGTATCGCTGTATCTGCGCGTATACGCGCAGTAGAGGCGCGTTTCACGATCGCCCCGTGTGCTTAAGTTACAAGGTTGCGATCGAATCCCGTTTGAATCGCGTATACGCGCGTAATCTGCGCGTCGTCTGCGCGTTTAAAATACGCCGTGTGCTATGGGCCTTAGCATTGTGAGGATCAATATCTATATCATGTACTAGCTGCCCCTGCGCGGTTTCACCCGCTGCTCGGCTCCTATTGATCGTAGCGTGATGTTACAAAGCTTATAGCTTTCCTCGATAAATGGACTATCCAACACAAAAATAATTTTTCAATTCGGACCAGTAGTTCCAGAGATTAGCGCGTTCAAACAAAAAAACTTCTTCAGCTTTATAATATTAGTAAGTATAGATAGGTATCTTAGGGATCATTTCAGACATTCACGCGGACGAAGCCGCTGGTAGAAGCAAGTTACAACTCTATTATAATGTCATAGAGCTCTAACGACAAATGCAAGAGTGAGGGTGCTTTTCCACGACAGATGTGTGAAGATGCGCAGCGGCGAATATGCGTCAAAAACTAACCAATAAAAACACTAGCTTAGCTCAAGCTATGAAAATGAAGTGATCCTATTGGTGGAATTTGTTCCTCGCATACCGCATAGCTACCTCGCACATCTCTGGCCTAACTAAGACTTTTTTTGCAATTCATCTCTCACACAGATATTACTCGTAGGAAAGACCGGACAGTCTTATCCCCGGATCGGCCTGTATATCGCCTCTTTAATCAAGAAAGTAAGGGATTTACCCTACGAGCAGTTTTTTACTTCATAATTATAATAACTGGATGATTCTGCAAAGATTAGCAAGAGCACTTTAGGGTAAGCAAGAAATTCTGCGACACACGGCCGATTAGACCATACAACATTTACAAATATTCGACTCGAAAGGATTTTGAATCCTTTGAATACCAAATCCACTTATGCCAAATTGAAATGAGGGTACAAAAGGACGCAGGTAGTCTTAAAAAAACGTTTTTCCCTTTTTAATCACATTTGAGGAAATTGAATTGAACGCCTGTGGGTTACCTTTCAAAAGGGATGTCCTGAAAGATTAGGAGTTATTGAGGATATTAATTTATTTAAGGGTAGCTTTAGAAAATCTAGATCTTAGCAATAAATAATGGTGTACACTGTACAGAGGCCAGCCACATTAAGCTTCCCCAATCTGTCAAATTTATTTGATAGATTTTCAACTTTATTACACAAGCATAAGGTTCTTTTTCAATTGCGAAAATTTTAAAGTTTGGGATAGCTAAATGTGCTGAGTTACTTAAATTTTTACTAAGCTTAAGGAATTTTAATCAAAATAAGAGTCGGAGTATTTTAGATTTAATTAAAGAAAACAATTTTTTTTAAAGCAAGGTATCTTTCAATATTCATTTGAGCGTTTAAAACCAAAATATACTCAAACTCAAACTCAAAGCATTTATAAAACAACCTTTTAACATCAGGTCGTTTCACCACATGAAATAACTGTGTAGGTTTACAAAACAAAGTGGATTAAAGACGTATTATATCGAAGCGAATTCAAAAACTGTTCAAAGGAAGTTAATAAAATTGATATGGACCACCCCTGAATGATGATGAATACCAAACAAAAAAACGTCAAAAACAATATTCATAGTTGACGGAGTACTCGCGTAAGAAACATAAAAAACATAAAGTCGAATTGAGATACTCCTCCTTTTTATAGGCCGGTTAATTTTTTTTTATAAATTGTGACGTATCCCATATTACAGAGGTGTCACTTCCCAGTTTAGACTCCTGTGTGTACACTGTACAATCTGATGTAATTCAGATCTAAATCCTATTAGAATCAAGCCTACTCAGTTTCTGAGTGGTTTTTAATCTCGGGGACCTTTTTCGTGAGATTGAACAAACCTGCGTCTAAATTGAGTTGTTATTGTTGACATTTGTATAGTTCTTAGCAAATATTCTTACTGCCTTTAAAACAAATCAAGGTTTATCCTTAGATCCAGGTTTAAACCATCGAACCATCTTAAAATTTCAAACGGTATTTCGACTATGTTAATGGTTAAATTACAAAAACTGTCGTCAAGCCCGAGTTTAAATTTTGAATTAAGAACTTTACCGTGCTCAGAATCAACGGTAAAATACAATAACTGACTTGAAAGTTTAGACTCAGACTAAAGTTAGAACTCGTTTTGTATAACTGTTTCGTATAATTATTTAAATTCTATCAACTAATCGTACGTAGGATATTCAGCACATTACAGTAACTCTGTATATGGGTGTAACATTTTATAAAGTAGCCGGTTCAAAACTGAAAGTAATTTTTTGAGATATTATTGTTTTTGACTGTCTCGTTGGTCTAGTGGTCGCAAGCATGAGTTCCTGGGTTCAAATCTATGGTCGCGCAAAATGTTATTGGGTTTTTCAATTGCTTGGTAGTAGTCCGGAGTCTAGATTTCTGCCTGGTGGATGGCAATAAACCCGCCCCTATTACACGAGACTTAAACATATTTGCCGAATGTCGTAATAATTATTATGTGGAGGTACTATAGGTAAGTACACCGCTGCCCTTCGGATAAACAAAGCATTTTGCTATATTGTTTTTTTTTCTGAAAGGGAGTTGTTTATTTAACAGCCGGGTCCAGCAGAACCCTCCGTTACTGTCTTTACTAATGCCTACTTAGATGGTGCCCTATTACCGAAGGGAGGACATAATTAGCTTAGCAATAAGGTCACGTTTCTCCAGGGTACGGGGGGAAGGGGGTCAGGGAAACCTCGCGGTGGGAACCCAACGCTCGCTACACATCCGTTTGGTGTTTATTTCGGTTTTATTTTGCTTAAAGGTAGCTGACTTTCCCTAGGTATGTGGTTGGCTTCTTCTTTTCAAATCAATGATACGACATGCCTCTATTTATGTAGATTACTTTGGTCATGTTGATCGAGAATTTTGTAGCGTTTTTTACGTCCTTAAATGTGCAGAAGTAGGGACAGGCTGAGCATAAAAAAATATATACATATATATTCATCCAATCCTGCATTTCCCTTGCTGCCAAGCGACGCCTAATCACAGGTCTATATACTCCACGGAGGGGCTTAGCGTGTAAACGCTTAGTTTATAAGTTTATACCCTGGCTGGCTGGAGGCCTATATTTATCCAAGCACCCTCTTTAAAGTGCAGTTAAGCAGCAGCCGACAACTTCCTAGGTCTACTTGCGACATGCCAAATACAAAAAAAACACCTTAAGCACCCCAACAAGTGCGTTGTCTTGTCCATTGCAATTGTCGTGTGAGCCCCCAATTCGCACTAGTTATCAGAAGAACCTTTATTCCCCTATAGTGACATAGTACTTGGTCACACATTAGTACTACTACTAAAGAGGAAATATATCAAACGGCGGCTGGAGACGTACAGCATGTCAGCAAAATTCAAGACAATATCTGCCCGAATCTGATTGGCCGTCTAACATTGAACGTCAGTCATCGATAGGAAATATGTATAGACGACACGGTTGGCGCAGTGGTTGAGCGATTGACTGCTGCACACTATGTCGCGGGTTCGATTCCCACACGGAACAAATATTTGTACGACCTGCAAGTATTTGTTACGAGTCTGGGTGTTTTTGTATCTATAATATGTATGTTATTACAAAAAAAAAATGTATATAAGTAGTTTATCAGCCATCTCGTTACCATAACACAAGCATTAGGTTGCTTAGCTTGGGACGATATGGCGTTGTGTGAAATGTCCAAGGATATTATTATTATTATCTAGTATTTATAAATATGGTGGCTATGAACAATTTTTTCTATTCCCAAAATATTTGTTTACACACAACTAAACCCCCATTTTTGCAGGTTATGTTTGCAACACATTATAAGTATGTACTTATAGAACCCTTAATACAAAACCACTTACCAATAGGAGCCGGACCTCCAAGCCAGCCGGGTGCCCATCCCGCTCCCAGCCCCTTCCTCTGGCTTGCCAGAAGTTGTATCGTTAGCGCGTACGTCAGCAGCATCACCATCAGAGGGATGTAGAATGAGATGATGGATCCGATGGCCTTGTACAGGTTGTCTGGAACCTGGCATGAGCCGTCAATGAGGACTGAGTCTGCATTCTGTGGGAGAGAAGGGAGTTTTAGAATTTGAGGTGAGATTCTATAGAGTGTTTAGTTACAGGTGTTTCAAGAGCCGGTTTCGAAATTCGAAATTCTTCCATGTCGATGGCAAATATAAGGGTTTTTTTTTAATTTGCTTGGTCCAAAATTCCGCAGCACCAATACCGTTTGCTGACGTAGTCATTAGGTCCTGGTAAGCGGGATTGTCTGAAAGCGTTACCGCTACCCCGGAACATAAAGGGCTACGGAAGGAACATGGATGGGTTTTTGTCAGTAAGAGTCAGACATTCCCTCCCGCTCCACCCAGAGCGGAAGGATTAATTTGATGATTTCCCACTATAAAAAAAAACAACAAGACTAACTGGATACAGATGAATATTATTAGTATTTTACATTAGCGTATTTGACCTCTACAACCCAGTTACTGGGTAACACGAAACCCTAGACTACGACTGATTGCCAGTATTTTAAGCTTCACACCCGTTGAAGATCTATGAGGTGGGAACAACAAAAATGATATATTTCTTGTTTTGTGGCTATTTTAGTTAGACACTAGACAGCAATAAGATTGATAGCGAGAGTTTGGCCGTGGGTAATTAGGTGCTGTTAAACATGGCAGCTGTCTCAGCAGTGCTGGTGCAGTGCCCCGTGGTAACGGCCATGACTTACAGGCTGTTGGTCGTAGATTTGAACCCAGACAGGCTCTTTAACCCATTAACTGTCAGAACGCAGATCTTCACGAGACACAGTGGCTTTTTAATTGGAAATCGGAAAAGGAAGTGGTGAAGGGTGGGCGTATTTGGGGCACTGTCTTACGTAACTTTGACCTTCAAAAAGTGCTGGTTATCAGCCTTGTTTGAATAAATGACTTTTGATTTTGATTTGTGTTTGTAATTATGACATATGAAAGGTTAATTAATTGTGTAAATTATTTCATCACCATTGCTGTCAAAACATCGTGAAGAAACCGGCATGTCTTAGAACCAAGCCGCCACCCATAACGGGTAAAGTCATTGGATGATTTCCCAGCCTTAAAAAAAAAGTCATTAGGTCCTTAGGTATGCAGGTTTATATTGAGAATTTGAAGGTAGTCCAACATTCTTTAGCATTACTCAAGGTGATTCCTACAATGTAGCCAGTGAAATCCCTCGAAATGTTACCGGTAGTGTATTGGATCAGCCCTTAAAAAAGTAATCAAACGACCACAATTTGGGAGCAAGTGGATGAGAGTTCGATCCACACTTGTTGCTCTATTGACGCGGATCTACTTTTAGTTCAAAAAGATTTAGAAAACTTGGCCTGAATACTAATAAATGTGAAACCATCTTTTAAGTCTTAGGTACATAAAAGCTTCAAGAATGTCACGGGTATCGACGTAAAAGATCATTAATATAGACACCATTGAAATTCCATAACATTATATATTATTTTCAGTAACTTATTACTTAACACAACGCTGGTAAATAAGAAAAAAAAACTAGGCTACACTAATTAAAAAAAACTATACCTACAAAAATTTAAAGGAAAATAAATAGATGTTCTTTAACAGTTAATACGCTATAGTTTCCTATTGGTTGAAGTCGTTATGAGTTTATGTATTAATATCCAGTACAGGTAATGTTAAAAAAAAAAACAAAAATATAAATTCAAAATTATATTGATGCCAATCTTGATATTATTTACAATTTTGGAGCGCAAAGTTGAAAACAATACAGGTAGAACAATGGCAATTAATAGGAAATAATTTGAACCCACTTGCCAAACGAATTAGTCGGAAACATTTTCATATGAAAAAACACAAGAAAAAAAAAAAAATACTTTAATTTCGGAAGTCTGTCTTTGGTTTTGTATTTTTTGTTTTTTGCCACCGACTGCAAAATGAAAGTTTTTTATTTTTATTTTGGAAGTCTATCTTTGGTTTTATATTTCTGTTTTTTACCATCGACTTCCGAAATTAAAGTTATTTTTCACTCTGTAGTGTTTTTTTTGAAGGTTGGTTTTTATTTAAAACCATTTTTATAAGAAAAAATAAAACTAAAAAGTGGAAAAACTTTAATTTATCGTCCGGGCTTCTGACGATCCGTAGCGACTGTCAAAGATCCTCGAATGACAGCCAGAACCAACGGCTTTACGCGATTTCTTGAGCCACGGAGGAGTTTTGGTATGTTAACATCTACCGACAAACCGCGGCAAATGTAGCTTAATCTCGAATCGACCCATACTACTTTTATTCTGGTAGAACTTAGCTCAATTATATTATATTGTATTCAGGCAGGGAATGTAGGAACATGAAAGGCTAAGGAAGGAACATGGATGGGTTTTATTTAGTAAGAGTCCGACTCTCCCTTCCGCTCCACCCAGAGCGGGAGAAGTCATTGGATAAATCCAACCGTCAAAAAAAAAAGACGGGGAAAGTAGGGAGGTAAAACTATGTTATATCTTATTCTATTTATAAATATTTACGTTCAGTAGATTATTTTCTCCGTTACTTATACAGGGTGGAATTTTGTAATGCCCCCTGGAGGGAAAGTACTCTTAATACTGTAGATAGAAAATTTTACTCAAAGGAAACATTCCCTTATTTTTGAATAGAAAGAAAATTGCATTCAAAGATTTCCAAAAAATCGCTTGCCACACCCGGGAATCGAACTGACTAAAATCTGCAAAAAGTACATACTGTACTTTTATTGCCGCGATCGTTAGTATCAATTATAAGGATGAAATCTCTCGAACAAACTTGATAAATTAAATGATAGGAAAACCATGAAATCTTTATTTACAAAAAAATGTAAACTAATTAATTAGTTGCTCGAAATGGGCTCCATTATCTTGGATACCCAAATGTATTCTTCTAACAAATTCATTTCTTGTAACCTTTAATAATGTGTTGTGGTGAATATTATAAATCGTATTCTGAACTTCAACTCTCAACTCGTTTACATTCGCATAAGATTTAATGTAAATTTGGTTTTTAACATATCCCCATAAAAAAAAATCTAAAGGGGTGAGATCTGGTGATCTCGCAGGCCATCTGATTGTGTCGTTTGTACCAATCCAGGTATTAAAGGTATTTAGAAGAATACATTTGTGTATCCAAGAAAATGGAGCCCATTTCGAGCAACTAATTAATTAGTTTACAATTTTTTGTCAATAATTAAAGATTTCATGGTTTTCCTATCATTTAATTTATCAAGTTTGTTCGAGAGATTTCATCCTTATAATTGATACTAACGATCGCGGCAATAAAAGTACAGTGTGTACTTTTTGCAGATTTTAGTCAGTTCGATTCCCGGGTGTGGCAAGCGATTTTTTGGAAATCTTTGAATGCAGTTTTCTTTCTATTCAAAAATAAAGGAATGTTTCCTTTGAGTAAAATTTTCTATCTACAGTATTAAGAGTACTTTCCTTCCAGGGGGCATTACAAAATTCCACCCTGTATATAAATGCTTTTTGCTCAAACTACATCTCATTCGCTTTGGGTGATATTATCATAACTTTTTATTGTTATTATTCTCTTACAGCCAAGCGGCTAACATCTTAATATCGTTCCGAATATAAACCGATATTTTATATTAACGATAATGTTTGTGTGTGTTTATTCTTGAATCATAAGTTTTTTGATGTTTGCGTAGTTAATAAGCTGGAATGTGGTCTTAATTTATTCAACCTGTAGTGTAGAAAGTAGATTATCTTTTAGTGTGTGAAACGTTCATAAACAATAATTAAATGAAATGGCAATAATTGGTCGACATTTCACGTGATCAGATAATATCCAACACATAAAGAATTTTTCAATTCCAACCAGTAGTTCCTGAGATTAGCGCGTTCAAACAAACAAGCTTTATAATATTTGTAAAGATAGATAGATGGACTAGGTTAAACATAAGGTTTCACCTAGGCTCGTCAGTACCCATAGTATGAAAAAACTTATAGGAAATACAAGTATTATCGTAAAAAAACTAGTGTCGTTGGTCTAATGGTCGCAAGCGTTTACTGCTGAGCTTGATGTCCTAGCTACTAGGCTTTAGGAAGAGTAAAGTATTGTTTGAATTTTCCAAATTTCTCAGGCACACCGGTATCTAAATTCGTGCCCGGTTGATGGTAATAGGCTCGCCCCCTATTACATGTTTCTCAAACACAACTGGCAAACTGTTGGTGTAGCTTATATAGCTATACCTCTACTTATGTAATGTCTCACTGAAGTGGCGCGTGTGTTGGATCATTTAGCTCCCATCATAATGGTTGAGCTGAATGGTGCTAATCCATGCGTCATGGTAATGAACACCGTCAGTAGGGACTGGTCGCCTCTTAGCTGCCACGGCTCTTTTAAAATGTAACTTAATTTTGAATTGTGTTTTAAATCTTGTAATTAAGTTCGCTCGCTCGGACGCTTTTTTTAAGTTCTGCATTGCACATGTATATTTCAACATGAATGATGTAACCCATGTGTGTATAAAAGAGTGTCCATGGAGTTTCTTGCCCGTTCTTCCCCATAGGTACTTACTGCTTTGGAATGGGCAACTAGCTTCATCTCTCTGACTGACTGACCCCTTGACAATTCAAAAGTGCCTGTAATTGGTTTATCTATACATATAATAAATTTGTAGAAAAGTGGTGTCTGTACAATAGAAATATATAAAAAAAAAGTAACAGGGGTTGTTATTATATCGATGCCGAACCCGAAATTGTAATTAATTTTTTTTTGTCTGTTTGTCTGTGTGTTTGTGCACGCTAATATCAGAAACGGCTTATTTGATTTAGATACGGTTTTCACTTATATATTGTAGTAAGCTTCACTTAACATTTAGTGTTTATTTCATGTCAATCGGTTCATAAATAAAAAAGTTATGTCAATTTAAAGAATCACGGCAAACATTTGTTAAGGTATTCTATCAGAGTACGTATACGCATCGCGCCTGCGCGTCCGTAGCTATATAAAGCGCGCTGAGAGCCGCGCCGCTTTTACCCCCGATCCAGCTGTCCCTTGCTGTCCTGCCCCAGAGACGCCCTAAGCCGAGGTGCGTACCCCACTGGGGCTGCCCTTAGCGTGTAGTCGCTTAGTTTGTAAGTTTTTATAAGCCCTGGCTGGAGGCTACAATTCTTTTGTGGCATCCACAGGCAAGTCCGGTTAAGCAGTATACAACCCTTTTTTTTTTTTTTTTTTTTAAGCCTGTGATATCATCCAATGACTTCTCCCGCTCTGGGTGGAGCGGAAGGGAGTGTCAGACTCTTACTGACTAAAACCCATCCATGTTCCTTCCGTAGCCCTTTATGTTCCGGGGTAGCGGTAACCCTTTCGGACAATCCCGCTTACCCGGCAGGCTTGGCCCTGAGGGGCCCCTTCATATGCTGACATCTCTTTGAGGTGCGCGTGGAACATATACGCGCCGTCCGGCACGGGTCTGGTAGTATACAACCCTATGGTTGAGCTGCGAGATGCCATTATCAAAAAAAAAACACGCCGCTGCTATAAGAATTCAGTTACTCGTAGCGAACGCACGTATCCTGGAGAGTATAGGCGAATAGTTGCATTCGATTATTGCGATTCGCTTGAATACTGACTGTTTGCATATTTCATTTATTTATATTTGAGGGTTTGTAGGTTAGGTTCTTTTTCTAAATTTTCCTTAAAATCTATCTATCTATATCTATAATATAATAAAATAGTAAAAAAACTGTGTCTGTACATTGAATATATTAAAAAAACAATGATTGAGGGGGGTTTAGAAACAGTAAAAGAGCACGAATCCAAAAAAAAATTCGGTCTGTTTGTCTGTATGTCTGTTTGTTTGTACACGCTAATCTTCGGAACTACTGGACGGATTTGAATGATTATTTTTTTGTTGTGTAGGTATTAAGTCTGGGAAACAAATAGATATAATTTAATTCGGAAACTTGAACACCTGATGCAGAACCGCAACTGACCAGCTAAACTATAAGAGATACAAAAATAGTACCGTAGCAAAAATGGTTCCGCGTGATGAGCATTTTCTGCTGAGAGAATAAATTTGAAGATCTGGAACACCTGATGTGGAACTCCAAGAGTCCAGCTAAACTATAACATATATTGGAATGACGTCTTAGCAAAAGTTATTCAGCCTGATAAGCTCTCTCTGTTGACGTATATAAATTTAAGATCTGGAACAACTGTTGTGGTATTCCAAGAGCTCAGCTACACTATAACATATATAGGAATAACGTCTTAAAAAAAGTTGTCCAATCTGATGAGCACTTTCTGTTGACTTATAAATATCGAAGATCTGGAACACCTGTTGTAGAACTCCAAAAGCCCAGCACACAGCTACACTATAATGTGTTATGGATTGACTGGATTTTTATAAGTCGTCATTCCTATATGTGTATAGGAATGACGACTTATAAAAATCGAAGATCAGAATCATCTGATGTGGAAATCAAAGCTATCACTAATTTCACTGTATAATTATAAAATAACATAAGCTGGGAGTACTTCCACGCGGTGAAGGCCGTAACAGTTTAGGACTGATTTTCGCTGACGATAGTACTTATATCATTGAAAATTTGACTCGGCTGGCCAAAACTCCAATTTATTTTCTTATTTTACCAAATATAAAATATGTCTTCGGAATTATGTTATTTGAGTGTTTAATTTCCTTTTCTATTTATCTTCGTGACACAGTAGCCTACCCGATAACGCAGGGGAGCAGTCCCTTAGATTTTAATTGATCACTTATATTCACAATAAAACTATAACCATGCCTAGAAAGAGGTCAAATCTTTCCCAATGTTCCAAAAGAGCTAAAAGATTGAAGATCATAAGATCCCAAGAATCTACCAAAGAGCGTCACGAGAGACTTGATGCTGTTCGAAAACATCCGGCTGCAACTCGCTCCGTGGAAACCTCTTCGGATCGTGAAGCACGCCTGCGTTCTCAGCGTATTTACGCATCTACATCCAGGTCTTTAGAGACCAGTGAAGAATATGATGCGCGACTGACCGCTGATCGTGCAAGTCATGCATTGTCTCGCGAATCGGAGACGTTCATGGATAGAGAATTACGCTTGAGTTCCAAGCGTATCTACGCATCGAGTTCTAGGTCTCTAGAGACAAGTGGGGAACGTGATACGCGACTGACCGCTGATCGTGCAAGTCATGCTTTGTCTCGCGAATCGGAGACGTTCACGGATAGAGAATTACGCTTGAGTTCCAAGCGTATCTACGCATCAACTTCTAGGTCTCTAGAGACAAGTGGGGAACGTGATGCGCGACTGACCGCTGATCGTGATTCAGAACTTTGATTTTGACGACCCCGTTGTCGCTGGCATAAGCAACAAGATCCGCGTACGAAGTCGCGGGCAGAAGCTAGTTTAAAATAAAAGCTTTGAGTTTGAGTTTATCCCTTCGGGAATAGCCGTGTTGTGATGTTAGTACAGGCAATGATGTAAAACAGCTTTATTTACAGCTGTTTTATTGCCTGTTGAATGCAATGATGTGAAGAGAAGCAATAAGAAAAGTTTTATCGGTCAACAGTAAAACTATTGGGCAACTTGTAGTATTGCATTCAACGGGCATCTAAATTTGTCCATGTCTGGGCAATAAATGATTGAGCAACATCATACTGAAACAAAAATACTCATCACAGCGTTGTGTAACAATTATTTTTTGTAATGGAAACCGTCTTCTTAGCGTATCGATGGCAATCTAAATGTACATTCAGTCAAAAAAGTATCGGGAATGGATGATTTGTTTATGGTTCCAAATTCAAATTTTTGTTTTTTTGTAGTTGTTAGATTGGCACAACTGTTTTCCATTTTGGCGCGGAGTTTGAGTTGCATCTGTTATTTATATTAAATACAGTGCTGGTTTTAGTAATATCATATATAGTGTGTATTGCGAATTTCATAATGGACAAAAATATCGAACAAAGAGTTTGTCTTAAACTTTGCATCGCCAATGGAATTTCGTGTTCGGAGTCACTGAAAATGTTACAGAAGGCTTACGGTGAATCGACTTTTTCAAAAACTCGTGCTTATGAGTGGTTCAAAGCGTTCAAAAGCGGTCGAGATGTGATGGAAGATTTGCCTCGCTCTGGTAGGCCGTCAACGTCTGCAACTGAAGTTAACATCGCAAAAGTGAAGAAAATAGTGACTGAAAATCCCCATTCAACTCTGAGAGTGATAGCCGCCGAACTTTCTGTATCTCACGAGTCGATCCGTACCATTTTAACTAATCATTTGGGTATGAAACATGTTGCTGCTCGGCTAGTCCCAAAAGATCTGAATTTTCTCCAAAAACTCAATCGCATGAAAGTCGCTGAGGACATGCTAGAACGAGTCAGTTCGGACCCAACATTAATGAAACGCATTGTTACTGGTGACGAGACGTGGGTTTACGAGTTTGACATGCAAACTAGTCAACAAGCTTCGGAGTGGCGCCTTCCAACTGAACCGAAACCGAAAAAACCACGCCAAAGTCGATCAAAAGTCAAAGTCATGTTGACTGTTTTCTTTGACTATCGCGGTGTTGTGCACTCTGAATTCTTACCGGAAGGTCTAACGGTAAATAAAGAATATTATTTGAGCGTTATGCGGCGTTTTAGAGAGCAAATTCGACTAAAAAGGCCAGATTTGTGGAAAGAAAATTCTTGGATTTTGCACCACGACAATGCGCCTTCGCACAAGGCTATCATTGTGAACGAATTTTTGACCAAACACTCAACAAATACCATCCAGCAACCACCATATTCACCAGATATGGCTCCTGCTGACTTTTTTATTTTTCCTAAACTCAAATTACCACTTCGTGGCACCCGTTTTCAATCGATAGAAGACATAAAGGAGAATTCGCGGCGAGAACTGAACTCAATTCCGGAAGCAGCGTTTAAAAAATGTTTTGATGAATGGATTATTCGTTGGCGCAAGTGTATCGTTTCTAAAGGAGCATACTTTGAAGGTGATAAAATAATTTTGGATGAATAACAGACATTTTGTGTATTATTGATCTTTTCCCGGTACTTTCTTGACAGAGTAGTACTAGGCCCAGAATTCGGCTACGTGTTTGGCGCCATCACTAGCGTCCTTCAGTTCCTGTAACGTGCATACGGCAGGACACGCTGGACACGATATTAACTGTCCCATCGTTTTTGGAACAGCACCACATTTATACTCCAAGGCGGAGTTGTCTATAAATCTTCATCTGAGCAGGTTTTCCTTGCTTTGGCCAACCTGGGTCCGGAGTCTGTTTGAAGACTTCCAGATTGGCCAAGGCAAGACGCGCCCAGGAGGGAGACCTTCAGCAGGTGAAACGAATGGTCTGGGTAAGGAAGCACTGCCTCGCCACAGCTTCCGTCTTTCTTTAAATAGTTCGGCAAGTAACCGTTGTAAAAGAAGATCATGATATAATAAAACAAAATTATTTACCTTAAAGGGCACATTGTTTTGCACCTTCCATCTATAAACATTCCCACAAAATTCAACCCTTACCACAGTCACTAAGACTCCAAATCACTTGGCTACAACAGCATTATTCAATTAATTAATTTCATTCATTACAATTTCAATTGTTTATCGTGTAGCATTAACAATAGGTCGTAATTCATTGTCAGAAGTATTGATCTGTTAAGGGGAATGCTTAGTTTCTGTGGGCTACGAAGCCACCGACACAGAATGTGCCCCTGAAAAGCACGTTAAGCCGTTGGTCCCAGCTGTTATTTGTGGATCTTTGACAGTCGTTACGGGAACTCAGAAGCCCGAAAGTCTAATAGCCAGTCTTACCAAGGGGTATCGTATTACCCAATGACTGGATGGTGAAGGTAAGATAGGCAGTCGCTCCATGTAAAATACTGGTATTCAGCTGCATGCGGTTAGACTGGAAGCTGACCCCAACATACATGGGTAAAGGCTAGGTAGATTGATTGAAGTACAGAATTTTAATTACGATCGCTAATCATAAAATATTTTGATCAACATACAACCTACAAACTGGCGTTGCCATTTAACGTGGCAACGCTGCCAGTCTTCTGGGCACATTTCCAAATAACAGCGATGCGAGCGAGATTTTTGTAGATATTTGTATAGTTAGTCAGATCGTCATTTAATTTTGTACCTAGTGTTTATAGATTAATAAATTTGTGTTAAAAATATGTACACAGTACAAATATTAGATACTTACTTTTGTAACAAGAAACAAAGTCAAAGTCAAATCATTTATTTCAAATAGGCACAAGAAAGGCACTTTTGAACGTCAAAATGAACAAGAAAAACAATTGATTCTAGGCGCCCCTTCCAAAAGGTAGTTTCGTATAGAAGAATGGGAAAGAAACTCCAACGTTATAATTTTAAAATGTTTTGTATACGTGAATTATAAAATAAAATGTGAAGACGATGCACCCAGAATAAAAATAAAAATACTACACCACAAAAGGTGAAAGGAAAAAGGAAATAACAATGACAGGTAACATTAATTATGTCATAAATACATAGTGCTCTCATATTTCTAAAACATTATTATGAATTCAGAATTCCAAAAACATTTGGAAATTGAATTTCACGGGTTAGCCTGTCGTTTTCACCTTAATACTTCAATATAGCGCTTTAGCTGTGAGCTATTGATGTCGTCTAAGAAGGTGAAAGACAAAAGAGCTATAAAGCAAGTGTTTACGATTTAAAAATACCAGGAAGGTAGAAGCACCTAACTCATGACTTGATAATAACAGCCGCCGGGTTGATTGAAGGTTAAGCTACGCTCGTCGGGGTTGGTTCGTGGATGGGTGACCATCCATTAGCTATACTAGAGACTCCTACATGTCTTAGCGATCACGTTAAACCGACAGACCTTACCATACTATAGGGTATAATGTTTTCTCTATGTAAAATACCGGTATTTAGAATCCGGTTGGACTGGAAGCTGACTTAAACATTGTTGGCAGTTGGCTAGGCAAATTTAAAAATTCTGGTCGTGTTATTCCTACACAACCAGATTTTTTTTACATATATTTTTTTGGTGAAGCAGCATTACTTTGTTTCGGTCTTAAGGAAATGGATGCCATGATAAGATTAATTTTATGACTTTGCCCTGTAGTCAAATCTACCTAGCCTTTTCCCAACTATGTTGGGCTTGGCTTCCAGTCTTACCGGATGCAGCTGAATACCAGTATTTTACATGAAGCGACTGCCTGTCTGACCTCCACAACCCAGTAAGTAACTGGGTACTTTGCCTTGTAGTATTTTAATAAAATGTTACACCGATATTCACTGAGTATAACTTTATAAATAAGAATAATAAATAATCGCCTGTTGCATAGCCCGAAGCTTAAAGAGTTTTTGTTACTCTTAATAATTGGACACGTTTTAATTTAACAGAACACCCACTCATTAGAAATGAGCTCGCACTCGACATCTGTCTCTAATTTAATTGTAAGCGAATCCCATTTCAATTGATTGCTAGTTGAAACAAACGCGCTAAAGAAACTTTATCAATTAATTGGTCAACAGCTATCAATCACAAAGAAGTTTCAATTTAATTGATCTTTATCATTTAATGCACTAAGCATAGATTAATTGCTTGTAAATAAATGAAATGATTGGAGTACACAGATTGGAAAACTTGGTAATTGTTCTTAGAAGTGTAATTAGTTTAGCACTAGCGATTAAGTGCCAATTTCACAAATGAAACTAAATACGATAAGATTACCTAAACCGCGTTCAAGACTTGTAAGTGTCAATATTCCATAGAAAATAATGATTCTTATTGCCCTTAAACGAAACCCCGTTTAAGGGCTATAAGAATCATTATTTTATTATGTGCTGATCGCTTTCAGTTTCATTGGTGACATTCACCCAAAGTCGCATTTAATTGAAACTATTTCAATCAATTTTGGATGTCATTGATTGAACTATTAATAAATTTTGTTAAACTTTAGTAAGATTTTGTTTTAAACTAGATTGGCGCAATGACATTGAAAGGGCCTGTATTATTTTCAGTGGTGGCAGTTTTTCAAGTTTAAACAAATAATAAACCTCACAAAAGGCTCTAGGAAATCCGAAAATAATACGAAAATTTCCAACAATTATTGTCGAGAAAAACCAATTAAAGTAGTTATCGCCCTTTTTTCTAACATTGTCTTTTATTTTAAAATCTTTCTCAGAAGCAACGCTATTTTTAAGACATAAATAAATCTTTTTCGTTTTGTAATACAGGGATTGCGGTCCTTGGGTACCTCACAAGGACTTGGGTCTTTAAACACAGCCCCATAGAAGAGTTATGTCTACATAATGATATTCTATTTAGATAAATAATAATAAAAAATCAACATGGGGTTAGGTCATAGAATAAGCAAGCTAAATTGGCAATGGTCCAATTATATTAGCCGTTTATGATTATGATGACGATGACGATGATGTTGATGATAATGATGACGTTGATGATGATGATGGTGATGACGATGTTGTTGTTGATAATAATGATGATGACATGTGTCTTAGGTATAGCAGTCAAACAGATTCTTCGCAGTATATCAGGTGTTTTTTCATTTCGCAAAATGCTTCAGTTGGCCGCAGTTGTCATTTCTTATACCGTGTTAAAGAATTATAGTGGTGTTTTGAATATTTAAGTTATAGTCAATTTATTATATTATTAGTGTGTTAGGAAAGAATAAAAAGAATAAACATAGTATTTTTGTAAAAATCTGAGCTACTTTAAAAGCTCTCTCAGCTCGAGTTATACGACTAGCAATTTAAACCAACAATTACATTTCGTAGTAAAGGTGCGTTGAAGACGTATAAAAATAATCAACCACCGTTAATGAACAAACATTAATTAACAAAAATGTATTAACTTACAAAGAGAGTCGATTTCAACAACACAAAACAAAAAAAGAAAAAGAAGATTTTCTGGAGAAAATAAAAGACAATTATGTAGAAAGAGAAACCTCACCTGACTCGTTGGTGTGTGAGTGGCCGTAAGCGCTACTACTGAGCGTTGAGACCCTGGGTTCAATTCCCGGTTTGGGCAAAGTGTTATTGGGTTTTTCCATGAGGAATGTCTCAGTAGTAGCCCGGACTCTGGATTTGCGCCCGGTTGGTGGCAATAGACTCAAAAATAACTGGATAAATGTGTGTGTACTATAGATGTACAGTCAACAGCAAAAGTAGATGATCAAAATCAGAAATTCAATACTAATGAACGGAGTTCACGAATATATGGCAGCTGTACTAGTAGTAAATGTTTGGTATAATTTCCAATCACACACTTTTGAATCACTCTGACGCCACACAGGTCTGACGCGAACTCCGTTCTTTAGTATTCAATTTCTGATTTTGATCATCTACTTTTGCGGTTGACTGTAACTCTGCTTAACCCTTTGGACATTACAAGCCAGATGTTATGTATAAATGAAAACCGTGACTGACTGACTGCTGAGTCAACAGATAACTCAACCCAGTGAATGGATTAGCCTCAATTTTTGAAGTGAAATGGCGATGTGCACTTTTTTTTGTGATGGGTAAAAAATGTTAAACTCGCGTCAGGACACGTGATCTGATCGAAAATTCGTAAGATGGAGGGAGAGATAAACTTTTTAATGTAAAATAATTGTAACAGTTCTGAAGTGGTAAAGGAGAAAGTAATGACTCCATACATTCCTGGGCCCAGGTGTTAACTGAAACAAATTAGCCTTATTCGTAAGAGGGTATAATAACAAGGCCTCACTGAAAATTTGGTGAAATTTGGCTATCCAGGAATAAAGTTATATGAAGTTTAGTAAAAGAGAGGTTATGACGAAGACATTCGCTATTCCATGCGAATAAAGTCGCGGACACAAGCTAGTTATCAAATAAAGTAAGTATTTTCCTTAAAAAACCGTAAGATGATTTTGCAGTTACATGAAAACTAAATTCACACCAAAATAATGTGTTTAAATTTCACGGTATATGAGTAGTAGATGAGTTATGTAGTACATAATTTGGAATGAAAAGAATGGCGAAAGGAGTATTGGACAACACAATATCACCTAAGCATGTAGGTACACTGCAGTGCGATTCTGTTACCATCTCACCGTGAAAACTTACGTGAAGTGAGCGTGGAGTGGGCTGTCAGTGTCATCCCACTTGATTTTAGGGATGTACCACTTACAATCAAAATCGAGATTTTAATGATATTTTTATGCTAATTTTAATAAGTAATTATTTTATTTTATTTCAAAGCTAGCTAGTACCTACTTTGGTACTTACTTACTTACAACATAATTAGTCATAAACTCAATTTCGTTTTTATTTCTTTTTTTCCTAGACTAGCCTTTGTATTTTAACTAAAGGCGCGAGCGGGTCACGCATGTTCGCCAGCATATCAAGTTACCCCAATCTGTCAAATTTCAAAGTGCACACTTCGCGCAAGCACGTTTTTCGGTTGACTAAACGTCTAGTCGTAGATACCTATTCGAGTTTACAGACAATAATTGATTTTAAATCTTAAAACTTGTACAGTAAGGTTCAGAATCGATTGAGAGATTGGTCTGAATCCCGCGCGGCGTTCACTTCACCGCGCTGCCTGCAGGGAATTTTGGCAGAATCCCGTGCTCGTGAAGTGGTCACTTCACGCAAGCACGTTATGCGTTGTCATAGTTACTAATATGAATACCTATATCGTTGACGGGTGTACATCCGGTTGACAGGGTGTAAGTTACAAAACGGTGATTCTTTACAAATTGCTGCAATGTTCTAGCAATGTGAGGAATGTGTGCAAAACTTAAAGCAATGTGCTTTTAGATGTTTTTATGACTAAATCCAAACGTTTTTGTACAAACAGTCAAATTTCTCCAAATGATTTTAAACCTTAAATATTTTACCGGTAAGGCTCTAAATCGATTGAGAAAATTTGTCTCCTTGCAGTCATTAATATGATGTGACTGCAACTACAATTTACCAATAATTCGTCACGTGCGCATACCTACGTGGACACACCAAGAACATTGCGAAAATACAATACCAACGTCCAATAAGTACAAAATATATTTTATTGTTCCAACTACCTATTCGTTCTTCGGCTTTGGCTCATCGCCGCCCGCCTTTTGAAAGTGCGTGGAGCGATCACTTCGCGGAAACATCATTATTAAGATGCGGTACTTTGTGTATTTATTATATAACATTAGGTATAAATATGTGCGGCTTTTTGGGACATACCTTTAGTTACCTACCTATAAAGGCGATTTTAACACACTGCACACCGCGCGCCGACGGGTAACGCGGGGCAGCGCCCATATCGTTTGCTATGGCCGCCTCGCGCTACGAGACGGAGCGCGGTGCAGTGCGATATTCGCTTTACCTACTTCAGTAAACATTGCCAATAAGATGATGATAATACCTAATATTCATCATCATCAACATACCTACTGCCAAACTCGACCTAGCTCACGGCATCTCATTATCTCTATGTAGGTAACTCTCGGTCTCCGCGACGCGACTTACAGCGCAAGCGTACCTACTGAGAACTCGACGAACACGACTGTTAGGAGGTTGCTATGGCAATCACTGTTAGGGTCGTTGCTATGGCAATCACGGTATTCACCTGAATACCGTGATTGGCATGGCAACGACCCAAACAAACACCGTTGGCGTGATTTGTAGGCGCTGTCAGTCACGTGCTGCTTTCTGTCAAGTGGGCCATGTCTATTCGTTCATATAAAGCCCGTCACAGACGTAGCTATAATATATATTAATATGAATCATAGCAAGGCATATTACGACATATTTTCCATATAGATTTTCGAGTGACCGCACACGCAGCTATAATATATAATTCTATGACATCACAAAAATATGTCGACATTTATATCTCAGTATATTTTAGCATATTGATACATATTTAAGTATATTAATATATATTTTGAGGATACGGGGTGTTCCTGAGTGGAATTTTTTGGGTACCTAGATTGATTATAGTGTTATTTCAAAATTAGTACACCTGTACACAAAAAATAAGCTTTAAAACCGTGCGCTTTAAAAACGACCGCAGACCGAGTGAGGGCAAAATATATATTATATATTAACACGTTAGACGCCACGCCGAACACCGGTGAGCCGCGAACAATTGTTTTTCTATTGTGTCTGCTGCGTGGTAGTCAATGACTTAATAATATATTATAGCTACGTCTGGGACGGGCTTAAATTTCAAGGCTTTCAGATATTTAAATGTCAAATACGACATTTAAAAATCAGTGGAATATTTGGATGCTTATAAAAGATCTATACAGAGTTATTCTAGTAAATGTATAGTTGAAAAAGTATTTTTTAATCATCTCAATGTTAATCGAAAAAATTGTGTCAAAAAGTAATACAGTCTATAATATTGGTTGCTGTAGTCGAATTTAATTTGTGAGTGTCGTATGTGTCTTATCCTACTCTCCTGTCGCAGGTCTGCTGGTAGAAAATGATGTGTAATGATGATGTAAGTAGTTCCTTTGCGTTCTTCATCAATATGTATTTTTCTTTATTATGTAGTCAGTGTGTAAGAATACATAGATAAATAAATAAATAAAATTTATTCATTAGTATCACAATCAAAACAATTTGCTAATACATTTCTTCTACTGAGTCTGCTGCCTCCCAGGGTTCAGCTTCGCACTGCTGAGAACGAAGGGGCGTCGGGTGTGTGTGGGCTGCACAGCGATCAACTGGAAAAAATGGTATGCATGTATTAATCATTTATTTATTACATTTTCAACTTGCAATTATTTACATAATATAAAAGTTGACAGACTTTAGTGCCCAAATGGTTGGCAGAATTGCCGCATTGTATCGTGGTGCTGTAAAAATAGGCCAGCCTTGTGGCCACTTAAAGAGTCGACCAACTGTTTGGTGATGATTGTCTCAAAAAACCAAGGGGCATTAGGACCCCACGGCCCTAGTGTTCAATTTCAAGGCATTATGGTAATTCTGTCAGGCCTCTTCCTATTGCTGCGTGCCAAGCCGTTGAGCTCTAAAACAGCTGTCACCCCTGCGGTGACAAGAGCGCTACAAATGACGTCTTTAATGGCGGCGTGCCGTGCTATCCGGCCTGGGCTCTTACTGCAAGGTAGGCCCCTATGGAGTCCCTCGCCCACCATACTGGCGGCAATGTGTAGTCCCGTGATAAAAATAAATGATTATACCATGGTATGGTACCTGAAGCTGCTAATACCACTGTGGCTGGGACCTGGGATTTATTGGCCAATCTGCATCCGGGCAAGCATAGCACTTCAGGTCCAATCAGGTGCAGGCTAAAATCTTCCCTGTCAACTTTTCAGTGCTGTGGACAGAAGACAGAAACATTAAGCTAAATAACATTTGATTTATTTTTATATTACTCATTTTATTAAATTAAATCAGAACTATCGCTGTTCAGTTGCGGAATTCACTCCCGCCTGACGACATTAGAGACTGCCAAACAGTTGCAATTTATGTATTATGTTTTTTTCTTTTTAAGCTTACAGACATCGTCTACATCTCCTTTATCGAGTTTCCTATTGTAGTTGTGCTGGAACAGATTTCTTTAGAAACAAGCATCACCTATAAAATTATGTATTTTCTGTTCCTTTCTTCTTGTCTGTTTTTATGTGTGTGCATAAATGGTTAAACAAAATAAATTATTAAAATTTAACATTATCTAATACACACATCATCAAATTAATTTTTAAATACTGACAACATTATCATTTCTATTTCAAGTGAGCAGAGAAAATGTCTATTTTTGTTCTCCTACATAAATCACACAAATATTTACTTACAAGAATGAGATGTATAAGTTGAGTTTAGCTGCAACCTGACTTTTCTTTTCATAAAACTAGAGCACAATTTTCTAATATGACAGACACTTCTATTGAGGTATCTGAAAACAAAAATAAGTTAAATCAACAAAAGTTCAGGTAATCCCAATAATCAGCGGGTAATACCATTCTCCTGCCCTTATCCGAATTTATTTGGGGTCGGCGCAACATGTCTTCTTCTTCCATACTTCTCTATTAGTCGTCATCTCGATAGTCACTCCCTTTCTAGCCATATCATCTTTCACACAATCCATCCATCGTTTCTTTGGCCTCCCTCTACTTGTATAGCCATCCACATTCATACTCACAACTCTCCGGACAACATTTTCCTCATTCCTCCGCATAACATGCCCATACCATGACAACCGATTTCCACACAACTTTTCGGTCACCGGTGTCACTTTCAGACTTCCTCTTATATACTCATTACGTATTCTATCCATTCGCGTAACACCACACATCCCACATAACATTCTCATCTCAGCTGCATGCAATTGTCTTTCATGAATATTTATAGCTTTTTAAGTAGTTCATTAAATTATCAGTCTTACAAGACAGAAAACATAAAAAAAATGATAATAATGTTTCATAAATTTTTTGAAAACAATCATTTGTACTTACAAATAATTAATAATACACATGATGTAAAATAGGTACTGGTATCCAGCAGCATCCGGTTAGACTGAAAGCCCAGTAAGCCCACCCCAACAAACAGTTGGAAAAAGGCTTGGCAGATTGATTGAATTCTGATACACATCTGAAAAAACAAATGTTGTTTATCATATTTAAAGGGTGATACGAGGGGTGATCAATAATGTTTGACATTCATTTTAAAGGTTGCAGACAGCCTATTTAGGTTAATCAATAACATTAATAAAACGAGGTGGGTAACCCATACCCATTGAGCAATAAATTGAGGGCTGACACTGGGCAGTGTCCAAAGTATGTCTTTGTGACGGCAGGTAGTTGAATTTCAATCACACAACTCGAAGCATTTGTTTCAATTAAAACATTGGCAGGCACTTTACATTATTATCGTTTTCCTACCTCTTTTACCAGGCGGTCGTTTAGTTTGAGTTTATAGTGAAGCTAGCCACCCCATCACAAGACGAAGCAAGTCCTAATATGGAGAAGAAACTTTATGGACAGTCTTTTAAATCGAAACCTTATGTTACAGAGGTTAACTTGTTTGATAATTACTTCTTCTTCTTTTTCTTTTAGCACAACTTCCATTAATTACATCACACGCCATCTTTTCTTCAAAGTGATCAATCAATCCACAAAGTCTGAACCGGGCGGATATGCCGCGTATTCAAATACAGAATCTTATTACTTATTTAGCTAGCTCAATAAAACATACAATGCCAAAATTCTAACTGGTTAATTCTTTTATAATCATAGTTTGCCGCCATGCTTAATTATTAAACATGGCGGCAAACTGCAAAGTGCAAAATAAGTCTGAAAAGTTGAATCGAAAACTTACGCGAAAACCGCCAATATTCTAAGTTGTCTATGTTTTTTCCAACCACAGTACGCGTTTGAAATAACGATTATTTGAGATAATCGACTAAAATTACTTTTACACGAAAAAGGCTAATTTTTCAATTGTTTATTCTGTAATTAGCTTTTAAAATATCATATTTTTAGGTTTTAACCGGGTAAAACCTAATATATAATGAATACTTGTTTCACTAAATCGTTGTAATAATTTAATATTGCCATTTATTAAAAAAAACTAAGTGCAGATTGTAATTATAATTTATATTACTAGTTATATAATAATATTTGTATTTTTATTATTTATAATTAATTTATATACATATATTTTTATATATCTAAGTACATAATATTGTGTTTTGCTTTAGATATTAATGTTGCAGAAAATAAGAAAAAAAAATCAAATGTTATGCCAATTCTCACGAAAACGACCGGTACTCAAAATAATAAGAAAATTAAGCTTAGTTATTGGCATTGACAACTATCCATTGCGCTCTGTCCCACAGCTTTGTCATAATGGTGTTCGAAAGTTTTGCACTGAATAATATTTAATTGCCTCCGCTTTTCAAATTAAAAATGTCGCATAAACAAGTTATTTACGATAGCAAGAATAAAATTGCAATACTAATTCAACCAACAAATTCATAATCGAATGATGATTCAAACAAATATTTCTAAGATTGTTTTTATTCTGCATGAATAGAACGATATTTTTATTAAAAAAATAAGAAATATAATACGTATGTCAGTTTTAGTCGTGCAAATTTATCTCGAATACGATTTCGCAATATTAGTTTATTCGACCGCGTATTCTGTGGTAAGAAAAACATAGACAACCCACACTAAACTTGACATTAGAAGTTCTGTTTATTGTGATCTGGCGTCACAGAAAATGGCGCGGTGTTTAAAGGTCAATACTTCAATGTTATTATTGAATAGGAGAGCTAAATTAGTTACGAAAATAATTGACAAACTATAAAATAAGAAGAATATTTTGCACATACATTTAGTTATGAAAACTTGTTGTTTGAGTAAATTCCTTGAACAACCGGAAATGTGACCCAGTACTAATAAATATTGAGTTTAGAAAAATAATTATACTTCAATTTTAAGTTTAATTCTAAAAACGTCTTTGTTTTTTTTAATTGGCATGTTTATTTATAAAAGAATTAACCAGATAAAATTTTGGCATTGTATGTTTTATTGAGCTAGCTAAATAAGTAATAAGATTCTGTATTTGAATACGCGGCATATCCGCCCGGTTCAGACTTTGTGGATTGATTGATCACTTTGAAGAAAAGATGGCGTGTGATGTAATTAATGGAAGTTGTGCTAAAAGAAAAAGAAGAAGAAGTAATTATCAAACAAGTTAACCTCTGTAACATAAGGTTTCGATTTAAAAGACTGTCCATAAAGTTTCTTCTCCATATTAGGACTTGCTTCGTCTTGTGATGGGGTGGCTAGCTTCACTATAAACTCAAACTAAACGACCGCCTGGTAAAAGAGGTAGGAAAACGATAATAATGTAAAGTGCCTGCCAATGTTTTAATTGAAACAAATGCTTCGAGTTGTGTGATTGAAATTCAACTACCTGCCGTCACAAAGACATACTTTGGACACTGCCCAGTGTCAGCCCTCAATTTATTGCTCAATGGGTATGGGTTACCCACCTCGTTTTATTAATGTTATTGATTAACCTAAATAGGCTGTCTGCAACCTTTAAAATGAATGTCAAACATTATTGATCACCCCTCGTATCACCCTTTAAATATGATAAACAACATTTGTTTTTTCAGATGTGTATCAGAATTCAATCAATCTGCCAAGCCTTTTTCCAACTGTTTGTTGGGGTGGGCTTACTGGGCTTTCAGTCTAACCGGATGCTGCTGGATACCAGTACCTATTTTACATCATGTGTATTATTAATTATTTGTAAGTACAAATGATTGTTTTCAAAAAATTTATGAAACATTATTATCATTTTTTTTATGTTTTCTGTCTTGTAAGACTGATAATTTAATGAACTACTTAAAAAGCTATAAATATTCATGAAAGACAATTGCATGCAGCTGAGATGAGAATGTTATGTGGGATGTGTGGTGTTACGCGAATGGATAGAATACGTAATGAGTATATAAGAGGAAGTCTGAAAGTGACACCGGTGACCGAAAAGTTGTGTGGAAATCGGTTGTCATGGTATGGGCATGTTATGCGGAGGAATGAGGAAAATGTTGTCCGGAGAGTTGTGAGTATGAATGTGGATGGCTATACAAGTAGAGGGAGGCCAAAGAAACGATGGATGGATTGTGTGAAAGATGATATGGCTAGAAAGGGAGTGACTATCGAGATGACGACTAATAGAGAAGTATGGAAGAAGAAGACATGTTGCGCCGACCCCAAATAAATTCGGATAAGGGCAGGAGAATGGTATTACCCGCTGATTATTGGGATTACCTGAACTTTTGTTGATTTAACTTATTTTTGTTTTCAGATACCTCAATAGAAGTGTCTGTCATATTAGAAAATTGTGCTCTAGTTTTATGAAAAGAAAAGTCAGGTTGCAGCTAAACTCAACTTATACATCTCATTCTTGTAAGTAAATATTTGTGTGATTTATGTAGGAGAACAAAAATAGACATTTTCTCTGCTCACTTGAAATAGAAATGATAATGTTGTCAGTATTTAAAAATTAATTTGATGATGTGTGTATTAGATAATGTTAAATTTTAATAATTTATTTTGTTTAACCATTTATGCACACACATAAAAACAGACAAGAAGAAAGGAACAGAAAATACATAATTTTATAGGTGATGCTTGTTTCTAAAGAAATCTGTTCCAGCACAACTACAATAGGAAACTCGATAAAGGAGATGTAGACGATGTCTGTAAGCTTAAAAAGAAAAAAACATAATACATAAATTGCAACTGTTTGGCAGTCTCTAATGTCGTCAGGCGGGAGTGAATTCCGCAACTGAACAGCGATAGTTCTGATTTAATTTAATAAAATGAGTAATATAAAAATAAATCAAATGTTATTTAGCTTAATGTTTCTGTCTTCTGTCCACAGCACTGAAAAGTTGACAGGGAAGATTTTAGCCTGCACCTGATTGGACCTGAAGTGCTATGCTTGCCCGGATGCAGATTGGCCAATAAATCCCAGGTCCCAGCCACAGTGGTATTAGCAGCTTCAGGTACCATACCATGGTATAATCATTTATTTTTATCACGGGACTACACATTGCCGCCAGTATGGTGGGCGAGGGACTCCATAGGGGCCTACCTTGCAGTAAGAGCCCAGGCCGGATAGCACGGCACGCCGCCATTAAAGACGTCATTTGTAGCGCTCTTGTCACCGCAGGGGTGACAGCTGTTTTAGAGCTCAACGGCTTGGCACGCAGCAATAGGAAGAGGCCTGACAGAATTACCATAATGCCTTGAAATTGAACACTAGGGCCGTGGGGTCCTAATGCCCCTTGGTTTTTTGAGACAATCATCACCAAACAGTTGGTCGACTCTTTAAGTGGCCACAAGGCTGGCCTATTTTTACAGCACCACGATACAATGCGGCAATTCTGCCAACCATTTGGGCACTAAAGTCTGTCACTTTTATATTATGTGAATAATTGCAAGTTGAAAATGTAATAAATAAATGATTAATACATGCATACCAATTTTTCCAGTTGATCGCTGTGCAGCGCACACACACCTGATGCCCCTTCGTTCTCAGCAGTGCGAAGCTGAACCCTGGGAGGCAGCAGACTCAGTAGAAGAAATGTATTAGCAAATTGTTTTGATTGTGATACTAATGAATAAATTTTATTTATTTATTTATCTATCTATTCTTACACACTGACTACATAATAAAGTAAAATACATATTGATGAAGAACGCAAAGGAACTACTTACATCATCATTACACATCATTTCCTACCAGCAGACCTGCGACAGGAGAGTATAATAAGACACATACGACACTCACAACTTAAATTCGACTACAGCAACCTATATTATAGACTGTATTACTTTTTGACACAATTTTTTCGATTAACATTGAGATATTTTTGTGATGTCATAGAATTATATATTATAGCTGCGTGTGCGGTCACTCGAAAATCTATATGGAAAATATGTCGTAATATGCCTTGCTATGATTCATATTAATCTATATTATAGCTACGTCTGTGACGGGCTTTTTAGGAACGAATAGACATGGCCCACTTGACAGAAAGTAGCACGTGACTGACAGCGCCTACAAATCACGCCAACGGTGTTTGTTTGAGCCGTTGGCATGCCAATCACGGTATTCCCGTGATTGGCATGGCAACGACCCTAACAAACACCGTGGCGTGATTGCCATGGCAACCTCCTAACAGTCGAGTTCTCAGTAGGTACGCTTGCGCTGTAAGTCGCGTCGCGGAGACCGAGAGTTACCTACATAGAGATAATGAGATGCCGTGAGCTAGGTCGAGTTTGGCAGTAGGTATGTTGATGATGATGAATATTAGGTATTATCATCATCTTATTGGCAATGTTTACTGAAGTAGGTAAAGCGAATATCGCACTGCACCGCGCTCTGTCTCGTAGCGCGAGGCGGCCATAGCAAACGATATGGGCGCTGCCCCGCGTTACCCGTCGGCGCGCGGTGTGCAGTGTGTTAAAATCGCCTTTATAGGTAGGTAACTAAAGGTATGTCCCAAAAAGCCGCACATATTTATACCTAATGTTATATAATAAATACACAAAGTACCGCATCTTAATAATGATGTTTCCGCGAAGTGATCGCTCCACGCACTTTCAAAAGGCGGGCGGCGATGAGCCAAAGCCGAAGAACGAATAGGTAGTTGGAACAATAAAATATATTTTGTACTTATTGGACGTTGGTATTGTATTTTCGCAATGTTCTTGGTGTGTCCACGTAGGTATGCGCACGTGACGAATTATTGGTAAATTGTAGTTGCAGTCACATCATATTAATGACTGCAAGGAGACAAATTTTCTCAATCGATTTAGAGCCTTACCGGTAAAATTTTTAAGGTTTAAAATCATTTGGAGAAATTTGACTGTACAAAAACGTTTGGATTTAGTCATAAAAACATCTAAAAGCACATTGCTTTAAGTTTTGCACACATTCCTCACATTGCTAGAACATTGCAGCAATTTGTAAAGAATCACCGTTTTGTAACTTACACCCTGTCAACCGGATGTACACCCGTCAACGATATAGGTATTCATATTAGTAACTATGACAACGCATAACGTGCTTGCGTGAAGTGACCACTTCACGAGCACGGGATTCTGCCAAAATTCCCTGCAGGCAGCGCGGTGAAGTGAACGCCGCGCGGGATTCAGACCAATCTCTCAATCGATTCTGAACCTTACTGTACAAGTTTTAAGATTTAAAATCAATTATTGTCTGTAAACTCGAATAGGTATCTACGACTAGACGTTTAGTCAACCGAAAAACGTGCTTGCGCGAAGTGTGCACTTTGAAATTTGACAGATTGGGGTAACTTGATATGCTGGCGAACATGCGTGACCCGCTCGCGCCTTTAGTTAAAATACAAAGGCTAGTCTAGGAAAAAAAGAAATAAAAACGAAATTGAGTTTATGACTAATTATGTTGTAAGTAAGTAAGTACCAAAGTAGGTACTAGCTAGCTTTGAAATAAAATAAAATAATTACTTATTAAAATTAGCATAAAAATATCATTAAAATCTCGATTTTGATTGTAATGTTAATGCTTGGTCAATCCCTAGCATCAGTTGAATGACACTGACAGCTCACTCCACGCAAGTATTCACGGTGAGATTTTTACAGAATCGACCGGCTGTTGCTTCTTTTTCTGTATGACAATAGCCATTTGTCATGAATGACCTGTGACATAATATAGAGTTGATATGACAGAGGGGCATTAAATTACACTACGTATACTATACGTGTTTAGTATTAATCCAATACGGTATAAAAATAAAAAACACCAAAAATAAGTTTTTTTTTTCCAAACTAACTAAATCAGAGTAAACCGCAACCACCTTGTGCGGCAAAGCGGCAACGACGAGCGCGCGCCGTAGCGCTGTTAGGAAAGATTAGTGTTCAAACGGGGCAAAAACGTAAACAATCATTTGAGACTAAACTACTGCTCCTATTCAATTGATTTTTGGTACAGAGTTTGAAAATGGTCCCCAGTATAGGCAGTCTAGGGAAAGCTCCTCTGTCGTATCAACTCTGTATATATTTATAAAGAAATCACTTTGTCTCCACAAAGACATTCCTAAAACAACTAGTATCTTCAAAGATATAAATAAACTGGTACATAATACATTCTGGCATATACGATCTTAGTGGAACAAAAACACTATAATCACTTAGAAACGATTTTGTATCAGACTTAAGAGGAAAACTCCTAAGTAATATGAACGCCTCCCGTGAGTGTACTTGACTCGGGGCTCACGTATTTTTCAATTATACAACATGGCGCTACAATGGTGTCATTAATTTATCACACGGGTAGGGCTAGTGCCCATTAATCGTATAAATGTTGTGGTGTATTTAAAAAAAAAATCAATTAAAACATTATTTTTTTTCATTCAAATTAAATAATAAAATAACGCCTACAGGTCTCCAAAAGTGATAATGCGCATAGAAATCTTCGCCACTGTTCGGCAACGGTCGTATTCCCCGAGCGTCGGAAGACGATATGTATATAGAGTGGTTAAGTGCATTTTCTTCATGCATAATTTAGTAAGATTATGCGTTTTGTCCTAAAAGAGATAAATATTGATTTATCAGTAACGAAATTTGATTCAATAATTCCATGTAAGTAAATAGCGAGCTATAATTCATATAAGCCTAAATCTGATTTTTAATATGTTTTTTCTAGTACTTAATATGTATTTTACGTAGGTATTTTTAATTTTTTAATATTGAAAAAACATGAAAAATGTTAGTATATTTAAATATTTTACAAAATTAACTACTTAAATTTGAATAAGATAATTAAAGTTGAAATTAAATTCACCTTTGAAAACAAAACCAAGAAGGGTGTGTAAAAGCAGCTCTATATAATTCCAGACAAAGAGAACACGTGCAGTCACCACCAATATAACAAGACGACTGACGGACCTTTGACTGACCGCCGACCGCCCGAATTGTTTTCGTTTGTTTACACATGATATTGACTCCTATTTCTTTCAAACAAGGTGCAAAATGCAAGTGCATTGTTAAGGACTCGAACGATTCAATGATTCGGGTGTTTCCGGGAATACGACAATTAGCGAAGATCTGCATGTGCATTATTAATTTGGGAGTACTGTACTTTTTGCAGTGGTTTAATCTTAATAGTATTGCTTATTCGTTTTTCTTTATTGGTGCAAATGTATGATCCGTGACACCGGCAAATGACCGCTGCGCCACAGTGTTTTAAGTACAGTTTGCGCTAAGATGCTATTTTCTATAATTTTAAATAATAACGCTTAATAGAAATAAAATAATCTTCATGAATCGAAAATGTGAAACGTATATGTGTTAAATTAATGTCACCATTGTAGCGCCACGTCGTATACCTACACAATTATTTCTGCTTCGAACGGTGAAGGAAAATGCCAAGAGGTTAACATGCGTTGGCTTAAATCGGATAAATCTTATGAGTCATAAAAATAGATAAGATATTTTGGGTTATTTTAAACTATTTTTAACATTGCTTCGTTTCCCTTATCTAGGAATTACACCTTAATCCCCACAAATATATGTTTTAGAAATCCAGTAATATTGTATTTTACGTGATTTCAGCATAGAATATGTATATAATTTAGACGACATGGTTGGCGCAGCGGTTTAGCGATTAACTGCTGCGCAGCATGTCGCGGGTTCGATTCCCACACTGAACAAATATTTGTACGACCTGCAAGAATTTGTTACGAGTCTGGGTGTTTTTTTATCTGTAATATGTATGTATTAAAAAAAAAGTGTATATAAGTAGTTTATCAGTCATCTCGTAACCATAACACAAGTATTAAGTTTCTTAGCTTGGGACTATATGGCGATGTGTGAAATGTCCAAGGATATACAGGTCGCTTAAGAATTAAAAACTACATCAATTATATGCTGACATGAAATAATATCATTTTTATAATAATTTTACCCTTTCAGCAGGACTTAGACAATTTACATTAATAATTGGTAAAATAATACCAAATAAAAAATTCCAAAGTTTTTAGGGTACAAAGCAATTAATAATGAAAGTCTTTGTTTATTTCGACAACAGTCTGCCGAAATATTTTTTTATTTTTTTTAATGAGTTAGTAAACCTACACTGTGTTCATTTTCCTAATTTATGGTTTCATATTTATATTCGCAAGCAAAATAGAATTCCCAAACCTACCCTTTTCGTTAATGTACTAACTTACTATAATTTAAGAAGAAACAGAAAACAAATGGTCCCGGAATAGTGCCTTGGGGACCCCTAGACTTGTCTCTAAAATTATAGTCGATTCTAAAAAAAATTGATTAGATGATTCGTGAATATTTCAAGGCTAACTGAAGCTTGATTACGACCATATTTCATTTATGACTGCTGAATATAAAGCTTAGGAGATAACATGACTCAAACTAATTTAGCGTTGAATTTTTATTCCCTAATATAACAGGGTTTAATTTGAAACTCCATTCTTTGCTAGAATTTAATGGCCACTGAAGTTTGATTTTGCTTAAAGAAGTTATTTGAACGGGTCTCAGCTATCCAATTTAGAAAATGACTCTGCAGGAAAATTCAGTTCCGTAATAATTGTGCTGAAAATTTTTCTTTTGAAAGTCTTTCTACGTATTCAAGTCACGAACAATGCATCTTCTTTAAAATAGTTTGCATATTTTTTATAAAATCGCTTTTACCTTAATTTTTTTTTTGTAAAATGAGTAATTTGAGAAAAACAAAACTCAAAAACTCATATTTGTATATAATGACATGGAAAATAATTAAAGTTAAAACTCCAAAATTAACTCCCTCGCCTGTCTTGAGTCAAGTGCTTCGTTAGTCTAGGGGTCGCAAGCGCTTCTACTGCGCATGAGGTGCTGGGTTCCATTCCCAGGTCAGGCAAAATGTTAGATTTTTTCCACCTGGAATTCTTAGTAGCAGCTCGAAATTTGGATTCGTGCACGGTTGATAGCATTAGGCTAGCCCCCTATTACATGGGAGTTAAACACAACTGGCGAATTGGGGGTGTCTCAACCTAACCCTTCGGCGAATACAGGCGTGACATTTTACCTCAAAGTTTAAAATACAAGAATAAAGTACGATAATAAGTTTCCTTTCACTTTGGTCGTACTTTTAATTTCTTCGTATAAATTACTCAAGTATTTGCTGTCACGCTAGATTACTCGCATAAGTAGAAAAACTTGGCTTTATTAGAATGAATTGTATATATTCACATTTAAATGTGTTGAAACGTTTTCAATGAATCGTATGTAAAGGAATGAATTTTTGATTAAAATCTTCTCATCGTTTTTATTCCTACGTTTAATAAATTATTTTAACGATTTTATAAAATCTGACAGACAGACCGTAAGAAAATATATAAGGCATTCTTTTTTTTTTTGTGGATGTCGTAACATGACTCCTCCTGTTCTGGGTGGCGGTGGCTCCCGTGGATGGGAGTGTCAGATTCTTACTGACTAAAACACTATCTATATCCTTAGGCCTTTGTGTTAGTGGGCAGTGGTAACCCTTTCGGACATACCCGTTGACCAAGGCATACTTTACAAGTTGCATTAAAAAAGGTCCGCCAATAAGAGTCACTCGTTTTAAATACTTGGGGCACTGGGTCACCGCTAGGCTGTCGGTTGACGCCGATTTGGAGAGGGAACGTAGGGCATTGGCTGTCAGGTGTAACATGCTGGCCCCTAGGTTTGCACGGTGCACGCGGGAGGTAAAAATAACACTGTTCAGGGCCTACTGTCAGTCGCTGTACACGTGCGCACTGTGGGTCAGTTATACACAGCCTAGGGCTCGTATAAAGCCCTACGAGTCCAATATAATAATGCGTTCCGGGTAATGCTGGGGTTGCCGTGCTCCTGTAGCGCGGCATCGCATCGGGGATGTTTGCGAACGCACGCGTTTCGCATTTCGGTTCGCTGCTGCGTCTGCGAATCGCATCACTGATGCGTCGGGTGCGCGACAGCCCCAACAGCCTCGTGGCTACTATAGCCGGCAGGGTGGATGGCCCTATAATACATCACTGGATGGCGGCTCACAGACCGCAATTCAGGTATGTTAGATGATAAGTTGATTATGTAATTTATTTGTGTTACTAACATAGTTTTAAGTATTTTATTGTTACTAACACTATGAGTCTTGGTACTTGAAATAAATTATTATTATTATTATTAAATTTCGAGCAATCTGTGAGTCATAATTTTTTTTCAACTGGAATGGCAATGCTAATGGCAAAATGGGCAAAAGCCATTTGGCCAGTATCTGCGCCATACCTAGTACTGAAGACCAGAAAAATGACTACTGAAGATTAAAATATATGCCATTAATTGAAATGCATTCGTCTATTCTTGTACAAACGCCAGCACACCAAGCTATGCCAAACTGTCAAATATTCCCAATTGAATATGAACCTTATTCTTTGGTGGTAAAGTTGAAAATGTATTAAAGAAATGCATGATCAAAAAGTTAGCTACAACAGTAACATGAAGTCCACACGGTGCCTCATCTTAGTTTGTGACCTTTCTAGAAGTCACGTTGTTTGAATTCCAGACAAAGAAATATTAATTACGAAACATAATCAATAGCTTGTAATGAATTTCTATAGAAATTCTTTGAAAGTAGTACTTAACGATATTAAGGCTTATTTCGTCTGGGACAGTTCTAACCTAACCTAACGAAGCCTGATAGGTCAGGGTACCCTTACGTAGTTACAGCGCGACCAACAGTAAGAAAAGACCAGAAACTTAGAAAGAGGCTCAATTATTTAAAAAAATATACATAATTTAGATGCCCAAAACGATTGGTGAGGTTAATTAATTTAAATAAAGTGTTCTTTATTCTCTCTCTTTTCGTGTGGTTAGTGACTAACCTGTAGTAATAGTTTTTATGCTGTCCATGGGCTGGGCATGGACTTAGCTTCACATGCTGTTGAAAAATATTAATTTTCATTCTTTTTTGATAATTTATTGTTGAATATCTCTCAGGCATGCTGATTTCCTCACGATGCTTTCCTTCGCCGATTATTAAGCAAGTGAATACAATACGCACATGAATTTGAAAATCAGTGGCGCGTGCGTTTGGGTTCGAACTCGTCACCTATGACATGGCAGTCCGATGGTCACACCACTAAGCTACCACTTATTTCATTAGTATTTTTTTTTTCAGTAGAAGGTCAATAGGTTTTGAGAGGATCCGTATAAAAAAACTCGTAAATTATTTCTCCTAAGTTGGAATGTATTCGGCTATTCTTGTACGATCTCAATATTGGCTACAATAGCGAAATTGAAGTCGATACGGCGTCTAATCTTAGCTGCGTGACCTTTCTAGATAAGTCAAGAGGAATATTGTTAAACTCTACACAAATCTCAATTAATTACGTAACGTAAATCAATAGTTTATTATTAGTATAGATATCCTAATAATATATACAAAAGTAATATGTATTATAATCAAAGAGCATCAAAAGTGTTAGTAATCTATATATATAAAAGAAAGTCGGGTTTGTTCCCTCCATTATAACTCGAGATCTGCTGGACCAATTTTCATGGTTTTTGTTTCGTTGGATTTATCTCCGCCCTGAATAGCAGAATACATTTTTTTTTTTTTTTGGTATGTAGGGTAGGTAGGTAGGTAGGTAGGTAGGGTAGGTAGGTAGGTAGGGTAGGTAGGGTGGGTAGGTAGGGTAGGTAGGTAGGTAGGGTAGGTAGGGTGGGTAGGTAGGGTAGGTAGGTAGGTAGGTAGGGTGGGTAGGTAGGGTAGGTAGGGTGGGTAGGTAGGGTAGGTATGGTAGCTAGGGTAGCTAGGGTAGGTAGGGTAGGTAGCTAGGTAGGTAGCTAGGTAGGTAGGGTAGGTAGGCAGGTAGATAGGTAGGTAGGGTAGGTATCACAGTTAAGACAGGACAACGTCTGTCGGGTCAGCTAGTATTAATATAAAACAGAATTCATTATGTAAACTATTAGCTACGTCCAGCGGCTCCGAACGCGTGGATGTCGGAAATTATCCCACGGATACCGTAAACTTTTCCGGAATAAAAAGTATCCAGGTTATAAATTTTACCTAGATCCGTTCAGCCGTTTCAGCGTGAAGAAGTAACTAACATACAAACATATTCACTCACAAACCTTAGCCTTTATATTAGTGATATATAAGGTGACTGGTAGTTAGTGACCGATATTCAAACACGTGATTACAATTAACTTTCCCAAAGAAACTTTTTTTGTATACTCAATAGTTTTATTTTTATCACAATAACAATACAACTGGCGCGCGCAAAGTTCAATTACCTTCGCGCCGATCAGTTGTTAGCAGGTATTGAGTATACAATATATTAATACATATTCATGAGTACAATCACGTGTTTAAGGGCACGCCACGACAGTGGCGGTAAGGCCCCTCTTTGAGGAGTGGCTAGAGAGGCGTCACGGCGCCCTCACCTTCCGCCTGACGCAGGTCCTCACCGGACATGGATGTTTCGGGAGGTTCCTGCACATCATCAGGCGGGAGGAAACGCCCGGGTGTCACCACTGCGAGGATCGCCCAGAGGACACGGTAGAGCACACGGTGCAAACCTGCCCCGCATGGGCGGAGCACCGCCGTGTCCTCGTAGAGGCGATCGGCGGCGGCGACCTCTCGCGCCCGGCCCTGGTGCAAGCCATGGTCCGGGGCGAGAGGGAGTGGGAGGCAGTCACCTCCTTCTGCGAAAAAGTCATGCTCGCGAAGGAGGTGGCGGGATGGGAGAGAGAAAGGTCCTCCCGTCCCAGCCGCCGCGGGAGACGCTCCGGGCGTCGGGAGCCACGTGACGACTCCCGGCCACCGTAGGCGCGGGCCTGCGGGCGGTGAGTAACGGGTGACTCACCGTCCGATCAGCACCAGACCCGTGCCGTACGGCGCGTATATGTTCCACGCGCGCCTCAAAGAGATGTCAGCATATGAAGGGGCCCCTCAGGGCCAAGCCTGCCGGGTAAGCGGGATTGTCCGAAAGGGTTACCGCTACCCCGGAACATAAAGGGCTACGGAAGGAACATGGATGGGTTTTAGTCAGTAAGAGTCTGACACTCCCTTCCGCTCCACCCAGAGCGGGAGTAGTCATTGGATGATTTCCCAGCCTTAAAAAAAAAAAAAAAAAAATCACGTGTTTAAATATCGGTCACAAATATTTTTCATTTTTGTTATAAAGGAGTGGATTCAAACTGGTATTTGACGAAATTAAGGCAATTATTTCACCTGTAACCGTTTCAACTAAATTAGAATATCTTACACCAATCAAGGGGCTGGGTCTTGCAATTAATTCATTTCAAAGAAATACAATTAATCTGATAGTTTTCGAGTTCAGTATAATTGAAATTCTGAAGTTATTTACCCCTTTTACCTTGCGGCTGAAATACTGTTAAAGTGACCTCTTCTAAAAGGTTCAAATATTTCAGTTATTGAAAGTTTAAACCAAGGTTCTGAGAAAATACATAAAGGGGATTATTACTTTGTTAATAACTTGAGTTAATTATGTCTATTTAAAATCAATAAAAACCACCAAAAATAGACAAAATCAATGTTTAGCGATCCAAAAGTTATGGCTGTTTAAGCCACTTTTTTGCGAATAGCGACATTTTAAATACACTAATCGAAAGAGGACGAAAAACTAAGTACCTATGACTGCATTAAAATTTAATTTTGCCCAAAATGGCGGTTACGCTCTTTGATCCTAAAGGTATCGATATTTTTAATTGAGTTACGCTATTGCTGGTAGTTGTAAGTGCTAAATGGGGAAATGCCGGGAGAGAAACCTGGAATCTCTTACGTTTTTTTACGCTTCAGCTCACTTTCACTTTACACTTGGTCTTGGTGAGATGATAAACAGAGAGCGTCTTATTTATTTTATTATAGAGGAAGGGACCACGGTTACAAAAGAAGCGTTTAGTAGATGCGGTGGAGAGCTTACTGCGGTCCATGGGGTTGAAACGTGTTTTACCGAGTGAGAGGAGAGGGTCATGTGTAAGGAGTCCATGCTGTTTTAGGATCGTTTGTAATATGAACAGGTGGCGTACAGTTGAAACTTTGGTCTCTTTGTATAAGAGGGCTGTGGGGTAACGGAAAGGCAAAAAGGAAGACACTTCTAAGATTGCTCTCTGACCTATGACTTAGCTGCACATACTGTTGAGAAATAACTCTCAGACATGCTGCTTTCCTCACAGTGTTTTCCTTCACCGATTCTTGAGCAAGTGATAATTATACAATACGCACATGATTCCGTAAAATCAGAGGTTCGAACTCGAGACCTATGATTTGACGTCCGACGGTCACACCACGAGGCTTATTTAAATTAAATTTTAAACCAATATCGCATGAACTCATATTGCTTTTGTTATTTAGCTAACGAGAAAATTGACAACCTAATATCTAATTACAGTGTAACCGCGGCAAGCGAATCTTAACCATCGATCTACCGGTGCGACTATTATTATTTAGCCACGAGCTCCTCCCGCCAAAAATATTATTATTATGCAATAATATTAGATGGCTAACGTGTATATTATATGTATAATATTGGCCAGTCAAGGGTCATACATAGTTATTCCATATTTTGCAATAGTCCTGCACCAACCGGGGGACATCCTAGTGCAGTTGCATAGTGCATATAAGGATAATCGTAAGTTAGTTCCTCCTCACAATTTTGAATTGTGTAAGGGGCAACTGGGTGTTAGCTTCGGCCCCTCGTACGTCCAAAATTTCGATACCCCAGGGTCTCGAGGTGTGGCGCGCGGAGGTACGAAGCCGGGGAGAAACTCCGTTTCCGCAGCAAATTGCGGCGGAGCGGACGGACCTCCGGCGCGATCTCATGGCGGCCTGGAATCAGCGACTGTCGCAACCCAGCGCAGGGCACGCCACGATAGTGGTGGTAAGGCCCCTCTTAGGCGTCACGGCGCCTTCACCTACCGCCTGACGCAGGTCCTCACCGGACATGGATGTTTCGGGAGGTTCCTGCACATCATCAGGCGGGAGGAAACGCCCGGGTGTCACCACTGCGAGGATCGCCCAGAGGACACGCTAGAGCACACGGTGCAAACCTGCCCCGCTTGGGCGGAGCACCGCCGTGTCCTCGTAGACGCGATCGGCGGCGGCGACCTCTCGCGCTCCGCCCTGGTGCAAGCCATGGTCCGGGGTGAGAGGGAGTGGGAGGCAGTCACCTCCTTCTGCGCAAAAGTCATGCTCGCGAAGGAGGTGGCGGGATGGGAGAGAGAAAGGTTTTAGTCAGCAAGAGTCTGCACACTCCCTTCCGCTCCACCCAGAGCGGGAGCAGTCATTGGATGATTTCTCAGCCTTAAAAAAAAAAGGGTCTCGAGGTATGTAAAATGAAGGTTATATTTATGCACATAATATTAACCTACCATACGACTTAAATATTAATAATAACTATGTACAAGTATAGAAAACGGGAGAGGAGAAAAAATCTAAGGGCATCAAAATATTCGTCCAGATCGTTGCCAACAGGAAAAGTTCATTAATAATTTTATTTAATAATATTAGATTGTAAAATGAAAATTTTGCTTCCAATACGGTTTAATTAGAACTGATCAGTTGGTTGCCAAAAGCTCATTTTCACATCTGGCTTAAATTCGGTGTGTAGTTGTCATGCTGCCAATTGGCCGCTTCACGAAATTGTGTACAACATTCGCATATACCAATTGTGTGGAGAATGGCAGTATCGATAATTAAGTAGAATTTCTGTAGCGTGGCTATACGTTGTATGGCAATGCTGATTAATTTTGACCAAAAAAAAACCAGAACTCTAGTCAGAAAGAGTCCACCCACTTAGCGTAGCCTCGAAAAATCAATGTCGGCACACGGACCTTGGAGCCTTAGTGTTTCAGCCCTAAACGGCTCGAAATTATATGTCCCAATAAGATTGGAGTAATGGCGCCGTTAGGGGTTTTCTGCACCGGCACCATCTGCCCCAGCACAACCCACCGTACTAGGAAGTTGAGATGGCGCAATAGTGTTGACACAAATTAATATTGATTGTATTTCTTACCTTAGAATACTTTAAAACCAGTGGAAGGCTCATTGCTGATGACAGGATCCAGACGAAGGCGATCTTCACCGTCACTCTCTTTCTCGTTTTGTTTCTGCCGAACCTCATTGGATATCGGAGGGAGAGATACCTGTAGAAAAAATAATATCAGAATTGTCTGCCGTAAAGGTTGCAATATAATTACTATGATTCATCATTGTCCTGCCCTTACCCCAATTCATTTGGGGTCGGCGCAACATGTCTTTTTCTTCCATACTTCTCTATTAGTCGTCATCTTGGTAGTCACTCCCTTTCTAGTATCATCATCTCTCACACAATCCATCCAGCGTTTCTTTGGTCTCCCTCTACTTGTATAGCCACAACTTTCATACTCACAGCTTTCCTGACAACATTTTCTTCATTCCTCCGCATAACATGACCATATCATGATAACCGATTTCCACACAACTTTTCAGTCACCGGTGTCAGTTTCAGATCTTATATACTCATTCCGTATTCTATCCCTCTTAGCATTCTCATTTTAGCTGCATGCAATAATTATTATGATTGCAAATCGTAATGTATTCGTCATTAAAGAACGATTCATTTGTTTTACCCGCGTTCCAAAAAAGATACATCAAAATTGGTTCTTCAGTTTTTTTAGTAAATCACGGACATGAAAATATTCATGCTTACGCGTCGAATACTGATCCTAATTTTTTGAAGTCGGTTTAAAATGGTTGGAGTTTCGACCGAAAAACTTAGTTTGATTAAAAAACCTAACTGCTCAACTGGTATTACGTCTTCAATATAAATTTTATTAACACAAATTAGGATAAAAAAGAAAGGCTACTAGTTTCACTACTCTATGTTTCATAATTTAAATGATCCTCTGAAGACTCGTTAATTAATCTAAAAGCCACATAATAATAGTATAATAATCACACACAAGGCATAAAAGGCTTGTAGATTAGGTACCTAATTAATTGAATTAAAGTAAATTACAGTTATTTACAAACCTGTCGACGCTAATGGTGCATAGATGCATAATGGATGCGGTACAGAGTAGTACGTCGAGACAGAGCCAACACAGGCAGTATATTGCGGGTAGGGGGAAGTAACCTGAAACAAAAGAAAATCGATTAATAATTATAAGACTCCTTATAAAAAAAAACTTGAGAGGTGTCAAGGGACACTCGGATGGATCGAAGTTCCTTTCGATTAATTAGTGAAGGAATTGTAATAAAATTTGATTTCTTTTAAGTTATAATAATCAAAAAATATCTGTTCTAAAATTAACCAATCAAAAAATATTTATTAAAAAGACATCATATTTTACTCCAAAAAAAGTGTCGTTATAACTTATGGTCTTAATTTTTTCTGTTCAGCCCCCTTTCGCAACGCGCGATAAGGAACTTCGTTCCAACATCATAACATAACCCCTTATTTTTTTAGGGTGGAAAATCATCAAATGGGAGTTCCGCTCCCGCTCCCGCTCTGGGAGTAGAAGACTAGTCTGGGAGTAGTGTCAGACTTTTACTGACTAAAACCCATCTATGTTCCTTCGTTATCACTTTATGTCTCTAACTTATGAAAATGAACAACTTTGACTAGGGCCACCAACTCTGAAATATGAAAAAAAATCGGCTGTTCACTACATTTATGTTGGTATAGTTCGGCAAAATAATGTGGACAGCTAATTTATTTTTTCATATTTCGGAGTTGGTGCCATAGTGAAAGTTGTTCATTTTCATGAATTGTATACCTCCTGAAAATATGTAGCTCGTTTAACCTAACACACTGTATATTTTCAAAGACACCTATCAATTTTTTGTGTAGTCAAACAAGATCTGATTGATACAAGTCGTTTACCTGTTTCGCGGCTCGGATTCCTTCGCACGAAGAATCAGATCGCAATTTTTTATCAAAGAAACTTTCTTTATTTGTTTCCGATGGAAGCCTGTGTTTGTTACCTGAGAACTTTGTAACAGATCAGGGTATAACCGAATAACATGGCTAACGATTTCTGTTATGTAAACGTTTGTACCTGGTTTGTATTTACAAGTTCACCCTTTTGTAAACAGAGTTCATTTTTCTATATGTGTACAGTCAAGTTATAACAAGCTGTCAAATTTTCTCAATCGATTTTGAACTTAACCTTCGAAGTATTGAGGTTTAAAAACATTTCTTCATGTGCTGATGACTGTACATAATATATGTTTTTAAGTTTAGATTGTATATTGTATTTTAAATTTGTGTTAAATGAGTAAATAAAAGGAGCTTATTTTTAAGGTGTGAATATATTCGAAGGGTTTCTTCCTAAAAGAATAAATGTTTAATGCAGTTACATTAAAACGCAACGTTTTTAGGTTTTTGTTTGTACAGGATGTATCAGACATGCATATTAAAGGGTGTTGTACAGACTATTAAACTAAACAAGTTTCTCAACCCCTTTATTATAAATACTGGCTTTTGCCAGCGACTTCACCCGCGTGAATGTCGGAAACTATCCCACGGGAACATCCCACCGAGATACAAGTATCCTATGGGCTATTCCAGACTATAATATATCTCTGTGCCAAATTTTATTCGGATGTGTTCAGCCGTTCTAGCGTGATTGAGTAACAATCATACATCCAATCTTTCACAATAAGTATGTCATTAGCAAGATAAGAAGGAAGCAACGACGATAAGAAGTAAGATATTTTTTATTTATTTCTCGTCTCATGCACTTGGGTCGAGTAAGTTTTAAGGTTTGGTAAGGAGCAGTGACAGTTTTTTTTCCAATTACGGAGTCTCATTGAGAAAGTTTTTCAATTTGATCGTCTGTGCTCCACCCTTAAATATGACCACACCTTTTTGATGTATTTACATTACATGCTCCATAATGTATGACATAGTTATGGTGATTAAGTATTGTACACACCAGCGCTGGGGCTCTGTCTCGCATGAGGACGAAGCATTATGCTGAGCGATGGCCGTTTTGTGTGCATATGCTCCACCAACTTTTTCTTTTTTTAGTTCTTTCTCTGCAGCATGATTACCTCAAAAAAGATATATTCTTTCTTTACACAATATAAAATTAATTGTACCAATTGATAAATAAATTTTAGTAACCATAGCTAGAAGACTGTTAGCAATAGTTCTGCATTCAATGTTTTGATAATAAAACATCAACATCAGAACTATATCTGCCTAGCCTTTTCACAATTATGTTAGGGTCGGCTTCCAGTCTAACCGGATGCAGCTATGCCAGTATTTTACATAGAGGCTATTAAAATTTGACCTCCACAACCCAGTAATGGGTAATACGTTACCCCTTGGTAAGACTGGCTATCATATTTTCAGGCATCTGCCTACCCGTAACGACTGTCAAAGATGCACGAATGACAGCCGGGACCAACGGCTTAACTTGCTTTCCAAGATGAGAAGTTTCGGTATGTAATGTAAATATGGTCACTCATCTACGGACCAACCCCGACAAGCGTAGCTTAACCTGATGGATCGACCCGTGTGACTGTTATTACTTAGCTACGAGCTCCTTCTCCTCCAAAGTAAAAGGCTTCAGCATGCCTTTACCCTATTTTTTTACATTTCCATTTCTTTACCTGTTTGTTTAAGTTGGATTTGTTTTATTAATTTTGTTTTTTTTAAGGCAGTGTCAAGTCGGAGCGGTGACACGTAGGTACAAAAATAATGGTTGACTGGGCCACCACTGCTGTCACGATATTGAGATATTTAAAAAAACCGTATAAGGACAGGTCCCGTAGTTGAATGGAATTTATTCGAACAATAAACTCAATATTGAAAAATATTCCAACTGCAAATGTTAGTTTGAACGCACAATATTGGGAGATTAACCATGTTATTATAAAGGTCCAATTCCACCAATACTGTGCTGAACTCCAACAGTGCACGTACTGAGCCGTGACCCTTTTCCACCGTCAAAATTGTATGTAATTTTTTGTAAGCGGATAGCGCAGCACGTTTGTAAATGTTTACTTGAGTGGGTCCACCGAAGGAAACATTACTGCCGTACACAGCAATTCAGTGGCACACAGTGCCGCACTCTGACTGATGGAATAGTGCCTTAAGACCACAAACATTTTTTTTTATAATTGAAGAGTGGGCCATCTCTTGACTAAAAGAAGATCTATCGGTACTCCTATATCGCAGATCCTATTAGTCTTTTCTGACAAGTGGGTCTAAAACTAGACCTATAAATATGTCAGAATTCATTCGGATCTGCTGGAAAATACGACCTTCAGGACGCAAGGTATTTTCAACCAAAAGGGACCTGATTGCCAAAGATATATTGGATCTTTCACAAACCCGAGGAGCTATTCACTTGATATACGCAAATAAAATAAGATAAAATTAATGTAGACTGTTCAGTTTGCGGTATGTATATTGAATTTTCTTCATTTTGGAACATTTTCCCACATGTGAGACTTCAAATTGGAAAGTAATCCAATTACCTACGTTCGTTCGTAGTGAAATCTCTTTGTGTGTAGGTGATGTTTGTTGGAGATATAAATAATATTATTAGATGAGATTTAGAACGTATAAATTATGCCTGTTACCTTGTTTGATATGCAAAATGCGTGAAAAGTAAGTCTTTTTACACCTGTATTAAAAACAAAATGAAATAGGTACGGCTAAACTGTGAATGCTGCCATTTTGTTTTTCAAATACAGTTTCTCAAAACTATTTCATAAAATGTTTCCGAACTATTTAAGCGCAAACTATCTTTGTCGTACTATACCCGTGTTCATTTGCTACGGCGTCGCTAATGCTACGATGTCACTGCTACGCAAAATTTCGTAAGGTAACTGACCGCACACCAATGTAAAATGGCATTTCTTCATAATCAGTGAAGGTCGTTAATAGTGTGATCGTCTGTAATAGGAACGGTCATCGTGCGAGAGCATTCACTTATTTGTTTTTCATCGTCTGTAATCATTTGTTGAGCTGCAAGCATTCAAAGTGGAGTCTACTTTTGCTGCTAGTATTTATTTAATTTCGACATACAACCATTAAGTAGTATCTCAATCATTTTTATCATTGACGTACCTACTTTTCAGTGTCTATATTTCTAGATCGTTCTGGTATAATTCTATGATCACCCAGTATAGCCACTATTATTGCATTAAAACTAGGTTGAGTCGGCGCACGCACGTATTTACGGCTTCGCTGTCCTCCGGTAAATGAGTGTTCCGCGATCATATGGGGATGTGCACACAATAACTGAAATTCATTTTAATGCATGCCTAAAAACTGACTTCAAATAAATTGATGATGATATTACAAAAAAACCGGTTAAGTGCAACGCCGACTCGCGCACGAAGGTTTCCGTACCATTATTTATAAAAAAACGGTAAAAAAAATTAATATAATTTTGAAATTTATCTATACTACTAATAATAATATTATAAAGAGGAAAACTTTGTTTGTTTGTTTGGTTGTAATGAATAGGCTCAAAAACTACTGGACCGATTTTTAAAATTCTTTCACCGTTGGAAAGCTTAGTTTTCTAGGAGTAACATAGGCTACTTTTTATCCCGGGAAAAATAACGGGTCCCACGGGAAAGACCACGGGAGCGAAGCCGCGGGCAAAGTGCTAGTGTTAAATAATTATGTTATTCTGTTTTTTAGTATTTTTTTATATCGGCAATAGAAATACATCATCTGTAAAAATCTCAACTGTCTAACTATCATGGTTCATGAGATATAGCCTGGTGACAGACGGTCGAACCGAGGCGTCTCAGTAATGGGGTACGGAACACTAAAAATGAAAAAGCACTACCAACAAAAATCTTTAGTACATGAATAACTGTGTTTTTAACAAATACAATGAAGTGTGGGGATTTTAGTTGTAGTAGTCAGAGCGTATCACTTTCCCGGGGCTTTTAACAAATTTGTCAATACCCCTTAGGGGTGCGCCTCTAAACAAACAGGCGGGTAGCGCCAACCCTAACCACCGCTCATTAACCTACCATCGATGTTTGCTGACTCCAAATTACCAGGAATATTACACGGAATGAAATGGGGACGCTTCGCAGTGGGAAAGGGTTCGACTGTAAGCGAGTTAACCTGAAAGGCAGCGCGTGAGTACCTGAAATGCAGATCTTATAAATCGTTACGTTTGACGTCATCACGCCAACGCGTCCGTCCCTGAAAATCAGCGTTGTGGCTCTGCCTCCCATGGGGTCGAAGCATTATGCTGAGCGATGGCCGTTTTGCGCGGATATGACGCATATTTTCCCAAAACTTTTTTATTTTTTTTGTTCGTCATGTTTGTCCCAAATAAACGTATTTTCTATCTTTTTTTAAGATTACTTGAGTGTCTGTTTTCTGTCTGTTACAACCAATTAAAATCGCTCTGAAACTAATGGACTGATAAATTTAATTTGTTGCCCTTGGTACTTAACAGTAACGGGATTTTTTTAACTTGGATATGGACTTTTGAGACCCAAACAAGACTTGTTATGTAAATGAAGCAATTTAAAATATGGGGAAAGAGACAATATTTACAAAAAATAACGATAAAGGAATTAAATTAAAAAAACGCTTTTTCACCATATTCATTAACTTTGCTTAGTGCAAATAATCAGAATCGCTACTCGCGCCTCCCACCGCTTACAATCGCACCTCTCCCTCATGTAACAGAGGACTGACAGTAATAGGAGTACTAGCATACGTCATCTCATTTAGTGAAATGAGATGACGTATGCTCCTGTGTTTTATTGAACCCTAGGGAAATCTAAAAATCCAAGTGAAGCTTTGTTTTTCTAGTCATAAAAAGCAATAATAAATAACTGGGGTGTGACGGTAAGTCTTTTGAATAGTACAGAGGCCAGCACATCAAGTTACCACAATTTGTCAAATTTCTTTGATAGCACTTGAACTTTATTGCAAAGACATAAGGTTCATTTTTAATTGAGAAAATTTGACAGTTAGGGATAGCTTGATGTGCTGGCGTCTGTACCTAATATAAATAAAAAGAGAGAATCATCGATCCGTCAAAGAAGAAGAAGATATGTGTTTGGAGTGTGAAGATGACAACAATAAAGCACGAAAAGTTTTACACTAACCAAAAATTTAAGGGGCCCGTTAGAGCCGAAGCCTGCCGGTTAAGCGGGATTGTCTGAAAGGGTTACCGCTACCCCGGAACATTATGGAAAGGGCTAAGGAAGGAACATAGATTGGTCAGTGCGAGCCTGACACTCTCTTCCTCTTCACCCAGAGCGGGAGGAGTCATTTGATAATTTCCCAGCCTCAAAAAAAGAAAAAAAAAATCGAAATTTGACGACATTTTTGCCAAATTTTTTTTGGTGAAATTTATATTTTTTTGCACTATTTTTTTTAAATCCAATTTGTAAGCAAGGCCTCGACAATCGTAGCAGGTGGACTTCTGGATTTTCTGCCCACCTCCACGGAAAAAGTCGTGAGTACGCATCTGAATGTGTATGCTAACGAGCTCTTGAATCAGAATAATAAAAAAAAATACAACGTGCGCTACAATGGTGACATTAATTTAACACATATGTATATATATGTTTTCACGTTTTTGTTTCATAAAGCACTATATTTCCATTAAATGTTATTATTTACGGATTTATTTAAAATGTTAGAAAATAGCATCTTAGAACTTACCTGTGTCATTTGCCAGGGTCACGGATTGTAACATTCGCATCAATGAAATTAAAACGAATAAGCAATACTATTTATTTTAACCTATCAACATTTATATGATTAATGGGCACTAGCCCTACTAGTGTGTTAAATGCTATCATTATAGCGCCACGTAGTAAATTATTTTATTAAATTGAATTGATTTACAATAGGACTTACTACCTGCCGGTCATATCTGTAATAAAAAAGAACTAAAAAACACACTTTTTATTGAAAACCGTACTAAAAAATAGAAAATAAAATTGATTTATTTAAAGCGTGGGGTTCTTTTTAAAATAATATTCACCAACACCATGCACCCCACGTTCTTAAATAAAAAAAAAATATTTTCTATTTTTTAGTACGGTTTTCAATAAAAAGCGTGTTTTTTAGTTTTTTTAAACTATTATTTATTTCCTACTTTTTAGTTCAAATTAATATATTGTCATCGGTCCTCGATAAATCTACAAAGTTTGAATGAAATCTGGCCGTTTAAAGTGGGTCAAAATCGCGCTCAAAGAAGTCAGTTACAAACATACATACAAGTGAAGCTAATATAATAGGAAGAGAAATTTCACCGTGAAAATGTAGGTGAAGTACACCTCTATAAGGTGTTAAAAAATTAACTCTAAGAATTTCGTGAGAGCATTGTACTCATCGTTACGAACAACTTTTACTATGGGATGAACCCTGAAATCGCGAAAAAAATATGAGCTGTTCCATACATTTATGCACACGTAACTCAATAAAATGTATGGAACAGCTCATATTTTTTTCGCGATTTCAGGGTTCATCCCATAGTAAAAGTTGTTCGTAACGATGAGTACAATGCTCTCACGAAATTCTTAGAGTTAATTTTTTAACACCTTATATACACCTGATGCTAGGGATTGATAAATTGACAGCTTACTCTAAGCTCTAAGCCAACTGTTCATGATGATATTTTTATAGAATACCAGCTGCTGCCAGCGGCTTCACCCACGTGTCGGAAATTATAAGGGATCGTAATAACGGGATGAAAAGTTAATCCAGGTCATAAACTACCTCTGTGACAAATTTCATCCAGATTCGTTCAGCCGTTTGAGCGTGTAGGGCGGACAAACATACAAACTTCGCCTTTATAATATTAGTGCGATGTGATATCGGTTGCAATTTAAAAAAAAACAATGGTACGGCTTATTACTTAGTAAATACACGAGAGTCTTGATTTCCAAAGTAGAAGTAACTGCATATCTCTTCACTTTTAAATAACTTGTTCTTTTAATTCTACTTGTTACCATTAAATCTTATTCATTATATTATGCTCGACGATTCTCGATCCCCTCAAAATGTTCTTTTTTCATGGAAATACTATTTACGAAGATTTTGATACTAAAGTTGTTAAACACTTGTTTTCCCACAGTTTAAATTTAGAAAATAAAAAATGTTTATAAATTAAAACCTTTAACTTCTTAGATTTTAAAATAGTACATGTTCTACCGAATCATAATTCATACAGTTCCATATGAAATACTTCAAAACTGTCTAACAAAATTCTATTCAAACAATAACTATCGCGTAGTGAATCTGTAACCTGCTACGCCGTAGGCAACTCAGCTACGCCGCATCAGCTACGTCGTAGCAATGCTTTAGAAGTCTATACAGGGTCGCGCCAAGTTATTGGTAAAAGCATCAGGAGTAAAAGTGTATTCAAATTCTATGAAAATTTCCCAACAAAGCTGGTTTTCTCACAGCATGGTAACATTTTCTGAATCTGTTTGTTTTAAAGGCTGCTCCGCTCTAACATGAATATCTTCTAAGAAAACAATAATACAGACGTCATGAATGTGAAAGCTGGTGTTTCACAGAAATTATACAGTTGTGAATATGATTCTAATAAACAATGTTTTTACAAAAAATATATTATATTGTACGATCTTCATGAGTTAGGTTATGACATGCCTGACGTCCATTTTTTTTGTGATTTTGGATATGGTCTCATACTAGAAGTTGTTCGGTTTGGTGGTCTGTAACGTATGCTTTTGTATGTATATACCCTTTCGGTTACACCCGTTTGCTATAAGTCAACTGTATAAATAACAGAAACAAGATATGAACGGCCGACATAATCCCAGTAAAATTACAAGCACCATATATATGAAGGGTTAGCTTGTGTGTACGAGTATGTAAGCATTTTGTATGTACGTTTCCAAGGTTCAAAGGGTCATATTGTTTTGTTGAGGTCAAACATCGTCTTGGAGTTAACATTACTTCACCATTATAAATTGCGTCTTGTCACTTGATATGGTGACTTTTCTGACACAGCAATTTGTGTTAGCATGATGTCCGGAACAGAAGACATTTTTCTTTGTAACTTGGTATCCACGTGCACTTGAGTGGACAGTTTTTAATTGCACAGTCTTATACTGTAAGTAACGCTAGAATAAACTTTAACAAGTTATTAACTTCAAATTCTCAATTCAGAAACCGGTTTTTAGTCTGAAGCAGCATTAGTGATAGCCTAGTGATGTGACCGTCGGACTGCCAAGTCTTAGGTCTCGAGTTCGAACCCAAGGCACGCACCTCTGATTTTACGGATTCATATGCGTATTTTATAATTATCACTTGCTTAACATCGGTGAAGGATAACACCGTTAAGAAACCAGCATGTCTCAGAAATATTTTCTCAACAGCATGTGAAGCTTAGTCGGAGGCCCATGGGCCTGAAAACTCTGACACCAGGTTTGTCACTAACCACACAAAAAGAAGAAGAAATAAGCAGCACATTCAGGATCATATTTTAATGGCGTAAAACCATTAGTAAGTCATTGCAATATACCTCTTATTTTATTGGTATCTCTAGTATTATAAAACAAAGTCGCTTCTCGGCAACTGTCCCTCTGTACGCTTGGAATTTATAACTACGTAACGGATAATGCGTTTCTCATCAATAGATGGAGTGATTCAAGAGGAAGGTTTAATACGTATAGTTTAATTAGCCTTCGCCCTACGAAATAGTATCTACATTGCACCCGTGTGAAGCTGAGACGGGTCGCTAATAAATGATAAATCAGAATGATGCATTTCAGTGAGTTTGATAAAACTCTCACAGCTAACATAACATAACATCACGCCTTGTTTCCTTTACGATTAGGCAGAGGTGTACCTATAGTAGGGACACACACATTTAGGTTTAAATCCAATCGGGTCGGCTTCAAGTCTGACCAGATGCTGCTGAATGCCAGTATTTTACATAGAGCGACTGCCTATCTGACCTCCACCACATAGTCACTAACTGGGTAATACAATACCCCTTGGTAAGACTGGCTGACCGACTTTCGGGCTTCTGACTACCCGTAACGACTGTCAAAGAACCACGAATGATAGCCGAGACCAACGCTTAACGTGCTTTCCGAGGCACGAAGGATTCTCGATATTTAAATACACATTGGCCATTCACAGACCAACCCCGGCTAGCGTAGCTTACTCTGATGGATAAATCCGTACGGCTGTTATTACTTAGCCACGAGCTCCTCACATACCCAGTAGTAGGAACACCCACATTTAAGTTTAAATCCAATGTAGGTAATACTTCTTGCACCCATAACACAAGTTTAATCTTAGCTTGGATGCCAGTGGAGTAATCATTGATTTATTTATGCAATTTTATAGAACATTGTCCTAAAATCAAGTTATTGTCATAGGTAAAATTGTAAATTGGAAAATAAAGTAGTATTTTTATTATTATTACTCGAAAATCATTCAATTTTATACCTCAAACTTAATACTCATGCTTTCATGTCGATCGTAAATGGGCTCCACCAGCCCCAAAGAAGAAGGCGTGAGTGTATATGTATGTATGTGTGAATGGGCTCCTTAGGGGTTAATACCTCATGTTGTAGTTAGTAAAACCCGCAGCATGTTTACTTACTAAAACTATTAACACAGTAGGTATTACTTGGTCAACAAAACTTGCTATTGGACATCGCGCACTAGGTTGTATCGGCAATTACTGATTCTAGGTACGAGCATTCCCCTGAGGTCAAGTTGTAACATTTTGGCAGCCCCTTTCTATCCGAGACTGGTTTGACAGGTGACCTTGACCTAGGATTCACAAGGGACTAACAATTCTAGATTTCTAACTAAAAAACTTTTGATGTGTGCAAATAGGTAGTGGTACTCGCTAACGTACATTTATCTCACAAAGTGACACGTGCTTTACTCATGGTAACCAAGCGTACAAATATGCTGAGAATGTGTGCGTGAAGATGAGTAGCGTCAGCAGATAACACACACACGCACACAACATGCGACTTCACAATTGTTTCGGACGATAACGAGAGTTCCTGCGCTTTCACACATATTCATAGCTTGTACATTTGTCGTTTCGTTAGGTAAAATTACTATAGAAGAGAAGAAAAAATATTTTATTTCCAAAACAGCAGTTAATAAAATAAAGGTAAATTAAATAAACCCACATAACCACGTAACCAATGTGGTTCGTGTATTCAAACGAAATAATTAATCACATGTTGCATACTGCTCTGTTAACCAACATGATGAAAACAGAACAAATGCTATTGTTTTATTAAAATTGTTTGGCTCCGTGATGTTTTAGTTTCATGTTTGAAGCTGGATTTAAATAAAACAGTAATTACGCAACGGTGCGTTATACTTTTGACTGGGCTTGGCATTTATTAATTCTATATTTCTGTATTGTTACTGGGCTACATAGTACAAAGCAAAGTCGCTTTCTCTGTCCCTACATCCCTATGTATGCTTAAATCTTTAAAACTACGCAACGGATTTTGATGCGGTTTTTTTTAATTGATAGAGTGATTCAATAGGAAGATTTGTTTGTATAATTTGTCACCATATTTTGCTGGCGAAGCCGCGGGCGCATGCTAGTATGTCTATAAATCGCGAGCCCTACTCCTGAGCACGAGCACCTGGGTTTGAGCTGCCATGAATCTTAAAAAAAAAAACAATCTTTGAATTGTTTTTGATTATTTTTTTATGGACGCTTTTTACGTTCTGCGTCATTCTCAAATATATAATTTCAACATGACTGATGTAACCCATATTTTTTAAAGAGTGTTCGTGGAGTTTCTTGCCCGTTCTTCTACTGATTCGTACCTACTGCTTTGGAATTGGCAACTAGCTTCATCTTTCTGACTGACCGTCCCCCCTTTTTTTTAAGGCTGGGAAATCATCCAATGACTTCTCCCACTCTGGGTGGAGTGGAAGGGAGTGTCAGACTCTTACTGACTAAAACCCATCCATGTTCCTTCCTGAGCCCTTTATGTTCCGGGGTAGCGGTAACCTTTTCGGGCAATCCAGCTTAGACTGATCGACTCCTTGACAATTCAAAAGTGTCTGTAATTGGTTTATTTGAAATAAATGCTTTGAGTTTGAAAGTTTTGGGTCAGGCAAAGCGTTATTGGGTTTTTCCTTCTGGAATTCCTTAGGCTGGAGTCTGAATATGTGCCTGGAAGATGGCAATGCGATCGCCCCCACATGAGACTCTGCCGAACTCTTTGAGTAATAAAGACGTGATATAATATATACTATGAGTGTAGTTCTGCAACTGTTTTAGGATGGCATGGAATCCAAAATTTTTTTTTTAGTTGGGAAGTCATCTTCCCTCTCTGGGTGGAGCAGAAGGGACCGTCTGACTTTTATCGACTAAAACCCATCCATGTCTTTAACCCTTTATGTTCCGGGTAGCGGTAACCCTTTCGGACACTCCCGCTGACCTGTAAATCTAGCATCACCATGCTTATTATTATTATTTCGGGTAGTGGCTATTCTGGGCTGCCAAGTCCTCGTATCACCGTAACAACTGCTTGTCTATAATTGTGAATCAAAGAATTGCAGGATGTTGCTGAACTCAAGAAACTTAACCTTATTAAGGCACGTGCCATACTTGCTCGAGATAAAGCTATGACAGAAATATTGCCATGTTGATACGAAGCTTAACATTTATATATTTAAAAAAAATATTTTAAAATAAATAAATGTTAAAGATAACTTATACTTTAAAGTATATTATTATATATTTTTATTTGAACTGGATTTTTCGTAAGTAATTTTGAACCATAAATTGTTATCACTACCATTGTCAATTTATGTCAGTTTTCATGTCTGCCAGTACGACCACATTGATCTTCTAAACTTCGCAACGGATTAAAATGTGGTTTCCACCATCATTTAGCATCAATAGCCGCCCGGGCCGACAGCCCGCTATTGTGGGCGCTTGGAAACCGCACTCGATCTGTTTTAGTTATTAAATACAAACATAGGATAAGCTATTTTGTAGCTAACACTGTAGACCGTATTGCTGTCTTAATAAATAAAGTTTAAATTAAATTTAAAGTAAAAAAAAAACTACACATATAATTGAAAATGTCTAAGGCGGAGTCTGAAGAATGGCCCTTATTGTCCAAAAAGGTCGCTGACATGTTAACGATATCAATAAACAATCAATATCAAAAACCCGTTCTTAATCTACTTAATACTCCTATATTAAATTATGACCTCCAGAACCCAGTTACTAGGTAATGCGATACACCTAAGACCAGTAACGACAATCAATGATTTACGAATGACAGCTGGGACCAACGGCTAACGTAAAAAATTACCCTCACAATCCAGTAACTGGATGATACGATACACCTACGACCAACAACGACTGTTAAAGATCCACGAATGACAGCCGAGACCAATATCTTAATGTGTTTTTCAATGCACGGAGGAGTCTCGTTATCTTAAGATAGTCATCCATCCACGGGCCAACTTCGGCAAGCGTAGCTTAACGGCAAGCGAAGTTTAGCGTAGTGGCTGTTATTAGCTAACCATAAGCATTAAATAAGCACCTAAATAACAGTCAATAGAGCAACCAAACTAAATCATATCATTCAAGCAATTATAACCAACTGTTACGTTATTTAATTGAATAATAAGGTCTAAGATCCCCCGAAGCCCTTACGTCTAACTATTGTAATCCATTAATTTCGGGAATGTACGTGTTATGTTTCAATTTAGAGGTTTCTACATCTTTGTGGAATCCTAATTGTGTTTGTTTCATCTGTTGAATTGAGGTGTGTTTGAAATATGTCATGGATTACGTATACCAGGCTGAATACAATTTGTAAAATATGTGGATTTTGTATTGTTTCTTCTAAACAGATTAGTCAGTCACCTAGCTAGGAGAGTAGCGCTTAACCCAACCATTCCCACACATACAAACTGTTTCTCACCTCCCACTCGCTTTACAATAAATTGCTACTACATATTTAAAAATAACTCTCGCTGCACCTACTCCACATTAGTCACCCTCACTCATACACTGCTCATTCAAATTACACATACATCTCCTGCAAGTCTAACACTTTCCACACGATTTATGCTCACTCACACACACGACTCCACAACTTCTGCAAGATTATAGGTAGGCACTTCTTTTAATGTTATTACTTCATGTTTTATTCATATTGTTTAACCTCTACTTTTTTTTGTTCTGCTTATTGTTTAACTCCTACTATCACACGTTATCTCTGTTAAAGCAAATTCTAACCTGGAAGGGGCCTGGTAACCTGTAACACAGGTTTTTCCCAAAACCTACATCAGGCACCAGTCTCTCACTAAGGCTGAAGACAGCTTAGATCTTATAATACTGTACACATTAACTTTAAGTCAGCTTGTGAAGAGAGAATAAATGATAAATTATTATTATTATTATTATTCGTGAATATACGACGTGACTAATAGGTAATGCATACTATGGGCGAATTCTCCTTTTTTCACCTAACTAACTACTGCCAGTGGCTTCGCCCGAGTGGTTGTACATTTTTTCGTAGTAAAAAGTAGCCTTTGTGTAACTACACACATCAAAAGTGTCTAGGGATCAAGCATTTTTATGCGGATTTCGTGAGATTGAGATGTGGCTTTGTAATAAATTTATGATTTTATAAATTTATATGGATCCTTTTTGGTGCATTTCATAATTTGAAACAGGAACTGTCAATCAAATTCGAGTAAAAGATGAAAATCAGCTGTCAATATTTTCCCTATAAAAACATACAACGCATTGAAGACATTATTAGTGCTACTGTTTCCCTACTACTGATTAAAACCAACGTTATTAAGGAGCGGCGACGTCATTTAAGCAGGGAAGAAATGCTCAGAGCCGTGGGAATGATAGAAGCTGGTTCCCGGCAACGTACTGTGGCTTTAGCTCTGAATACAAGTCAGAGTGTTATCAGTCGACTTTGGACACGTTACCGAAGCACTGGTACCGTGGCTGAGCGCCATGAAGGACGGTATCGCTGCACCACACGGAGACAAGACCGATACATTCAAATCTTAACTCGAAGAGCTCCAACAATAACCGCCATGATGTTAGCCGTGAGGCTTCATCACTCTTCAGGGAACTTAATTAGCGACCAAACAGTCAGAAACCGCTTGCATGAAGTGAACCTTCATTCCCGAAGACCGCTACGGGTACCACCTATAGCAATGCACAATCGTAGGATTCGATATCAATGGGTTCTTGAACACAGAAATTGGGCAGAAGAACAATGGCGTTTCGTGTGCTTTTCTGATGAGTCTCGTTTTGGTATGAGACCGGATACAAGACGTATACGACACTGGAGAACCCCTGGACGCCAACAGCGATTAAAATCCTGCCAGGAAGTCCATCCTTATAGTGGTGGAACCATCATGGTATGGGCGGGTATTTGGATCGGCGGAAGAACTGAGTTGATTTGGATCAGAGGCAACCTCAACGCTCAAATTTATGCTGAGACGATTGTATCTGACGTCATCGTTCCTCTACAAGTGCAAATCGGTCCCTTATTTCAGTTAATGCATGATAATGCACGACCGCACACCGCAAGAGTTGTAAGACAGACTCTCGCCGCAGCTAACATCAATGTCCTGCCCTGGCCTGCTCAGTCGCCAGACTTGAACCCGATTGAGCATGCATGGGATATGCTACAGAGAAGAGCTCTGCCGAATATGGAGGGTATCCAGTTGCAAGAAGACCTTTTTTTGTTGTTGCAACGAACATGGGCGGCCATTCCACAGCGTGATTTGGATGAACTCATTTTGAGTATGCCAAACCGATGTTCTTGTGTTGTTAGTGTTCGCGGTAGAAACACGGATTATTAATTGTTTAAGTTACCCAATAAAATTTTAAAGAAAACTGTTATTTCAGTCTTTTTTTCGAACTTTAATGTTAGTGGTTCAAATGTCAAAAATCCCTTTATTAGGAAAATGGCAAATTTCTTTATTAATGCAAAGGTGACTTGGTTTATCGTTACTGTGACAAACGAAAACACTTTATTTGATGAATCCTTAAAGAAAATTTAAATTAATATCAATCAAGAGAAAAGTTATTGCAAAAATATATGTTGATCCCTAGACACTTTTGATGTGTGTATATGTGTGCTAAAATTCATCTAGATCCGTTCAGCCGTTTCAGCTTGAAGAAGTAACAAACATACAAACACATGCACTCGAACACTTACACGAAATAATTTAATGTGTAAACGGGGATAAAGCGTAGTTTTGTCTAGGACGTGAAAAATATAAAAAGACAGTTTTGTTCTTGTTATGGTAATATTCGGTTCGTCTCAACTTGAACAGATAAATTGGCTATCAACTTTAATTGTTTAACTACGGTCTATAGGTACAATTGCCTAAGGCTGTCAATATATTAAAAAAATAAAAATAAACATTTTTCTGCCCCTAAAGTCCCCTACAACACATCAAGTTACCAGAAAATGTAAAATTTTCTCAATCGATTTGGAACTTAACAGTCCACGTCTTAAGGTTTAATATCTCTTGGAGAAATTTGACAGTTCGGTATAACTTGATGCGCTGACAACCGTGCATGACACACGTTCCATCAATATTAATTTGTAACCACATTACATAATAAGCATGTAAATACATTATTATTATGTATCTGAGCTACAATACATAATTTCTAAAGATCCTATCGCACAATGTTGCTAATGGCACCGGTGCCATTGTCCCGAGCCCTCATTGTCGTGCTCGAAGCTAACATTTATCAATGCCATTCCTCTCTCACGCGACACGAATTATGCGTTCACTGAATGTAAATAAAAATATCGCTAGACGGGAAATGTTGAGTTAAGGAAGACGTGTCAGGGTAGCCCGAGACATTTTTTTTACGTTTTCTGCAATTTACACGTCAGCAAAGTCAAAACAGCTGCTCCCAACCCTATATTTTGACCGAGTTATGCGAGCAAATGTATTAATTGAATTTATTTATTGATGTCAGATTACAATGATCTATTGGTTAGTAACAATTGGAACTTATAAACTATGTTAGTAAGGTTACAAAAATTCAATCACAAAAACACGTTTACAAAACACACTAAGGTACAACACACACATTTGCTTTTGAGCATTGTGGTAGGAGTGGCAGTCGCGAAGGCCAAGGTCGACCAATGACCTTGAAAAGGCCACAGGAATCCGCTGGATGTGGAAAGCTCTGAACCGGTCGAAATGGGGATGCTTAGGGGAGGCCTATGTCCAGCAGTGGACGTCTGTCAGCTGTTACATTATGATGATGATTGTGAGGGACGTAAAATTCCAATCCATTCATGATAGTTTGATCATGTTAATGTAACAGTTTAAATGAAATCCGTTTGGTAACCAATCACTTAGTCCATTGAAATGTTACATTTGCTTTGCATTTTTTAGAGGACGCAATTTTATTTTTGGGACATGTTTGGGGGGTCAATAGAAGCTTAACCTCAAGTTTGTGGGGTCGCCACCCTTGTCCCCCGGCCGCCATCTTGGAAAAAGGGTGAAAATACTTTTTTCGCGATATCTCGGAAACAATGCGTCTTACATAAAAAATGCAAAACCATAATTTGTAGCAAATTGTTTTGCCTACAAATATGTAATACAACTTTTTGCCCTAAATAAAAAATTATAGAAGTTATAAGGAAGAAAGGGAGTTTTTTTTTTATAAAAATTTTCTTTTTTGCTCTATAACTTTTTTTTATACATTTTACAAAAAAAATACATCAGACCATTCTTGTAGATGATCCTTTGAGGATAATTTTCCCCTATTTTTTTTTTATTTTCATTTATTAATAACGCTGTTACAGCGCTCCAAAGTTGACCGGGTTCGTCAATGTTCATGAGAATCCGGTCGAAACGAAATGTTTAACTTATTTTTGTTTTATTTTTTATTGTAAATATATTCTTACAAGAATTTTGTTAAATAAAAAAAACAAATCAAACTTGATAGATCTTCTCAAAACTGCTCTATCAGCGGTTGGTATTTCTGTCGACCAAGCTGAATCAGACGCATCATGATTTTGTTATTATTGTGGCAGAGGACATTGCCATTCTTGTATTGCTCAAGGCATTAGGCACAAGACAGCTTTTTTTGAAGGCTGGGAAATCATCCAATGTCTTCTCCAGTTCTGGGTGGAGCGCGAGGGAGTGTCAGACTCTTACTAACTAAAACCTTTATGTTCCAGGGTAGTGGTGACCCTTTCGGACAATCCCGATTACCCGGCAGGCTTGGCCCTAAAGGGCCTTCATGTGCTGACATCTCTTTTAGGCGCGGGTGGAACATATACGCGCCATCCGGCACGGGCCTGGTCCTGATCGGGTGGTGAGCCACCCATTGCTCACCGCCCGCAGGCCCGCGCCGGTGGCCGGGAGTCTTTACGTGGCTCCCAACGCCCGGGGCGGTTCCCGCGGCGGCTGGGACGGGAGGACCTTTCTCTCTCCAATCCCGCCACCTCCTTCGCGAGCATGACTGTTTCGCAGAAGGAGGTGACTGCCTCCCACTCCCTCTCGCCCCGGACCATGGCTTGCACCAGGGCCGGGCGCGAGAGGTCGCCGCCGCCGATCGCCTCTACGAGAACACGGCGGTGCTCCGCCCAAGTGAGGCAGGTTTCCACCGTGTGCTCCACCGTGTACTCTGGGCGATCCTCAAGGGTGACACTCGGGCGTTTCCTCCCGCCTGATGATGTGCAGGAACCTCCCGAAACATCCATGTCCGGTGAGGATCTGCGTCAGGCGGTAGGTGAGGGCGCCGTGACGCCTCTCTAGCCACTCCTTAAAGAGGGGCCTTATCGCCACTGACGTGGCGTGCCCTAGTTACAAGACAGCCTAACATTTATTTTTCAAAACCTTCAAAAGGGAGCACATCTGCTCAGATATAGCCCTTCAAGTTTTATGTATGGAGATCTCATAACACAGAATTTGCTGTTTTTTCATGCTTTTTCAGGATGTGATACAACATCAGCAGCCTATAAAATGGGGAAATGAAAATGTATTAAAATTATGGAGAAACATTCTTAATTAGCTGGTGGTACCGCGCTATTCCATCTTTGCTCACTCTTGTTGGCGAACGTTTTTTCATATCTTTATACGGCTTTATACCAGCTAATTCAATTGCTGATGTTGTATCACATCCTGAAAAAGCAGGTTTTGAAAAATTAATGTTAGGCTGTCTTCTGCCGCATTAATAACAGAATCATGAGATCGGGATGCAGTAAGCGCAGCAGAGACGATGATTGAATCTGCATCTGATTCAGCTTGGTCGACAGAAATACCAACCCCTGAAAGAGCAGTTTTGAGAAGATCTATCAAGTCTGATTTGTTTTTTTTAATTTAACATAATTTTTGTAAGAATATATTTATAATCAAAAAAAACAAAAATAAGTAAAACATTTCGTTTCGACCGGATTCTCATGAACATTGACGAACCCGGTCAACTTTGGAGCGCTGTAACAGCGTTATTAATGAATGAAATTTAAAAAAAAATAGGGAAAAATTATCCTCAAAGGATCATCTACAAGATTGGTTTGATGTATTTTTTTTGTAAAATGTATAAAAAAAAAGTTATAGAGCAAAAAAGAAAATTTTTATAAACAAATCTCCCTTTTTTGCTTATAACTTCTATAATTTTTAATTTAGGGCAAAAAGTTGTATTACATATTTGTAGGCAAAACAATTTGCTACAAATTATGTCTTTGCAATTTTTTTGTAAGACGCATTGTTGCCGAGATATCGCGAAAAAAGTGTTTTCACCCTTTTTCCAAGATGGCGGCCGGGGGACAAGGGTGGCAACCCCACAAACTTGAGGTTAAGCTTCTAATGACCCCCCAAACATGTCCCAAAAATAAAATTGCGTCCTCTAAGAAATACAATATTTGGTCCCTAAATTGTAACATTTCAATGGACTAACTGTCAAGATGGAAATGTGTCATATAATTGGCGATTGAGTTTGTGCGATCAAAATAATGTTTCTGATAAAATTCATTGTCATGTTGAAATGTCTGCTAAATATTTTATGAGTAATTTAAATGGTAAATTATTTAATTACATTACGTGATCAGCCTATGTGTTCACTGGAATTGACCGGCTTTTATTTGTTTTAAAAAATTACAAAAATTACTACATACAATAATGATACCTATTCATTTCCTTTTACTAGTTTCACATATTTCATATTTCCGCACAACTTTATTTTTAATTTCTTGTATGTTTGCCGCAAATAAACGTATTTTCTTTCTCATTTCTTATCTATATCTTTATACTGGCATCTGCCCGCGGCTTCGCCCGCATAATATGTCGACAAATTATACACATAAACCTTCCTCTTGAATCTCTCTATCTATTAAAAAAACTGCATCAAAATCCGTTGCGTAGTTTTAAAGATCTAAGCATACATACAGACAAGAACGAGGGATGCGACTTTGCTTTATACTATGTAGTGATTAAATTAAAACAAACCTAAAATATCCTCCACAACAAGACACTTAGGAAACTTTTACCCAATTTCACCTGAAAATAATCGAATCTCCTCTCAATCAATTCATAATAACATTGTTTCTTCCACAAATTAATTCTTAGAGCGTCTAATCGACGTTGTGGTGAAATTAAGTTACGCTTCCCGCCTACCAAAGTTACCAAGGCCTTCCTTGGAAATTTGATTACCTTCCAATTTGTTTAAACACCCACTATTTTGTCTGGAAAATCATTTAAGGATTTATAAAGTTAGCGGAATTAAATTTTTGGAAGTTTTTTCTTTCTACAAAAGAGGTGATCATTTCAAAAAAAATCCTGATATAAAACATTTGTCGTATTAATCCGACTAGGGCGGTTAATGCCCAGTCGGATTAATACGACAAACAAAAACATCTATATCCTGTACCCATGTTGCAAAGAAATAAATGATTTATGATTTCGTGCCCGTGCTGCCTGAGTCTTGTTTATACAATTGAGAATCTATGTTCGCTTTTAATTTTTTATGTAATTGCAAGACCATATTCGTCTGAAATAAAGTTTTTTTTTATGAGTTGGGCGCTGGGGGCACGTCAACTGATATTTAGTCGGTGAAAAGGTTCTCAAACTGGATTTTTATATTAAAACTGTACTTAACCGTGGAGGTTCAAGTCCTGTAATGGTAGATGTAAGTTGATGAATCATCGTGTCAGCACTTTACTTGCTACGCGTGGTCTATACTTTAGTAGACAAAACTATCATCATTTAAGGGTGTAAAGGTCCTAAATCTTTTTGGTCCTTCGAGCCGGATTATAAACAACTTTCACTATGGGACCGACTACTAAATAAGAAGAAAAATTATTTGATACATTTTACCATCGATGAAATATTGCATTATTGTAAGAAAAGCCGACTTTTTTTCGACATTTCAGATTTGGTCTCAAGTGAAAGTTGCTCACAATCATGGGTATTTTCACTCCCTGAAAGGTTAACCGGGTTTAGTCTATTGAAATAATGTTAGTACTATCTAAGTAGCATCACTAAAATCCCCTTACATTGTTGTCGTCGTCTTACAAGAGTAAACACATTACCGTTATTTATTGCCCTGCAGATAAGCATTTCAGCACATTTTTCACGCACATAGCTTTCAGTATTTATCGCCGCTTAACTTTATTGTTTCAGCGTAAACTAATTATAGCCTTGAATACGGTTACTATAAGGAAAGTGGTAGAAGGTTTAGTTTTAATGATAGGCTATGTGTTTGTTGAATAAAGCAAATGGCGATTTTTGGTGGCGTCATCTTGAATTTTTATTTGCACCCCAGTTTTTTAATAGCGACCTCAAAATCGAAGTGACACTATGACAAAAAAAAACAAAAAAAAGGTACTAGGTAACTACGAAAATAATTGTGGATTCTTAGAGTTGCAACTTCCAGTTTACTCCCGTACCTTGAAAAAAACAGGCGAATTGTGGGTGTTTTCATAGTATACTTCTGACGTGTCATGATGTTTTATAGAAATCTGATTTCCTTATTTATTTTGTGCAACTATCCTTTCTCGCAAGTCAAATTACGCAAGTGTCGTTCGTGCAAGTATATTTCGCGCAAGTAGAATAGCGTCTTTTACGCAAGTGTACCAGATCCATTTTCCTTATACAGGGTGAAATAGAATAAAAAAAAGTGAAAAAGAAATCTGGTGTACTCGTCAAATGTAGGGACCAGATGATTTTTTTTCGCGATTTCAGAATTGCAACTTTCACCATGGGAAGGTGAAAGTTGTTTATAATGTTGAATACCCCTTCAAATAATGCACATGAATTCAATTTCACACATATTAATATTTCTTTAATGAGCACGATAATAATGCGAATTCATCTTCTTTTTATATTCCTTTACAATATTAGATGCAAACTAGAAAACACGCAAACCTCATCTAATTAATTATGCAAATATAAATTAGAGATTTCAATTTGCAATTAGAGCTCATAAATATAGTAGATGTGCTTCTAACTTATTAAGAACAGCGTTATTAAATTAAATATATATTATTAATAGCAAAGCTAGTCAACAAAGTTGTTCTGACTTAGTAATGAATATGCTGACTTAATAACTGTTACGATACTAAGTGCATGTTTTTAAACGAACTAGAAATATTGTCTATTTTTCTCTTCTAAAAATTAACCCTCTAATTTAATGAATCTTTTGGTGCGTCCGAAAAGTTTTATTATACTTCATTGCAATCAACGGGCTTTTTGGGCCTGTCTTAATTGCACCGTCCATTCTCAGGGATCAGCGGTTACTGTGCATGCTAACGTGACTAGCCTTTTTTTTTTTTTAAGGCTGGGAAATCATCCAATGTCTGCTCCCGCTCTGGGTGGAGCGGGAGTGTCAGACTCTTACTGACTAAAACCCATACATGTTCCTTCCGTAGCCCTTTATGTTCCGGGGTAGCGGTAACCCTTTCGGACAATCCCGCTTACCCGGCAGGCTTGGCCCTGAGGGGCCCCTTCATATGCTGACAAATTCTATTTCATCTTGGCAGCCTTTTTTTCTACATCTAGGATCCCCGTTTTGGAGTGCTGCGTGGTTTTTCGTGTTGTGTTAGTTCATTTACACCTAAAATGCTTCGTTCTATTGCTCTTGGCCAATCTTAAGCCCAAAAAATATAAAAATAAAAAAAATCTTACCTCTTAGCAACGTCAGAATCCCAAGCGGCATCACCAACATAGCCACAAGCAGATCAGTAATGGCCAGTGACATTAAGAAATAGTTTGTCACATTCTGCAACCTCCTTTCTAAATATATAGCCAGACATACTAGAACATTCCCTGCAGCCGTGCAAAGGACCAGCATAATAGCTATAAGAGCCCACCAATTGTTCACCTTATCGTCTGGTTTAGTTCTATTAGTGGCGTTTCCAGTATCATTGCCAAAGACATCGAAGAGGTTGTCTATGGTGTAATTGACTGCTTCAAACGTTTCGGTCAGTTCCAGTGCATTCTGTGATAAAGATCTATAGCTGTGTTCATGCATGGTGCCGTGTTTGCTTCAGTGTCAGGCTCATCTTCGTCGGTACTCCATTCATCTTATTTCGTAAATGTGGATTGTTTCTGGATTCATTTTCTATTGGTTCTACTGTTGCTTGTTAATTTTTTGAAGCATCTGTAACAAAATAAATGTCTGTGAATGTTTGTTCGAGGTTAACTGTTTGTTCTTTTTTCAAAATGTTTTGACATATTCTTTTCTTTTTTTTTTGTAAAGGGCTTCTTGCAGTTGAACCAAGGAGGTTATCAACTGTTTAACCGGACTTGCCTGTGGATGGCTCAATAAATTTAAGCCTCCAGCCAGGGCTTAAAAACTTAGATTCTAAGAGGCTCCGCGCTAAGGGACATGTGGGGTACGGACCTTGGACTGGCTTCCGACGTAATAGTTTACATATATCAATATTGTACTTTATTCCGTTTTGTCAAACTTGGCGCGAAACGCCTAAACTATGATCCATGCCAATCATGATACTTAACCATTATTGACGAGATCACACTTAATAAATAATATTCTTAAGAAATGTGTAGTAATTTTGTACTCTTATTACAATTATGTTGAATCTACAAAATTATATCTACGTGTACATAAATAATGAAAAAAAATATTGTTTTGTTTGGAATAAAATCAACAGGAAATAAAACAGAGTGAAAGAAATAACAGTAATACCAATATTTGATTCAAAATTGAATATTCCTTGGAACCAATTTTTCAAGATTATTTCCACATTTTAATCTTTTAAATTTTATCTACACTCAATGATTCAGAATATAAACATGTCAAACCAATATTATAATATTACTTTAACTCCACACAGAATCATTGCACCATGATTCAGGTATTCTAATATCTTCACAGATAAAGAACAAAAATAAATAAAACCCTTTTGAACCCTCTCATATCTCTTATGATTTACTGCTGGAGATATACCTTTAAGATAAGTTTATGTTTAGTTTTGAATTTATGGATATTAGGCAACATTCGATTCAAAGACGTGGTGATTTACTGCCCACTTTAAGTCGTAGAGAGGAGGCATGTGTCCCAGTCGTGGAAACATTAATAAGTTTATTATGCTAGGTATAATAAACACCATTTTGATCAAGAACAAAATTTAAAATTCAAGATTATTTGTGGCAAATGTGACGCAAAAAAGTGCTCAAGAAAACACACAAATGATCAAGTTGGGGGAAAATATGCGTCACATTCACTCAACACGACCAACTTCAGCGTAATGCAGTTAAAATAAAAATTGTCAATGGTAATTCATCCGAAAGACTGAAGCAAAATCACTGTTATAATATATTTAGTTTCCTCCACAGTCACGGATTTGTTCGAAAGAGTTGCCGTGGCACTGGCAACTGAAGGAACACGGGCGGGTTCTAATCAGTAAAAGTCTGACACGAAGATCGGGCGATGTTATTTGGATATGACCCAAAAAAATAGGCATATTTACTCTATTTTCCATAGAGAAGACTTACAAAACGATGTTTTTACAAGCAAACTATTGAGATTTTGATATAATTTACACTAGAAACTGCCACATTCCGGGAAGACTTCACCGCTCGTGTAATTAATTCCGTATGGAACAACCAATGGAAATGGAGTATGTTATTTCACGGCGGAACGATTTTCTCAGAAATTATCATAGTTACGTAAAGTAAGCAGAGATAGCCTAGTGGTGTGACCGTCGGACTGCCAAGTCATAAGTCTCGAGTTCGAATCCAAGGCACCTATGATTTTACGGATTCATGTGCGTATTGTATAACTATCACTTGCTTAAAATTCGGTGAAGGAAAACATTGTGAGAGATATTTCTCAACAGCATGTGAAGCTAAGTCAGAGGCCCATGGGTAGAATAAATACTCTGACACCAGGTTAGTCACTAACCACACGAAAAGAAGAAGTACCTAAAGTTGAACCATGCTTGAAAACTCCTGCATTTCTGTTTCAAAAATTCTTTCAGCTGGAAATATAGTTATTTATTTATTTATCTTTATTTCAGGTATAACCCATAAATTTGTTAGTATTCCTTAACCTATGTTAGTATAACAGCCTATAACACAATAAATTAATTACGCCACCTCACAGAGACACCCGGCAACAGTACATGCACTGCGCACAGATGCCCCATAAGGCGGCCTTCAGTCTTACTAGCAACAATGCTCAGAAGAGCACTGTCACCGCCCCGCATCCGACGCAGTAGTGAAGCGGATCTTTTACGAAGGATCGCAAAGAAGTCGTCTGTACGCGCTGCTGCGAACATGCCTGAAGCGCTACAGAAACGAGGCAGTGACAGCAGCATCCTAAAAGCATTGTTGTATTGCACACGCAGGGCATTATTGCGCAATGTTTTAACTGCATTATGCTGAGCGATGGCCGTGTTGAATGAATTTGACGCATATCTTCCCCCAACTTGTTCTTTTGTGTTCTTTCAAATAATAGTATTTTCTTTCTCTAACTTTAAATGATGAGGAAAACCCACTGAATTTTGAACAATTCTTGTTCAAAATTCGGTGGGTTTTCCTCTATTTAATACTTCGCCGATTTCACAACATTTTTGCCTAGTACCCATGAGACAGTAGAAACACTTATAAAGAAAATATGTGTATCAGGACGAGTGAATCAACCACTATCTATTTATCTATACTAATAAAAAAAACTAAACGTTTTTTTACTAAGACTCGGCTGTCCGTCCGTCCTTCTGTCACCAGGTTGTCATGTGTTAGTTAGACAGTTGAGATTTTTACAGATGATGTATTTCTGTTGCGTCTTACAACAAATACTAAAAACAGAATAAAATAAATATCTAAGGGGGCTTAAAGTACAAAATATTGCACAACATTTTTTTTCTCCATAATTATGAAACTAACTTTTGGAAGGGCAACTAGATTTGATTATTATTTATTTTTTATTGACGTTCAATAGTACGTTTCATATGCTTATTTGAAATAAATGATTTGACTTTGACCTCAAAATACATACTAAAACTGAACCCAAACCAAACCAAAACCTGAAACATAAAGTGAAACAGTAAATTGCTGTTTTGAACGCCTTAAGAATTCCCTTTTAAAGTTAAATAATTTATAAGCATTTAAAACTAAGCCGGTAAAAGGGGCGAAGTGGTCCCAAATCCGGCTGCTAACGAGGGGTCGACACAACTTTGAAGTGTCGGCCAATCGCATAACTCAGGGCTGATTTCACCAATAAAACTGAACGCTTTCAGCACACCTAAACCGCGTTCAAGATCCGTCCATATCAATATTACTTATAAAATAATGACACTGACAGCTCTTAAACGGGGTTCACGTGCTGATCGCGTTTAGGTTCAATGGTGAAATTCGCACTTAATAATACCTATTCATTTGGATTTTTATAGTCGAATAAATAAAGTTATAAAACAGCGTTTTTTTGGTGGTCTGCAGGTGAAAAGTCGAAATTATTTAAATTCTTGGTTAGTAAAAGCTCTAGATCCGGGTAGAACAATTGCGATCAAATTTTCATAGAAATTGTTCTACTACAGTCGGACCACGCTGACGCGACACGCCTGTCTGAGGGAGCCTTAAAGCGGCCGTAGCGTAGTAATAAAGTAACTTCAGTTACTAGTAAATTCAGCTTAGTAGAAGATAATGTTATTATGAATATTGAAGAAAATGGTTTAGGTTAAATGGGCGATAAGACTGTCCATTATATTAGCTCTTGTAAAATTTTCTATATTTGTTTGTTCATGGTGTACATAGCAAAGACGTAACATTCTCCCTAGATCGACATAAAAGAACTTTTCTTTTGCCCAGCAGTGGGATTTTACAGGCAGGCTGTAGCGCGCGCAGCGTAGTAGATTAGCTTAGTTGCCAAAAATACCCCACTTATTCGACAAAATGGAAGAAACAAAAATATTGTTGGCATTTAAATCTTACAAATCATTATTGTTAATTTTATTAATTATGTTTAATGGGGTATTTGAAAGGGAAGTCAATAACGTTACTTTTTATGAACTGTCAAAACGCGGCATTTGTACGTGATTTGTATGAAATATAACATTTTGACGTCACAGAATTTTAGACTCAAATGGAATACTTATTAGCATTAAATGAAATTTAACAATTATAATTATCGTCGCCATTATATTTAATTTCTGCACGATGATGGAAGTTTTTATGACGAGCGGGCTTTTTTCCATGTGATTTCATATTTTATTTTTGACCGATTCAAATACTCAATTATAGGGTATTTATTTTATTTCTTATTTTTAACACAAATGCTGCACTGACTTGACGTCATCACGTTAACGCCGGTTGTCGCTGACAATCAGCGCTGTGGCTCTGTCTCGCATGGGGTCGTAGCATTATGCTGAGCCATAGCCGTTTTGCGTGGATGTGACGCATATTTTACCGCAACTTGTTTTTTTGTTCCTTGTTTTTTTTTTTACTTTGTCATGTTTGCCGCAAATAAACGTATTTTCTTTCTTTACAAAACTTTTTCGAGGTCTCCTTTTTGCGTGAACAGCTATTTGAGCTGTTTAAATAATCCAATAACGATCTCTCCAAGTGGTACTGCTAAGTTCAATATCTAAGCATTTCCTCAAGGCCTTAACAAAATATACGATGGCAAATAATTTGATACCTACTTGGGGCATCGATTTCAGGCATCAGTAGCCGTAGCAACGTACGTATTACGCATCTATTTGAACGAGTAACAGACAAGAAGGTCAAATGCTTCACACTATTTTATATATCCACTTAGTTTCTTTGGTTATGGCACAGAGGCCAGCACATCAAGTTACCACAATCTGTCAAATTTCTTCGATAGTATTTCAACTTTAATGCAAAGACATAAGGTTCATTTTTAATTGAGAAAATTTGAAAGTTAGGGATAGCTTGATGTGCTGGCGTCTGTACATAATATTTTTATAACGATATCTTAGAACATAGACTAGAAAACTTACAGAATGCTAGGGTTAAACGGGACGCGCGCGACAAATCGGTCACAAATGTTTTCAAATTTTTGGTTCTAGGACTTCCCGGTTTCCCAACGATGATTTCATTCACCGTTTTGAGAGCAAGTGGTGATGAAATGATTTACTCAAAATCGCGCAAATACGATGCGCGCGAAGAGGAGCTCGTAGCTAAGTACTAACAGCCACAAACGTCGATCTATCAGGTTAAGCTACGCTTGCCTGGGTTGGCCGTGGATGGGTGACCATCTTTACATAACGACACACCTCTGTGCCTCGGAAAGCACGTTAAGCCGTTGGTCCCAGCTGTCATTTGTGGATCATTGACCGTCGTTACAGGTCGTCAGAACCCCGAAAGTCTAACATCCAGATTTACCAAGGGGTATCGTATTACCCAGTTACTGGTTCGTGTGGGTCAGATGAGCAGTCGCTCCATATAAAATACTGGTATTCAGCTGCATCTGGTTAGGCGATTAACACACGGCACCGCTCGACCGCGCGGTAGGAGTAGTTTGCGGTAAAAACGAGCGCCGCTCGACCGCGCGGTCGGGCGGTGTACGTGTGTTTTGCATCAACTGATTTCTTAGAGACCAATGCGTCATGAGATCCGCTTCACCGCCTACCGCGGCGGAGTGCGGTGCCGTGTGTACATCGCCTTAGACTGGAAGCCGACCCCAACATAGTAATTGAAAAAGGCTAGGCAGATTGATTGACAGAAGAACATAGAATCGCCTCCTTTTTGAAAATCGATAAAGATACTTGAAAAACTTTACGTGAAACATTAATAGTCCCATTAACCTTATTTCAATTTCATATAATATCACATCTAGATAATCGTTCCAGTTTACGATTCATAATCATTATCATAGTCCAGCTGCTAAGTTAATTTCAACTTTAGTTTATTGATACAAAGTTCTATTTGGGATGGCACTTCTATTTTATATAGGGGTGGGTCTTGAAGCAAATATAGTAACAGCTGCGGAGATTGTTAACATAAGTTTACTTATGTTTACAGATGTTGTATGAGTATTGGTAATATCGTAAATGAAATCTTATATCGATTTGGGTTATACAATAATATTATGTTTTCGCAATATTTCTTTGAACAGAACTAAGATGGCGAATTGAGAAGTTACGTAGTAAATGATTTTCTTTTTCGTATTTAAGTGGTTAAGTTTGCTGTCACACACACACATCACACATCACACGAAACTCACACACATACCTCATGTGTGACTTGAACAGAACCAATATTTATTTTATGAAGATTATTTTTTTGCGTTCTATGGGGTTCTAGGGTCCATGAATTAAAAATATCTGCAAACCCGAATGCTTAAGATTTCAGCCAATGTATTTTTCAGGTAAATTTTTTATCCATTTTACTAACTTGTTTATTGCGAGTACCAATTGCCTCTACTTTTTATTAGGTACACCATAAAATGCAGTTATAAATTTAGATCATTTAACAAGGGGAGATACAACGGGTGATCTTTTAAAGACAACCTTTTGTTGGCAATAATATTAATAATAGACAATGTAATATTTTAAGTGTTGGTAACACTGTTTCATATAGCTCTCTTACTGTGACGTTTTATAAAAATATGGCTGTAACTAATGTGTGTGAGTGTAAAAATATTCGTCACAAGAAAAGTAAATAGAAGATCATCTTTAATTTATGAACACAATCGGCCCAGGCCGCACGTACACAGCCCAGAAAAAAATTTGGAGGGTTTAAGTTTTTTGGATTCAAAAGGTTTATTTGAATCCCCATTCAAGCCCGAAAAATTCCAAACCCGCAGTCTACACTAAACTAAATACACCCAAAATTCTCACAGCCTTCAGAGATTTATTACTAGCATTTAACAAGGATTCAAAAACTTTAAATCTCTGTCTTCACTTATCCTTTTTGCACTGAAAAAAGCATTTTAACAAGTAATTTTTAAGGTCTTTTATCGCAGCACGTTTGCAATCTCGGATAACAGGGACTGGCGGAAAAGAGGGCTATAAATTTTGAAAATCTCGGACGAAACCACAAGACGTATATTAGTAAAAAGTGTGGTCTCTTTTATTGCATTATCCCGGAGTTTTTGCTTTACGTGGTATTTCTTATCAGGAGGTTGAATCAAGAGGAGATTGCAGGTAGTTATCATTTAAAACAGGAGTCCGGGATTTTTCCTCAAATTAAATTAAGCAGGTACAGCATTTCTCTTTTCATTTAGGGCGAATTTCACCAACGAAACTGACCGCGATCAGCGCAATCCCTGTTTAAGGGCCAGCGTCATTATTTTATGTGGAATATTGACATTGACAGCTCTTGAACGTGGTTTAGACGTGCTGATCGCGTTCAGTTTCTTTGGTGTAATTGGCTCTTAGGAATCGTACTAAGTCGAGTTTGTAATGTACAGGCATTGCCACGTTGTATGGCAATTTCTTTCATAGAAAAGCTGCAAAGAACTACACCGGAAAAAACAAATCGAACGTCAAACAAATTCACTCGACCCATAAGTTCAAATCATTCGGAGTGTAATAGTTAGGTTATCCGCAATGCTAACCCTAGAAAAACGTATGCCGAGAATAATGACATGTCAACACTGACAACACGCGCGTTTCATTTTGCACTAACCCTCCACCAACCGTGCAATATCATCCACATACAGACGCCAGCACATCAAGCTATCCCTAACTGTCAAATTTTCTCAATTAATAATGAACCTTATGTCTTTGCAATAAAGTTGAAATACTATCAAAGAAATTTGACAGATTGTGGTAACTTGATGTGCTGGCCTCTGTACATACATACATAATCAACCTATAATGTTCCCACTGCTGGGACACAGGCCTCCTCTCTAAGAGAGGGAGTGGGCCATAATCCTCCACATGTTGGCGGATACTCGAATCTCACACATTGATTGATTTATTATTATTAACTTTTAGAATGTTTCTAAAAATGTGAGCACCATGTACTTATGACATAATAAAGTTAACCTGCCATTGTTATATGTGTTTTTCTTATCACCTTTTGTGGTGTAGTGTTTTTATTCTGGGTGCATCGTCGTCACATATAAAATTATCATTCATGTATACAAAACATTTTAAAAGAGTAGCGGTGGAGTTTCTTGCCCATTCTTCTCCACACGAAACCTTTTGGAAGGGGCGACTAGAATCAGTTCTATTTCTTGTTCATTTTGACGTTCAAAAGTGCCTTACTTGTGCCTATTTAAAATAAATGATTTGACTTTGACTTCGACTTTGATAATCATCTACATAATCTAATTCAAACATCGAGTAGAACTAACAAGCTTTCACAGCCATACACGGAAAGGTGTCGGTGTGAAACGACTTAATAGTGAGTAATTAACACGGTCTGCAAGACCATCGTTTTTAACTGCCGCGACAGTTAGTTCCACTCAGTTGACTTCTAGCGGCAAGACTTAGATGTGAATGGGAGAGCTTTATGTGGTTTGAGGGCGAGAAATGTGGATGTTATCAAACTTTCCGTAAGGTTTTCGTGGTGCTTCCTTGAGATTATTTAATTATCACATATGAATATTTTCATTTGCTGTCATCTGTGGATCTTTAACAGTTTTCACGAATAGTCAGAAGCCTGAAAGTGTGACAGCCAGTCTTACCAAGGGGTATCGTATTACCTAAATAGTGACTGGGTTGTGGAAGTTGGATAGGCAGTCGCTCCATGTAAAGTTCTGGTATTCAGCTGCATCTGGTTAGACTGGAAGTCGACCCCAACATACTTGGGAAAGCGCTAGGTAGATTCGACTTATATCAGACTTTTGGACTTATGACTACCCGTAACAACTGTCAAAGACGAATGGCAGCCGGGACAATGGCTTGCTTTCCGAGGTTCGGAGTAGTCTCGATATAGTATGAAGATGGTCACCCATCCTCGGACCAACCCCGGTAAGCGTAGCTTAACCTGATAGATCGTTCCGTGCGGCTGTTATTACTTAGCCAATGGCTCCTCTCAGATGCGACTCTAGTAGACCAATTTCTTTGAAAACTTGATGGATATTGTTCTACTATAATTATGTCGCACCGTCGCGTTTGTCTCTCTGAGAAAGCCTTAAATATTTACCACTCAATATAATTATGTAGATAAGGTATACTTCATCACAACAAGTAATATATCGAGTAGTTTGTTTTTATTATGATTAAACAGTGTAACAACTAACGTTTTACTTAAAATTCGATTAGTTCATCAGGCACTAAACAAAATATAAAATAATATCTTATCGCTTAGAAAATTAAATAAAGTTCTTTATAGATACGGTAAAGTTTAAAAATGCCATTTTGCAATTCGCTTCAGATATCTTTTTAATGTTCTAGAATGGAAGCGTATGAAACATGAAATTGACTTTTTTGAAACAACAAAAATGGCCCCTAACTTGTTTGAAATAACGACTACATTTGTATCACCTTCTTCTATACCAGTATTATTATAATATTACTAGAGTGTGGGACAAAGATGACGCTATACGTCCTGTATAGCTCGATCTTCTTCCTCCAGGTCTATAAAGCTAGCTTGCAACTCCATCCAACTAGTGTATAATGTAGGAAGTCCAAAATATGAGCCAAGAACAAGGTAGCCAGAGGCGATAAAACAACTTTATAGTGTCGCGTGTTTGGCTCAAATTGGATGTCCTACACACGAACCGTTTTCTACATTAATTTGTTGAATTTTAAATATTTATTATAATAAAGAGGAACTAAAAATCCTCAAGAGGTACTAAAAATATTTGTCGTACAAAATGAAATCAGAAGAAGAATCGGTCCAAGGCAAAATTTGTTGGTAAAAAATAAATTTAATTTCGGCTATCGGTGGCTTTGGTTTTATTGTTTTGGTTTTTGACACTGAATTCCGAAATTAAAACTATTTTTCACTTCTTTTTCGGCAGTCAGTTGTTTGTTTTATTTTTTTTTTTGTAAAAAAGTTTTTTTTTTACACTTTTGAGTATTTGTCACCTACCTACCCCACAGTCACCACACTAATCCACTACTTAACTTGCTATGTAAACATTACAGTGACCTGAAGTTCTAAAATATTATCAAGATAAAAAGATTGGATTCAATACGTATTATCGAAGCTAACTCAAAAACTGTTCAAACGAAGTTAATAATATTGATATCAGACCACCTCTGAAGTATGACATACCAAATTAAAAATGAATCATCGAAATCAATTCATAATTGGCGGATTGGACGCGTAATGAACATATAAAAAAAAACCTCCACCTTTAACAGTAATATTTAAAGTGTAAGTTTATAGTTAATACAACTACACAATACATTCTGTTCACAGAGTTAGAAAAGTTTGTCTCTGTATGAACTAATTGTGTACTAGATTTTATCGAGATCCGTTCAGTCGTTATGGCGTAATTGAGTAACAAACATTCATCCAAACTTTAGAATTTCTAATATTATATTATCCAGTAAGGATTATTATTATTAAGAAAAGTCCCAAACCCAGGTACACATTCTCTAAGCGGGATTGTCCGAAAGGGTTACCGCTACCCCGGAACATAAAGGGCTACGGAAGGAACATGGATGGGTTTTAGTCAGTAAGAGTCTGACACTCCCTTCCGCTCCACCCAGAGCGGGAGCAGTCATTGGATGATTTCCCAGCCTTAAAAAAAAAAAAAAAAAAGGTACACATTCTCATATAATTTGTGTTTGCGATTATTAGACGACGAAGAAGCAGGCAACATGTATGTCAACATCGTCTACTCCTTAACACTACTTCGTCGTATAACATCTATGGTGAACCTAATGTTAAATACAATTCTATATCTCTATACATCCTACATCATGCAAGTGTAAAACGCTGATCGCAAGCTACGATGTGTAATTAACGTCCCGTCAAACTGCCGGTAGACTTGGAAACTTAATTAGAAACACATTGCGAGTTGTTCATAGCGATGTAGGTAGGCAAGTGAGTTGAAGTGTTCAGTCAGCGGGGAATCTGTGCTAACTGCTGTACTTACTTATTCATTCAGTTACTAAACAGATGTTATTATTGTAAGATTTGAAATTGGAACTGTTGCCTAAATGTAAGGCAAAAACTTGTTCATATTCAATCAGTCTGCCTAGCCTTTTCCCAACTATGTTGTTGTCGGCTTCCAGTCTAACCGGATGCAGCTGAATACCAGTATTTTGCAAGGAGCCTATCTGACCTCCATAACCCAGTAGCTGGGTAAAAAGTCATACGAAGAGGTATCCCTCTTGGTAAGACTGGCTGTCAGATTTTCGGGCTTCTGACAACCCGTTGAAAAAACTTGTTCATGTATTTAATCAAAATATTTTCCTCACTCTCTAATTAAGCAAACCCCGTTTTCTCAGCGTTTGACTCGGCAGTTTTTAGTAGATTCTTTGCTCTGTTGACAGACATCTTGAAAAGACCAAAGACTTCAAGTATCCGTTAGGAAAAATGACTTTATAATTAAACTCAAACTCAAAGTATTTATTTCAATTAAACACATTATAGGCACTTTTGAATTGTCAAAGGGGCGGTCAGTCAGAAAAATGAAGCTAGATGTCCATTTAAAAACCAGAAGGTTATTTAATACTAAATTATTAGCAGTAAACCAATTTTGGACCTGCATTAGGGCGTTATTTACGTCGTCTGAATGTTTAGCACGTCTATCTATCTCAAAAATTTAAAGAGGTATAGAAAAGAAAAAAGAAAAACTGTTTATTTAACACATATTTACAAATAAACTAAATAAGTCACTAAATACACCCGTGCAAACCAGCTTAAAAACCTCGTATCCAGAAATATTAAAACGATTGACAGTTAGTATCTCGGCCATGGACAATGGATGGATCACAGACTGAAAACTGACAACTTAATCAACTTATTGATCTTGCATAAGAATACAAACATGACAACAAACAACACCACCACTCGACCACTGTTTTTTAACGACTAACACGTTGAAGCCGTGCGTCGCATCTGTGCAAGAATTGGTCGGTATCATCAGCAAAGAACACCATTTGTGGTTGGTTTATTAATAAATGGAGAAGATCATTAATAGATACTAATTAAAAACTGCACATCTTATTGTGTTGCACAAAGCTACGTTAATTAATTATGAATACATCTTCTAGAAACCACAAACTATACCGCAGAAACTTTTGAATAAATATTACATTTCCCTGAATTTTGCGGTTCACTAGATAATTATCGAGTTCCCGTTTTTGAAGAGGATCGTATATGGAGCGTGTAAATTAAATTTGATGGTTTGGCTTTAACTGCTTTCCTTTAAGTGAATCAGTAGCCTGCTTACCGACTTATTGCATGAGAATTTTGCGAATTCATTCAGTCAATCACAAATGAAAAGTAGTTAGCAGATGTCATTTATTTATATATATGTCAACTTTCGTTACAACGTCGTTCTACTTCATTTGTTTCTTTGGTTACATTAATTTATTTACAGGAAGATTAATAATTTTTTTTAGAAGAGCTAAAAGCATTGAAATCACCCCCCACAATTTTGACAGTAAAGTCAAAATTGTCAAGATTTCGAATATTTTGTAGGCTTGGGCGGTGATTTAGCTTTTCCCTACATCTTGACGAGTTATGCGAGCATAATGTATAGAGCAGCTGATTTTTTTTTCTCGATTTCAGATTTGTTCCCATAGTAAAAGTTATTCATAATGATGAGTACAATGACCCCTCAAAGTATTGCCCATGAATTCAATTTCACCCTGTATAAATAGAACACCTTTTTATAAACTTTGGTTATCTTAAGGCAGTCTGGGAAAACACCTTCGTTTAGAGTGTGACGGTATCTACATCGCTTCTTGGGAACTACGCATCACACTGACGTCACGCAAAATCCTACATCGCGCAAGCAAAGTTTGCCGCACAACTAGCATAAATATAACATATTGACATCAATTGTGCTTGGAGGACCCTCCCTTTTCTATAAAGGAAGATTGTATTTTACTTGTGTAAAATTGCAAATTGTATTAATGAATGTCTGAATATTGTTATTCAGACATTCATTAATACAATTTGCAAGATTATTTGTGAAGTGGTTTCCGATACCTTTCATAGACTTAGTGGTTATACCGTCTATGCCACAAATAGTATTACCTATTGTGTGGTTGTACCGTCTACGCCAAACATACTAATATTATCTGAGTTAATAAATACAGATGTGTTATTTTAGTAGATAAGTCAAAGTCATTATAGGGATAAAAAAATATTATATTTAGTTCGTTAACCAGATAATTAAAAATTGACAGATAAAACGCATTAAAATAGGGGCGCGCTACGTCATAACACAGTATATAATTTACATAGGAGTGACATCATGCCACATTTTTTAACAGTGTATCGACAAAATCTTTTGATTACGTAAAAAAAGAAAAAATACGAGTCCAATATTTTTTAATAATCCAGCTGACGGACACGTAAAAATATTTTAGTCATCATCCTCATTTGGCATAAATATAAGTGACATTATTATTTTACAAAATACCTACTAAGGTATTTTGTAAAATAATAATGTCAAGAGAACTACCTAACATAATAGTTATTATTATTGCGACCGTAATGCAAATAATTAAGTTCAAAATGCAGGCTAGGAATCAAATATGACCAACATATATTGACTATAATAAGGCAAACTTAATAAGTTAATTAGTTTAAGAAGTGAAATGTGGGTGTACTATTGAGACAGACGCCAGCACATCAAGCTATTCCAAAATGTCAAATATTCCCAATTGAATATGAACCTTTAAGCCATTGTAATAAAGTTGAAAATCTATCAAAGAATTTTGACAGGTTGCCCGTACATATCTGCCCAACCCTTCGGAGAAACAAAGCGTGACGATGTGTTATGTTGTAGTACGTTTTAGTTACATAGTTGTGTTTCAAATCCTTGAGAAGTAACCAACTGTCCGGCATCGAAGTAGATTTCATCAAGGAAAAACAAGATAAGAAAGAAAAAGTAATTTTATAAAAAAAGTTTCCATTTCATTAGTTTAAGTAATGTCCTCAAAAGAGGTCGTTCAAATGAATTTGTACTAAGGACGAGAACCCCTAAGATTCCTTTAGTTTGTTTGAAAATCAGTCGTTGATAAAATGAGTTGTTGCGCTAAATACGAGTGTACTTTTTTTAATGAAGTAATGCAAAGACAATGTCTGTAATGTTTCTGTGGTTTTGTTTTTCGTTTGTATAGGTATTTTTTTTGTGACTTTTTTTTGAATAGGTACTCAATAGTTTTATATGTATCACAATAACAATACAACTGGCGCGCGCAAAGTTCACTGACATTTCACGTCGATCAGCTGTTAGCAGCTATTGAGTATACAAAACAAGTTTCTTTCTGGGGTAGGTTGATGTGGTGGCGTCTATACTTAGGCTTTAAATTTTACTGTCACTTTTTAGTTCCCGGACTACAATTATTATTGTTTGTTTGTTTTAAAGGTGCATCTAATTCCTAAAAAAAGATATGACATAACATGACACACAATATTCCCGAAGTGTACAGTCACACATCAAACTACCCCAATATATCAAATATCTTTGATGGATTTACAACTTTATTGCAAAAGCATAAGGTTCATGTTCAATTGGGCATATATTTTACAGTTTGGGATACCATAAACTGTCAAATTTTCTCAATCGATTTTGAACTTAACAGTCAACGTTTTAAGGTTTACAATTTTTTGGAGAATGGCGACCACACATCCACTAAAAAAAGTTCAGTTCGCTGATTCGGTAAAATCATACTGTGAAATGAGCTGTCGTTCCACTGATGACACTATTTACAGCTCACTTCAGATATGGGTTCACGCTTAGACTTTTACAGAACAGCACTACCCATCCATAAAGCTATTAAACAAATGATTAAACTATGAGCCTGGCTACACTAATTCACTTTCCACGTTCTAACAACTTCACTAAGTGAGAACTTTTCCTACACTTTTAGTTCTACATCAGCTAAAACGAAAAATAGAAAGGCTGACAATTCTATTCACGTTCCTACTTCAACAAAGTCGTCGCGTAAATGAATTAGTACTCAAATAAGTTACCAATCAAAGCGAACCGTTCGTTCAAAGTTAAGTTATTCACAGACTAGTTTTAGAAGGATTTAAAATCAAATTGACTTCAAATTAATTAGAATCTGGACTAATCGGAAAGCAACTTAGAGAAACAGAACCTCTGAAAGTAAATAATTTTCTTCTTTTAAGAGTAGTGGTGGACCAGTGGTAATGGCCGCGACTTACGAGTTGGTCTTAGGTTCGAACTCAGACAGGTACTTTGTGTAGATTATTTCATCACCATTGTTCTCAAAACAGTGAAGAAAAACATTATGAGAAAACATTTTCTTTGGCATTTCATAGAACCCAGAAGACATGTGACATTCACCAACCCGCACTGGGCCCGCCTGGTGGATTATGGCCCACTCACAGAAAGAAGGCCTGTGTCCTAGCAGTGAGAACATATAGGCTTATATTTTTTGTAAGCTTTTCAGTTCGTTTTTCCTGATTTTTTTTCGGGCTTAAGTTTTTAAGATGGTTTGTTTTGTGACTAAATCCGGACGGAAAAAGGCTTCATGACGTCACGTCCGGCACCTGACGGTTCCGGGATAACGGTAACCCTTTCGGACAAGCCCGCTGAAATCTGAATCATCTTCACGCTACCTGTCCCTAAACTTTAACAAACGACAAAGTACCGATTTTCCTTTATTTTCTTTAATCTGTACACTTGGATTGTTCCCTACAATGTTGGTTCGGTCCCTTCCTGTGATTATTGTTTCACAATGCGGGTGCCTGATTAGAATGGAGTTACTTCCTGATTCCTTCGGAGATTACTCTCTGGTTCACCTTTAAGTATTTTAGATTGCTTTTAGATATTATTGGGAAGGTCGGAGGGTGGGTGACACTTATTTTGATGCCAAGTAACACCTATTTTGCTTCGCCGCGTCGCCGAAAATGTATGGACCAGCATTTTTTTTTATAATAGAGGAATAATTTGACGCGGAGAGGTTCAGTATCCATGGTAACGGATGTCGATATCCCTTCCACCATGTATAGGTTGGATGAATTATCATATGTGTACAACCAACCGCGAGGTTCCTGCACATCATCAGGCGGGAGGAAACGCCCGGGTGCCACCATTGTGAAGATCGACCAGAGGACACGGAGGAGTATACGGTGGAGATCTGCCCAGCTTGGGCAGAGCACCGTGTCCTCGTAGGGGCGATAGATGGCGGCGGTGACCTCTCGCGTCCGGCCCTGGTGCAAGCTATGGTCCGGAGCGAGAGGGAGTGGGAGGCAGTCACCTCCTTCTGCGAAGCAGTTATGCTCGCAAAGGAGGTGGCGGGGTGGGAGAGGGACATGACCTCACGTCCCAGCCGCTGCGGGAGACGCTCCGGGCTTCGGGAGCCGCGTGACGACTCCCGGACACCGTAGGCGCGTGTAGTAGGAGTAATGGGTAGCTCACCATCCGATCAGGACCAGGCCTGTGCCGGGCGGCGCGTACGTGTTCCACGCGCACCTCAAAGAGATGTCCGCAATAAAGAAGAGGCCCGTTATGGCCGAAGCCTGCCGGGTATGCGGAATTGTCCGAAAGGGTTACCGCTACCCCGGAACGTAAAGAGCTAAGGTAGGAACATAGATGGGTTTTAGTCAGTAAGAGTCTGCCACTCCCTTACTGACCCTCATAAAAAAGCCACATCGGTACCCTTACACTTTTTTGTACAGTTAGACAAAAAAATGTCGCCGTCATCTCAACATCACGACAAGTCTTAAATAACACAAAATTAAATTTCATGATTGAGTTACAGCCGTTTTTTACTCAACTTTGCTTTTACCCTTTTTAATTTATTTAATTAATAATGGAATTAAAATGTGGACATTTTTAATTAGTTAGAGAATTCCTTTTATTATTAGTTTATTTGGGATCGGGATTTATTTTTACTGGCGTGAGGGAAGAGAAAACGGAGTGATATTTTTTGACTTGATTATGAAGAAATTGTGGACTGTGGTAACGAATACAAGCTGATCAACATATACATAAACAATACATTATTTATTTATGACAAACCCCTAAAAAGTTATTATTATTATTTTCGTGAGATTAGTGACTAACGTGGTGTCAGACTTTTTAAGCTGCGCATGGGCCTCTGACTTAGCTTTACATGCTGTTGAAATATATCTCTCAAGCATGTCGGTTTCCTGACGATGTTTTCCTTCAACGATTGTTTAGCAAGTGATCATTTATACAATACGCAAATGAATCCGAAAAATCAGAGGCGTGCCTTGGGTTCGAACTCGAGACCTATGACTTGGCAATCCGACGGTCACATCACTAGGCTATCACTGCTATTGACCCGGCGTCAGAGTTTTTATGCTGCCCATGGGCCTCTGACTTAGCTGCACATGCTGTTGAGGAATATCTCTCAGGCATTCCGGTTTCCTCACGATGTTTTCCTTCACCGAAATTAGTGCCTTCCTGCCAATTTAGTGCCTTCAATCAAATAATCCATAAGCAAACAAAGCCAAACAAGACTTTTTTATTTCTAATGCGAGGTGACGCTGAAATGTGAACTTTTTTAATTTTATTTTACTGACGACATTATACCCAAATGGCCGGCGCCCCGACATAAAACGAAATAAAGCAATAACTACTGGATTAGGTACCTTTATCTCGTAAAATTATTTTATTAAAATGCTTAATGCAGTAAAATGCGAGTTTGTGAGTCTCGCTGGCGTGTCGAATTTGATAGGAAAAAGCTGAATCGTTATTTTTTTTCTGTGCCTGAAAAATATCTTGAAATGGGTATCCCTGCTCAGTTTGATTCTATAAACATAATAAGCCTATAATATTCCCACTTCTGGAACACTGGCCTACTTTCTGTGAGCGAGAGTGGGCCATAATCAACCACATGGTTTAATCCGGATGTAATCGAAGTTATAGTTCTAGGACATGCTAGTTTCCTGATGATGTTTTCCTTTACAGTTTTGAGAGCAGTGGTAATGAAATAATTTGTACAAAGTAGAGCTTAGGTTCAAAACTACGACCTACAACTCGTGAGTCGCGGTTATTACCTCTGGGTCACCACTGGTCTAATTAAATCAATTGATTCATTAAAGAATGAAAGTATTTTTGATAGTACATAATTTGTTGTTTATCAACATTTTAAAGGTCATTGGGCATATCTGACCCGCTTTGCGAAGAGTCGCGGACATTAACCAAAATAGTTTTAAACTAAGGGCAATAATATGAACTTTCATTGCATATAATTATTTAATTAAAAATCGATGGAGAAAAATGTATACAATCGTTTAAAAAAATAAAAAGCAAACGGTTTCAGATGATTTTATTTCATCATGAAAAGGCATAAAAAGAATTTCGATACCTTACAGCGTGGTGCGCGGATGAGCCAATTAATTAAATCAGAGCATTATACGAATACAATCTGCATTATTTCATTTGTGTCCGCCATGGGTATGGTTTCCATACTAAGGTGCCCAATGACCTTTCCAACATTTTCAAAACACACGTTCAAAGTTTTGATACCGATTGTACAAATTTAATAAACACATCGCAACACTAATAAAATAATCGAAAACACAAGAAAATGTAACATAAATAACATTATTAAAAAAACAAACAGAAGAAACAATTTTCCCATCAAAATAATTTTACCAAGTTTACGTATAATTAAGTTATATAACTCTTAAAACGCGATAGTGGGACGGAAAAAGCCCATAATTCCTGTAATCGCCGTAATAATAACAATCTAAACCGGTAATTTACAGTCACAGTATATGAGTATTGTTGGAATAAGATTCGTAACACAATGCCATGGTTAATCGTTAAATATAGTCGCTTATGTATCGCCTTTCATGGATGAAAACTCTTTAAAAACTTCGTATAATCAAATATTTAAATCTTTACATTTTCCATCACCATACTAAGTCGCACGAAAGTTCTAAACATATTAAAAACGTCACCCTGTATCTGTCATCTTCAAACGATACTTCTCTTCTTTTCGTATGGTTAGTGACTAAGCTGCTGTCAGAGTTTTCTACTGCCCATGGGCCACTGATTTAGCTTCATCAAACAATTGAAAGAAATAGAACGTTATCACACTAATATTACAAAGGCGAAAGTTTGTGAGTGAGTGTGTGTGTGAGTTTGTATGTTTGTCCTTCCATCACGGTCAAACGGCTGAACGGATCTAGATGAAACTTGGCACAGAGGTAGTTTATAGCCTGGATTAACACATACTTCTTATCCCGGTAATACGTTCCCTTGGGATAATATCCGAAATCCACGCGGGTGAATCCGCAGGCAGCAGTTAGTTCAAGTACCTACAAACTCCGCCATATTCAGTAAAATGGGGTGAATAAGGATGCAGGGGTGAATCGAGACGAAACTTTAAAAGGGATTTTAACAGTGAAATAATATAGTTTGTGGCCAAAAAGAGCTCTAATATGTTTACTGATTTATATTTAACGATTAAGTGTCCTTGTTGGCAACTAACTGTATTATTTCAACGTTAAAATCAATTATAAAGTTTCGTTCCGATTCACCCCTGCATTCCTATTCACCCCATTTTACGGTTCCTAAAAATATTTCTTTTACTGTACTGTAGAGCCTAGGTGTAACAAACCTCATGTGGAACCTAGGGTTGGTTAGAAAATAACTTGTAGCAAAATCATAAGTCATTTATTTAAACTAGGTTGAAAATCAGCAATTCATAGTCAGCAAATTTATAGAGGAATGCGGACCATGCGTTTTGTTCGCGGACGATATTTCCATTCTCACTCTTTGCCATGATAACACCACATTAAACAATACCCTTAACAATATACTCACAAAAACATTAATTTGGATGAACAAACACAATCTCGAGATTAACTTTACAAAAACTAAATTATTAACATTTCACCCCCACCAAAAAATCCCCTAAATGTAAATTTCACTTTCAACAACCACACAATAGAATTAGTAAACGAATTCCCATTACTAGGCTTAACAATAGACAAACATTAACACCTATATAAATTAATTGGAAATCACACATACAAAAAATAAAATCTAAACATTCCAAATTCTTATACGCTTTTAGAGAAATAAAAAAGACCACAAACTTAGAAACCGCTCTAGTCACTTACTACGCTTATGCTCATGCATGGCTTAACTACGGTATAATAATGTGGGGAAACAGCACAGAAGCACCAACACTATTTACTACTCAAAAAAAGTTACTCAGAATTTTAGTTAATATAGATCAGACAGACAGCTGTAAACCCTATTTCATAAAACTAAATATTCTAACCCTACCCTCAATATATATACTAGAAATCTGTAAATTTGCACACACACATAAAGACTTTTACACTACACGAGAAGAGACACAAACAAGATACATACTTAGACACAAAACACGACTAAACCTACCATCATCCCGACTACGAATACATTCTTCTAGCCCACTAGTAATGTCAATAAAAATTTATAATAAATTACCTGAACAACTTAAAAATGAGAAAAAGATCCATTTATTTACACAAAAATTAAAAAAAATGCTACTTAGAAAATCTTATTATAGCGTTAATGAATATCTCGATGATAAATGTTTAGATTTAAGATAATTAAAAACTGTAATTCAGAATATTTCCAAAATTAAGTTGAGTAAGATGTAAGCCCTCCCTATCCTATTATTTTATTTAAATTTTCTATGCTGTGCCCGACAGGGTCCACGATTGTTACTTTTATTTTACTTACCACCTAAGCAAACATTGTGGAAAGCAATAAAGATATTGAGTATTGAGTAATTTTTGAAGGTCAAAGTTACATAAGACAGTCCCCCAAAAACGCCCACCCTTCACCACTTCCTAGTGCTTTAGCTGGGAAGAAGAAGTGGCGCCACAAACTCCCCAGCAGGAAAGAATTCGAGCTTTCAAAATAATCACTACATAGTATAAAACAAAGTCGCTTTTTCTGTCCCTATATCCCTATGTATGCTTACATCTTTAAAACTACAGAACGGATTTTGATACGGTTTTATCAATAGACAGAGTGATTCAAAAGGAAGGTTTATGTGCATAATTTGTCGACATATTTTGCAGGCGAAGCCGCGGGCGGAAGCTAGTAGATTAATAAAATAGGTTTTTACAAAAGGTTTCAAATGTGGAATCTGTCATTATGCGCGCTACTGAACGGATGTATTTGAAAAGTACTGAATTCATGTGTTTTTACACACTGCAGCAAATGAATTCAGCAAAATCTTTATAGGTTTTTAGGAACCTTACACAAAGACACAATACCTAACACGAGCTCTCCCTCCATTTTTTTTTGATGGTGGGTAATCATCAAAGACCCCTCCCGCTCTGGGTGGAGCGGAAGGGAGTGTCTGACTCTTACTGACTAAAACCCATCCATGTTCCTTCCTTAGCCTTTTATGTTCCGGGGTAGCGGTAACCGTTTCGGACAATCTTGCTTGAGCTTTCCTCCTGAACTCTAGAGTGAACCCCTATCTGCTCATCACAGTACCTACAAACTTTGCCATATTCACAAAAATATTTTTTTGACTGTACCCTATATCCCGTACAAACAGGCAAACGTAATAAATTCCGCCTTAGCATCTAATATAATCCGTTGGTTTTCTCCCGTGAGCATCGGAAATGATCTATTGAGGGCGCCCTATTCATAGTCAAGGTCACGCAACGACGGTTCTTTATATAATAACATCATACATGCAATAACGTTAGAATAGCATGACAACTGATGTTTGTACTTATGTATAGTTGAATGTACAGTACTTTTATCTCACAAGGGACGCGCGCTTGACTTGTGGTGGCCGAGTGTACAAACACGTTGTGAATAAGTGTGTGCGCAGGAGCTCACGGCATATCAGTTAATCCCAAACTGTCAAATGTTCCCAAATGAATAATGAACCATTTCATTTTGTAATAAAGTTGAAAATCTATTGACAGTTTTTGATGCTGGGGTGTGCTGGCTTTGTACTGTCAGAATCAACGGCGGAGGCGGAGAGAGAGAGAGATAATGTGTTATGTGCTGACGTTAGGCGTCTATACGCACACATTAACAGTGTGTTTGCACACTAAGGGTGCACAAAAACAGAAACGGGGTATACAACACTCGATTAGGACGTAAGTGCATTTTAAGGGCTGTCAGTCTCATGAAACTGAACGCGATCAGCACATAGAAAACACGTTCAAGAGCAGTCATTCTCTAGAAAATTATGACACTATGACAGCTCTTAGACGTGGTTATGCGCTTATCGCGTTCAAATTCATTGGTGAAATACGCCAAAAGTCGCTTCGAGGGCAAAAATACTTTAAATTAATTACTAATTAAATTAAATTAAAATATAAATTAATTACTATAAATTAATTTATGTTAAAAAAAAAGTAATAAAATAACATAACACCCGTATACATCCCGAAGGGTTAGGTAGAAGAGTAGCCACATGTCGCTAGATTTAAATTATTTGTTAAGATAAATCAGACAAAAAATTTCAAACGTAATAGTTGTAGCCATTCGATTGTTAATAAAAGCAAGACGATTTCTAAGAAAAAAATAAATTAGAGACTTAAATAAGTACGAAGGAGTCTTCTTACTTCAACCCTTCGAAAGCCACAATTACAGGCCACACGTGCTCGTTTTCTTGCCAATTAATCGCACTTCGCACACGAATAATCGAACAGTCGCACTCAATTAATTGCACACTCTCACTAGACCCCTTAGGAACAGCTTTTATGTAGAATGTATTTCTTTTATTTAAGGTCAACTATAAAATGGTCGTGAATTCGAAACGATGATGATCAGCGGTATTATTCTGTAAAAATCTCACCATGAAAAGTTAGACGAAGTGAGCTGTCAATATTGTTAATCAAGTTAAAATGACAGCTCAGGGGGCCTAGACATCGCCCAGAGGACACGGTGGAGCACTCGGTGGAAACCTGCCCCGCTTGGGCGGCGCACCGCCGTGTCTACGTAGAGGCGATTGGCGGCGACCTCTCGCTTCCGGCCCTGGTGGAATTATCGAAAAGGTTACCTCCAGGGTAGCGGTAACTCTTTCGATAGACCCCGTAAACGACCCGTAAACTCTTTCTAAATGTTCCAACATAAAGGGCTAAGGAAGAAACATGGATGATGAGTTTTAGTGAGTAAGAGTCTGACACTCTATTCCGCTCCACCCAGAGCGTGAGAAGTTATTGGATGATTTCCCAACCTCAAAAAAAAAGGGGGACCTAAACAAAGTCACATTTTCAGTAACGATAGCGAAATTAGTTAAAGCCCAAATGTATGGAATTTGCATAAGCTTTCGAAATGTCACGTGCTTAATCGTTAGCGATCGCTAAGTGCTAGTAAATGTCAAATTGTGTAACGAAACTCGATCAATATTCTCATACAAATACGTTGACAAGTGGCGTTCTTGACAATCCGAATCGATGAGATAACAAATTGTTTGATCAACAATTTTCGAAATCGAATCGACACGGTGCGATTGACACTTGTCTAGGCCCCCAGTAAACCTAAGTTTTCGCGGCCAGATTTTTAAATGAATAGACCGAAATTATCTTTAAACCTTTTTCTTTGATTTATGATTGTTTTCATGTTTAAGGTCTCTAAACGCCTTACTCACAGATATGTATAGATAGACATAGATAACGCAAGTATCACGATCTGTATGAAAACCAAGCGTGCCATTTTTTGACTACCTATGATCCGCTAGCGCTGTATACCGATGCAGACTAAGCGCGAAAGTGACCACTTACGATTTTTGTACGTAAGCTAGGCGAAGTAGTTGCTCTTGCGTTATCTATGTCTATCTATATCTGTGGCCTTACTACTACCTACTCGGTGGCTCGATTTAAAAGTCCGGGACTTATTTTCTCGAGCCGTCGAACACCGCGTTCGTTTCACAGGTGTCATTAACTTGTAATAAATGTCTCTCTAGTTTTATTTAATATTGTTTGCTGCCATTTTATTATTAGGATGGCACATCACACTAATATTATAAAGTCGAAAGTTTGTGAGTGTGTGTGTGTTTGTATGTTTGTTACTTATAATATTCTAAATTACGGCAAAACAATCAAATCGTCTTCTTCTTCGTTTAACATTGTTTTCATTTGCATTGGTATGGTGAACGACTTAAATCTGTTTCTAAACATTAAATGGCTGGTCAATGAGCTAGCCTGGTCTCAGAGTTCTTATACTGCCCATGGGTCTCTGACTTAGCTCCAAATGCTGTTGGTAAATATCTCTCACGACTCCCGGCCACCGTAGGCGCGGGCCTGCGGACGGTGAGTAATGGGTGACTCACCGTCCGATCAGCACCAGACCCGTGCCGTACGGCGCGTATATGTTCCACGCGCCTCAAAGAGATGTCAGCATATGAAGGGGCCCCTCAGGGCCAAGCCTGCCGGGTGTAGCGGGATTGTCCGAAAGGGTTACCGCTACCCCGGAACATAAAATAAAGGGCTACGGAAGGAACATGGATGGGTTTTAGTCAGTAAGAGTCTGACACTCCCTTCCGCTCCACCCAGAGCGGCAGCAGTCATTGGATGATTTCCCAGGCTTAAAAAAAAAAAGGCGTGCCGGTTTCCTCAAGATGTTTTCCTTCACCGTTTCTTAAGCAAGTGATAATTACCTACACAATACGCACATGAATCCGAAAAGTCAGAGAAACGTGCCTTGGGTTGAAACTCGAGACCTATGATTTGGCAGTCGGACAATCACACCACTCGGCTATCACTGCCTAAATATTAGTATAATCCAATACAATGCTACTGCTGGATAAGCTACAGCATTCTACGATATTATTACGTAGTGCAACAATTTCATCGCGGTTAATGTGGTTCCGGGACAGCTTTACAAACATGGTGGTCTGGTCCTATACAATATAATATGAAGCTACTTGTAACAATTCGGAGTTTGAGCCGGCGCTTAGTAAAAAGATTTTGACAATTTGCTGAGGCAAATGTTCCTTCCTTAGCCCTTTATGTTCCTGGGTAGGGAAGGGCAGGGTAGCAGTAACCCTTTCGGACAATCCTGCTTACGAAGGGAGGCCTGTGTCCAAACTGTGGGAACATTATAGATAAAGATACATACATGTAATTATAGGAATAGGCGATTACCAACACATTGTTAACTAGTATCTGTTTGTTTTTGTCACCATAAAGCCGCGACACCTTTTTTGGGTTGCGGGATACCTGTTACTAACCAAACCGAATGCTGCAGTGTTGCTAACAACATGCGTATTTTCATATTCACGTTAAACAGAACATTTAAAAAGAACATTTCGATACATCAAAAATTTGCTGGCAACAATGTTTCCACGAATAAGGCGAAAAGGGTGTTTTTCAGCGACGCCAACGAAAGGAATTTTAGGATCTAAAGCTAAGCTTTGTTTGAGTTTCCGCGGGTTAAAGGTTCGTTTTGTATTCAAGCCTGTTGAGAACCCAAAACCAGCTTAAACATTATTCAATAACTAACTTTCCCAAAGCTCCACAATCAAACACCAATTGAATCGAAACGAAAGCGCGAAATATAATTAAAAAGTAATAATCGGTTGGGAGCGACCGATGGAGCAGTGATTATGTGGGTAGCCAGTAATTACGGATGTGCCTCGGAATTAGAGCCTGCATGGTTGGACATGTGTCATGTAAGCTTACGTGTCGCTGTGCAAGAGCTTTTAATTGGAAGTAAATGAAGGTCAAAGTACGGAAAATTATTTGTAATACAGTGTGTTAAACGAAGGACATACTTTCAGGTTGGTACTCATGGAAATTAACAACTTTGTCCAAAAAAATATCAGCTGTTCCTTACATTTTGACGAATTATGCGAACATAAATGTACTGAATAGTTGCTTTTTTTTTTCGTGATTTCAGGTATAGTTTCATAGTTGTTAATTTTCATGAGTATTACCTCTGACATGGCCTCGCCGCACGAATCGACCGAAGGTTAAGCTATGCTTACCGCGGTCGGTTAGTGGATGGTTACACGAGAGCTATCCGTGACTCTGAAAGCACGGTAAACTGTTGGTCCCCACTGTAAATTTTTGACAGTCATTACCGGGAGTCGTCACGTGGCTCCCGACGCCCGGGGCGTCCCTCGCGGCGGCTGGGACGGGAGGACCTTTCTCTCTCCCATCCCGCCACCTCCTTCGCGAGCATGACTTTTTCTCAGAAAGAGGTGACTGCCTCCCACTCCCTCTCGCTTCGGATGATAGTAACCCTTAAGAAGATTTAAACTAAGATATAAATCAGAAAGTCTACCAGCCAAATGTCAGTATTCACCAAGTTCTTGGCACGGGGCCTACGTAATCACATTTCGGATAATTATGTTCCGTATTCATGCATATTCATTCTGTTGCGTTAGTGCTCCTTTGAGGCTTAGCCTTAATGCTAAACAGCGATTTACACTGGATGTATGATGCCACTTAATTGAGAGCCAAGTGGTTTGGAGACTCTGAGACAGAGGGCTGGACTGAAAGCCATTTGAGTAAGGTAACCCAGTTAGGTAGGAAGAGAGAATGAGGTATAGTGTATTTTTCTTTAGTTGTCTCATTTGGTAAACAAATGTCGCGACTAATATTAAGATTTCTAGGTAATGTATGTGTCTTTTTTTTTTTTTTTAAGGCTGGGAAATCATCCAATGACTGCTCCCGCTCTGGGTGGAGCGGAAGGGAGTGTCAGACTCTTACTGACTAAAACCCATCCATGTTCCTTCCGTAGCCCTTTATGTTCCGGGGTAGCGGTAACCCTTTCGGACAATCCCGCTTACCCGGCAGGCTTGGCCCTGAGGGGCCCCTTCATATGCTGACATCTCTTTGAGGCGCGCGTGGAACATATACGCGCCGTACGGCACGGGTCTGGTGCTGATCGGACGGTGAGTCACCCATTACTCACCGTCCGCAGGCCCGCGCCTACGGTGGCCGGGAGTCGTCACGTGGCTCCCGACGCCCGGAGCGTCTCCCGCGGCGGCTGGGACGGGAGGACCTTTCTCTCTCCCATCCCGCCACCTCCTTCGCGAGCATAACTTTTTCGCAGAAGGAGGTGACTGCCTCCCACTCCCTCTCGCCCCGGACCATGGCTTGCACCAGGGCCGGGCGCGAGAGGTCGCCGCCGCCGATCGCCTCTACGAGGACACGGCGGTGCTCCGCCCAAGCGGGGCAGGTTTGCACCGTGTGCTCTACCGTGTCCTCTGGGCGATCCTCGCAAATGTATGTGTCTGTGAAGCATTTTTTTTTAATAATTCATGCCTTATATGTATTATTCAATGTTCAAGACGTTTAAGCTTAAGGTGGTACCCTGACCAAATAACCTTGAGCAGTCGTTCCCTCTTCAACGCACCCCAAACCTATATCTCTATCTCTATATCCATCGCAAAAGATACGTTGCTATTACGCTCAGATTTTGGAGTAAAATCGTTATAAAATCAAATTTTCGTTTTTTAGAAAAAAGTAAACTAGCATAATGTTCATTATTAAATTGCCTATCCATTAGTATAAGTAGCAAATCAAAATAATGGTTACTTTGCGAGGAGATGTTGTAAATCATGTTATAAATAATTATTTCTCATTTCTGTGGTTTCGTTGTGTGGGGATTAATTAAACATTATGCTACTTAAAAAAACTACCACTAAGTAGTCAAGATTATGTAGAAATTTAATGTATTTTTTATTAGTTGGTATTTCTTTTGGATAAAGAGAAGTTGGCTCCGAAAAATTGCATAAAAACGGCTACCGCTGCGTTTTACTCGGGGACGCGCCTTAACTCAAAGTGTTTGATTGATACGAAAAAGCAGAATTTTCGTCCCGTGTTTGTTTACCAAATTGGACACTGTAAAAGAAATACACTATAGATATATTTTCTTCTTAGTGGCATTTATAGAATTCGTAGAGAACTGGAAGTGACTAATTAATTATCTAGTTGTAAAATTTTAACTAAAAACGTTGACGAGTAGAGATATTTAAAACTTGTCGCTGCCCGCGGTTTCGGTAGTGTGATCCCTAATTCTTTTTTCTTAAATATAAGTAAACTATAAGTAGGTACTATACCTACTGCTTTGGAATGGGCTTTTCTGACTGACCGACCCTTTGACCATTCTAAAGTGCCTGCAAATGTTTTTTTTTTAATAAATGCTTTGAGTTTGAGTTTTTGAGTTCGACTCCTTATAACTTCAGCTCTAATTCCACAAAACTGCAATCAATTGTTATTTAGAAAGAAAGTAACTGAAAATTAGTTTTGTTTTTCCATTAGTGATTTTCTTCAAGACTTCCGATTTTATGTATTAACCCGTAAAACTTTTGTTTTACGGGTTAAGCTAAGCTGACTTATATTTAAAAGCAAGCGCAACTTACTAAACTATGTAAAATCTCGGCAGGACAAAGGCATCTTTCCAAACAGAACAGCAAGATATTTCCTTAACCGAAAAAAAAATCTATTATAGGTAAAGATAAGACACATAAGTACCTACTTGACAAATTCGAACTCTCAACCTCGCGCTCCAAAAACCAATAACCTTGATACCATCACGACAACCTACTTCCAACTAAAGCTATAAATCCCAAACCTACAATTTCCGAATTAATTCCTTAAACCGATTACCCACTTAATATTTTGATTCAATTACTTCCAATCATTTGCATTTCCAAAGGCAGCTGCTAGAATGATTCTTCTGTAAATATTTAGGATTGATTACCGAGCTTCCGGCGAATAATGAACGATTAAAATTGTATCCCTAGTAAGACCGAGAACTGATAATTGGGTCACCGGTTAACTTCGCATTGGATTATGTAAAGATTGACTTGAATATTTAATAGATTTCCCAAGGCCTGATTTGTAACATAGTTTGTGGGGTTGTAGGTAAGAAAAAAGTTAGTATAATATTAAAAAGAAGAAACGGTATGTTTGTCCATTTTTTGTAAGTCTTTCCATGAATTGTTTTGGTTTACATAATTTAATACGTAACAGAATTAAATAGTCCAATCTTATACTTACACACAAGTAGATATTTTCATGCCCATTGGTGTTGAAATACTAGATCCATGGGGTCCAAGTGCCCTCTTTGTTTTTAGAGACATCACTAAGCGTGACCACAGGTTGGCCTATTTTTGGACCAAAAGACAGCGATACCGATGAATTTTTTGAAGACTTATAATTATTATCCCTCCTTTTTATTATCAAGCTACCCCAATCTGTCAAATTTCTTTAATATATTTTCAACTTTATTACAAAAGTGTATGGTTTATTTTCAATTGTAAAAATATTATCCTACTATTATTATACACACGAAAGTTTCTGTGAATAGATGAGCAGATGTTTGTTCCTCTTTCACGCAAAAACTACTGAACAAATTTCGATAAAACTTTCCGATAATGTAGCTTATCAGAATAATACATAGGCTACAATTTATAAAGATTTTCCGTGATTTAGTCATAATATAATGAAAAGTATCAAGTAAGTCGGCAAAATTCCTGTCCTCTAAGAGCTATCTTGGCGTGCGCTGCCTAAACCATTAGAGTTACACGAAGGTCATGTGTAATAAATCATGTAAATATGGAATATATTACTAAAACAATAAACTTGTAATGCAATATGTTACACGTGGCTTGAAGGACCGCGCGGCCAGGGTTCAATATTCTACGGGCAGCCTCAGCAAAATTTTGTGACCGGTATATAAAATTTTGAAATAACAATGTCAAAGATGTATGAATTTTGTCATCATCCTAAATTTGATATTTTAGCTTAATTTTGAAAATTATTGGATGAATTCCTGGATGATTATGGTGCCAATAAGGTTTATTATGCAATTAATATTTTTATTTGATTATTAAAAAAGTATTTGATTATTCCACTTTGCCCCAACGAACCGCCCCACAAAAGTGGAATACCTAAAATTTTGCATAAGAATCTGCCCCACTAAATCTATAAATTGGTGGGTAGATTCTACTACTCTAAAATGTTGTTGGATTCGGTACCACTGAGGTTGGAATTACACGTATAAACAATTTTTTTTAATAATTACTAAAACAATTCGTGCGCATTTACTGCCTAATAAAATATTATTTTGCTATGAAACTACAAGTAGTAGAGGAAAAGTGATTAAAACATGAATTAATTAGTAGCAACATGTTAATTTCTGTAACCATGTAAAAACATTCTGATAATATTTGTATCTGCTACGTAAAAGTTCACCTACACAAATGTTTTCCTTTGAATTTACCAGACATTACAGACCAGGCCATGTTTACCTCTCAAGAAATTAATGCATGAGCGATTCATACATTAATTCATTAGGCCCTTAATGTAGGGGTGTGGGAGTAAAAGCGCCTTTTACCCTCTCCGTCAGTCGGAGGAAATATTTAGACAACTAGCTTCTGCCCGCGGCTTCGCTCGCGTGGAGGTCGGAAATTATCCCACAGGAATGTTCTACCGGGATAAAAAATATCCTATGTGTTAATCCAGGATATAAACCATCTCTGTGTCAAATTTCATCCAAATCTATACAGTAGTTTTTACGTGAAAGAGTAACAAACATCCATACATCCATACTTACAAACTTTCGCCTTTATAATAGTAGTAGGATTACCTAACAATGATTTGTCTATATAATTTTGTTGTTTCCATAACATACAGGAGTGATTAAATAAAGGCTCTTGGCTACGTGCGCTCCGATTGATAGATCTACCAGATTATGAAATGAAAGTTATAAATAACATGATATTACGCCCATAATCTGCGAAGTTTTAGGCAGAGGTACTTACGCAAATTCGAATACCACTGCTATGTAAATAGCAAAGATGTTATTATAACATAATCTAGGTAGCCTAACCAGGAAAAATACGTATTATTGAACGTATTTCTAAAACAAACCAAAAAAAATATTTAGACACGTATTGTTTTTTTATTCAAAAATCAAATGATTGATTAAGACGATACATTGTGTTACAATGTGGCGTGACGTCACTCCTACGTACTGAGTTGTGACATAGCGCGCCCCCACCCCCAACTTTAAAGCGTTTTATCTGTCATTTTTATTAATAAATTAAGCAAAAAAATACAGGTCTAATATTTTTTTATCATCAGACTGACGAACTAAATAAAATTTCTTTTTTTGTACCCTATCATCATTTCTATTGACCATGAACATACTAGCATAAAAATTAATATAGACGAACGAACACAAACCTCCTCCTTTTTTGAAATCGGTTTCAAAGGACAGCGAAGGTTGCCTACTGAGGTGTAGCCAAAAGGGTGATTATTATAAGTGTTTTACATGCAAGTTAATTAGTGATACAGCCTTGGGTGTAACACTCTACCTTTAAAACCGATCAGTTTCTTTGACGTCTCTAGAAAAGGTCACGGAAGTTTTATTATAGACTAGCTCTGCCAACGGTTCCGCTCGCGTGGGTGGCAGAAATTATCCCACGGGAAAGTACAGACGCCAGCACATCAAGCTATCCTTAATTGTCAAATTTTCTCAATTAAAAATGAACCTTATGTCTTTGCAATAAAGTTGAAATACTATCAAAGAAATTTGACAGATTGTGGTAACTTGATGTGCTGGCCTCTGTACTACCGGGATAAGATATATATATCTGTGTGCCAAATTTCATTCAGATCTGTTACGTAGTTTTTGCGTGGAAGAGTATCAATTTTTTTTTATACATTATCAACTTTATTTCAAAAGAATAAGGTTGTTTTTCGATTGGAAATATTAGACAGTTTGGTATAGCTAGTGTGTACGTTAGAGTCGCAAAACCTCAGTAGCACCTCATCGATAAGAACCCAAGTTCAATATTACCTACGTCATATTGACGGAAGGTTGTGGTATTGAGGTTTGTATAAAAACAAGTAGCGTATAGTATGCGAAGTCAAGAACAGGTCAAGTTCAAAGAAAAACGTTGTTTGTACAGTCAGTACATCAAGTTACCTCAAAGTTCCTCAAGCAATTTTGAACTTAATAGTCAAAGGTTTTAAGGTTTAAAATCGTTTGGAGAAATTTGAGTGTTTGGTATAACTTGATGCGGTGGCGACCATACTTCACGTTATAATGATAGCTGCAATTTAATATTCCTTTGACGTACGGATTATTAAATAATTCGTAATTGTGTTTGTGTATTCAATAATATTATGGAAGGTAGTTAGACATGCCAAGGACAGAGAACTTTCTTTTGTTTTAAAGCTATTTATCTGAAAACTAAGTAACGGTAAAACGGGGTGAATAGGGATGCAGGGGTGAATCGGAACGAAACTTATTAATGGATTTTAACATTGAAATAATAGTATAGTTTGTTGCCAACAAGAACAATTTGATCATTAATTAGTAAACTGTAAACACATTACGAGTTTTTTTTTGGCCACAAACTATTTTATTTAATGCTTAAATCACTTTTAAGTTTCGTCCCGATTTACCCCTACATGCCTATTCACCATTTTAAGGTACCAATTTAACCAATGAAACTGAATGCGTTTAGCACATCTAAACCACATTCAAGACCTGTTGTTAAATTAACAATGTTTTACATTAAATAATCCTGTCTTGTGTTCAGCAGTTGTGGCCCATTAGTAACGACGTAACGACTTATCTGTGTAAATATCATCACCACCGCTCTCAAAACGGTGAAGACTCCAAAGAAAAAGACTCAAAGACATCTACCACCCCGCACTGGGCTCTCGTGGTAGACGACAGCCCACTTCCTCTCGAAGAGAAGAGATCTTTGTCACAGCAGTAGGAACTTTTATGTAATAAAATGCATTACCATCTTGAGACAAAACAAGCAACCTACTTTGCCATATCGACCTCGCTAGATCACTTTACTACGCGATGTTACACCTAGCCATTAAGGATGGTAGTTAAGCGCTTACTAATCACCTTCGCGCATCGTACTAACTCGTTAGACTAACTAGATTTGCACAACATGATCGAAATGATAACGAATTGTAAGTAAACGTACCTACTTTACTAACAAGATTTGTTTTATTTACGGGTTTATTTAGCCAGTGATTGTAAGAATGTTCGTCTTAATTTGGTATCTCATATTTATGGTATAAGTGAGTTTTTTTACACGCTTTATATTAGCTTCACCTGTATGTTTGTTTGTATGTTCGTGTGTTTGTAACAGACTTCTTTGGGCGCGATTTTAACCCACTTTTAATGGCCAGATTTCGTTCAAACTTCGTAGATTTATCGAGGACAGATGACTATACATTAATTTGATAAAATTATTCAACTTTTATATTTGCAAAATAACTTTTTAAAGTTTTTTTTTCCAAACTAAAAAGTAGGAAATAAAATAAATAAATTTTGTAAATAAGAATATTATTTTAAAAAGCACCCCACGCAGCTGAAAACCAGTGTTTTACATGGAGCGACTGCCTATCTGACCTCCACAACCCAGAGCTGTAGTAACCGGGTATGATAACTCTTGGTAAGACTGGCTGTCAGACTGTCAGGCTTCTGACTACCCGTAACGACTGTCAAAGATCCACGAATGACAGCCAGGACCAACGGCTTAACGTGCTTGCCGAGACACGGAGGAGTCTCGATATATAAAGATGTTCACCCATCCACGGACCAACCCCAGCAAGCGTAGCTTGACCTGAAAGAAAGATCCGTGCGGCTGTTATTACTTAGCAACAAGCTCCTGTCAGTAGTCAATATCTAAGTAGAATATTCGGATATCGTCATCGTAACAAATTAAAAATGGAATAGAATTTATCTCCCAAGTCGCTTAATCGTTAATGGGTCCTTATTGGTTTTTGTTTTTAAACGGATAGACTTGCAAGATATCGCAATGGATTAGATTATAGGGGTACCTAAATACAAGGAGTCAAGCTGATCAATCGAGTTGTGCGGCAAAACGATTTATCTGTAATATATTATATCTATCTATTAGAGAACGAACTTTTAATACTGATTTGTTGATCAAAGTATAACAGAGGGTGTACCCCTCTGTTATACTTTGGAGGAAGCAAATAAATTGGGGGAATCGATCCGCCATTACGATTTCAGTCCTCTTTGCGTTCCGTCACCAATTTAGGTTCCGATGTAAAATGTGAATAAGCGAACAATTCCGACTTTTCTTGTTAGAACTTCAAAAACTCCGATCTGTTTTACGTCTCCCTCAAATATTTTGTATCAAATTAGCATTTCACTTTATACGTTGGATCACATCGCTGACATATTTGCTGAAAGTTTTTGCTGGCTACATTATTTTAATGAATGCAAATCCCGTAACAAAATTACATTTTAGATTAATCTTCTTATGTAAATGGCGTCGGGAATTCGATGGAGGATCAGGAATGAATGGAAGTAATGCAGAGACAGTTTTCAGTTGCTTGTGCAGTGTTTTGTTTTTCGTTTATTGGTAGTTTCCTCCATGAGGCAAATATTTGCGTGGAACCAAGTCTTTGAGCATATAAATTAGTTAAGGTTGAGGTTAAGTTAGCCAAGACACTAAAGTTGTGGTATAGGTAGCTAATCAAATGAATGACACCATATGGCGTAAGTTTTTCTGCTTCTTTATTTCTTTTGGAACGAAGTTCCTTATCGCGCGTTGCGAAAGGGGGCAAGACGGAAAAAATTAAGACCAAAACTTGTAACGACACCATTTTGCTATAGTTGTAAGCCGTGCGGCGTGCGCGTGTTTCTCTGTCTGTCTCTCATAGAAAACAAGCCATTTACGTTTCGTCTTTCTATTTCGCGTCAGATTCTTTTTTGATTATTATAACTTAAAAGAAATAAAATTTTATTACAATTCCTTCACTAATTAATCGAAAGGAATTTCGTTCCATCCGGGTGTTCCTCGACACCTCTCAAGTTTTTTTTTCTTTTTCATGTGGTTAGTTTTTCTGATAACTACCATTGATCATTATCACTACTCTCAGCGTAACGGGATTTATTTGATAATGCCTGAATGCAAAGGCGTTGTGAGCAATGTCGTCATTCTAGGTACTTGACCTGTCGACAGCTATGCGTAGGAATTTCTTGACGCAATAATATTTAGTTAATATTTTATATTGCACATAATATAATACACGATATTGTTTAGTTTTAGTATTAGATAATTTTAATGCATAGAAGATGTTTATAAATAAAATTCAATAAAATTTTCTCACCTCCTCGTCAGCTTTACGCACACTCGTCAGCTTTATAGGTTTCAAAGTTTCTTAGAACTACGGCTTAGAGCTAGGAGAGAAAATGGCTAAGTTATGAATAGACCAGACCGTAGTTGTGAACAGAAGTTAGTATGAATAGTTTAAAATAGACATTCATAGAACGCTGATAATTGAAAAGGAAACGTGGAACAGGAGCTTTTTTTGAGGTTGTGAAATATTCAATGACCCAGACTCTTACTGACTGAAATCATCAATGACCCAGACTCTTATTGACTGAAATCATCAATGACCCAGACTCTTACTGACTGAAATCATCAATGACCCAGACTCTTACTGACTGAAATCCATCCATGTTCCCTCCTTAGCGGTATGTGTTACGGGACAGCGCAGTGTAACCCTTTCAGACAATCCCGCTGACCCAGCAGGCTTCGGCCCTAACGGGCACTTTCCCTATTGCTGACATCTCTTTGAGGCGCACGTGGACTATGTTCGCGCCGTCCGGCACTGGCCTGGTCTTGATTGGACGGTGAGCTACCATTACTCACCGCCCGCAGGCCCGCGCCTACGTTGGCCGGGAGTCGTTACGCGGCTCCCTGACGCCCGGAGCGTCTCGGACGTTACGCCCTGTCCCTCAACCATCCATAATTAGAAACCTGGCAATGGATTTGTATTAACGTCCTCACTAGACTGTTTGTTTTGCAAATGAATGTTCGTTGCGATACAAATTCTATTGCAACGAAAATATGCGTCACATCCTGTCAAAACGGGCGTTGCTCTGCATAATGCTACGACCCAATACGAGGCTATTAATATTATAGAAATAATGTATTACTTCTGTAAGTCATGAGAACCGTGTGAAGCAGGGGCTGGTTAATAATAAAAGTTATTAAAAGCCTACCAGCTTAATTAATTAGTCTTTAAAGTTAATCAAGTTTCATATAAATTGGTTCAATCATGGCGCCCACGAATCTGAGCGAACTGACATTAATTTCAGAAACGAAGACTTGGAATGAAACCAATTCCGATTACCGATGCCACATTATTCCATTCCGGATTCGCAATGGGTTTCAATTATAAAATCGATTAAAATTACTAAATCGATTCTACTACAATCATTTTGATAAACTGCAGGTTCAGATCAGCGTTCGTATTTGGAACTAAAGAAATGGATTTGAAAATGACAGTTCGTATAGGATTGGGCGAATTTTAAAAGCCTTTTATCTGTCAAATTGGAATTCAATTACAGACTTCATTTTGGCTGTACATGTTTTTGACAGTTAATTATTTTTGTTAACTCTTTTTATAATACGCCATGGTTTTGATTACACACGGTTTTTTTCGAAAGAATTTTAAATAAATTCAGCTTCACAATTTTAGTTGTATTGTGCTATTCAAATTGTAATATTTCTCTCTCTCCTTTTCACTACGTAGTATAAAACAAAGTCGCTTTCTCTGTCCCTATATCCTTATGTATGCTTAAATCTTTAAAACTACGCAACGGTTTGATGCGGTTTTTTTTAATAGATAGAGTGATTGAAGAGGAAGTTTTATGTGTATAATTTGTCGACATTCATATTACTTACTAGCAAGTTGAATAAACCTCTTCCTTATCAGTCCAATATTTTGATATATTGTGATATCTCGCTATTCCAATTCTAAATGAGATCTATCTATGACAGACGTGACGCGACAGAAAGATATTCGCTTATTTCCATGACATTTTCCATTACGTGTTATGAAGGAAATCATATGAATAATACATGAACTCTGAAATTATAGCGTAGTTATATGGAGTTTCAGTTGGCTATAAAGGGCTTGTAGAGATGCGACTTCAATGTGCAATTTATATATTTTGACGTCATTAATGCCATGCATGTTATTTCGTTATGGTGAGTGGGATAAAATATTCAGATTTATTCTTCAGATCTCAGTCCTCCCAGTATTAACAAACAACTGTAATTTTAAAACATTGTAAAAGCCAATTATTTAAGAAAATGTTAAATACCGTGGAATTTCTAGTCGGCTCTTCACCATAGTAATGGACTAGTTAGAACTGTGCACATTCTGACGTTTCATAAGTGCCCATGTTTGTATTCTATTATATTTTTTTTCATTTTGTTTTTTTTTGTATTAAAAATGCTATCGTTCGTTGATAAAAAATAATTCAGACTAACATAAAAAAACAAATTACAAACACTTGTGTTTTTTTTAAGTACCTAATGCATCATATTTGCCGCAAAAGAACGTAATTGTTTCTTTATTTCGTCTTTTAACATTTTTTATGCTTTTTATTTTAAATAATAAACGCGTAAATACCAAAGCCATGCAAAAGAGAGCTGTCAGAGATATTCACAATCTATCAACTATTTTATTTATTTTCAACTATTTTTCAGGTAATCAAAAGTAAATGTTTTTGTAGTGTAGTGTAGTGTATGTATTATAGTTGTACTATTTTTTTCTTTTCACTATTTTGTGGTATTTTTCTTGGTATGTACAGACGCCAGCACATCAAGCTATCCCTAACTGTCAAATTTTCTCAATTCAAAATGAACCTTATATCTTTGCAATAAAGTTGAAATACTATCAAAGAAATTTGATAAAGTTACCCCCATCTGTCAAATTTCGTTGATAGATTTTCAACTTTAGTATGAAAAAATAAGGTTCATGTTCAATTGGTAATATTTGACAGGGATAGCTTTTTGGGCAGGCGCCTGATCGTCTTCACATTTTACATTGTAAATTATATTAAAACAGTAACGGTTGAGTTTCTTGCCCATTCTTCTCTATGTATATGAAACTTGGTAGGGGCGAATAGAATTAATTAAATTTGTTGGTAAATTTTGACGTTCAAAAGTATATTTCATAATGTGCCTATTTGAAATAAATGATTTTAATTAGACTTTGAAAACATGTAAGTGTGTTGGGATACTCATGAAAATGAACAAGTTTGACTATGGAACTATAACTGAAATCATGAAAAAAAAACAGCTATTCAGTGCATTCATGTTCGCATAATACAGCAAAATGTATGGAACAGCTGATATTTTTATTTCATATTTCAGAGTTAGTCCCATGGACAAAGTTGTTGATTTCCATGAGTACTATACAATTTGAAAGTATGTCCCTCGTTCAACCTAACACACTGTATAAATCTTTTGTATATTACAAAAATATTACAAAACGCCCTACAACCACTAGATGTCACTGTAATATAATTTACATAGCAGTGATGAACATTTGAAGGGAACAAAAGTGTTCCATTTGTCATTTTTAAACGAAACTGGCACATTTATAATTTAATGCGAATGGAGGAACATGGGTTTTAATGGAACACTCTGTACCTTGAATATGGAACAAGGCCTGTTGTACACGGGATGAAAATACTCTTACGTGTGGTAAACGAAATACCTTCTATGTATAGTACCGTGAGCTCTGGGCGCAGCAGTACCGGATCGAATTAATTAACCTTTTGAACGCCATTGTCACATATACGTGACAAGCAAGCGCGTGCCCTGTACGCCAACGTCACAAATATGTGACAGTGGCAACAACACTATAACACGAAATAAAGAATCTAAACATTACTCTTGTGAGTGTTTATATACACTCGAGAGCAATGAATCCGGGTCACTTAAAGAATCCTAAAAATCTCGGAAACTAAAAATGCTAGGTTAATGCAATAAATTATATTTAATAGACAATGTAATACTCCTTAAATGAAGGTATTAAAACTTCTTAGTTTTTGTAAAGTTATATCATAAAAAAATCAAATTTGAAAAAGGGCCACTTTCGAAGATGGAACTACGAAATTACAGCATTTGGTTTTGCTTTTGTTTGTAATCTGTCATTTATGTGGGTACATAAACCATGTTGATAGTGCTCTATATTCATTATTCAAGCTGAAATTATGTCGCTTACGCCTGAAGAATGCACCAGAATACTTACAATGCTGGAAACCGGCCGGAGTCAGCGCGATACAGCCAGGACTGTCGGTGTGTCGCTGTCAACAGTACAAAGAGTTCTCCGACGTTACGAAGAAACTGGTTCTAACCTACGCAGACCAGGAACGGGCAGAACCAGGTGTACCACAGCACGAGAAGACCGATACTTGGTGAACACCATGCTTCGAAATCGCTTTCTCACAGGAACTGAACTCACAAATCAGTTTCGACGCCTCGGAGTGAAATAAAACAGCGACTCACTTCAATTCAATATATTAATAGATCACTTGATACATATATAATCACTTATAACTTAACAGCAAATAAGAATACTTCTTCCCCACCTCAACTGTTCGTTTCGGCGTGTTGAAATCAACTGACTTCTCCCAGTGCCCGGCGCTGTCATCAGTCGCCGTTATCGCTCGCCCCACCACGCTACGTAGTGCAAGTGGCGGGAGTGTGGCGGCAGGATGTCGATAACCGAATCAATAAACGTACCAATAAATGTTATTTTATTTTCAAAACGTATTTAAAATCAAGTCAGTACTAAATATTATTATTTCAATTAAAATTACAGAAATATATTTAAAAATCATGACATTCGGCCATCAGACATCGTGCCGACTCCTGGCGCACGACTTACTTAACGATTATAGTTTATATACAAGTGCCATTATGTGAGGATAATTGATTGTTATGTTATACATCTACATTACACTTAGCTTTACACCTAACGAAAACTTATATCTACTTGCTGTAGAATAATATAACAATACGCATGAATTTAGAAGTACAACTCAAAACTTAACTCGCTGTTAATCCAACCTTTATACAACAAATCATGACATTCGTCAAATAAAACGTGGTGTAAACAGTAACAAAATATTTTTAAACACTTAAATACTTAATTTTAGTGAAAAATAATAGGTATTAAAATTAATAGGGTAAATAGAGTGAGTACATTCCAATAAATCAATGTTAATTCACTTTTTAGGTCTAATACATCGATAATCTACATACAGTAAATGACTTATATCTGTTACATTTCCTTACAGAACTAGGTAAAACTAAACACACGCTGTACCAAAATAATAGTGTACAGTTAACTTTTACATGGATTTGGTATAAGACCCTGTGTACATTCAGTCGATATTATGATCATCACTATGCTCACTAGAGCTGCTATTGTCTGAATGATGTACCTCCAAAGCCTTTATATGTATCCAGGGTCTCATCCTGTCTGCCGCTATCACAGTCCTATAGGGCTTGCCCGTCCTACTGAAGCCTGGGACATCGGCTATCCTATATCTATCGTTCCCTAGAACCTCTACAATTTTATAGGGACCTATGAACTTTGACAAAAGCTTTGTGCTCTTTCCATCATTGGCAAAATTGTTTCGCGAAATCTTTACTAGGTTACCGACTTCATATTTAACAGCAGGAATCCTATCTTTATTATGTCTTAGTTTCATCTTTTCTTGCTCTTTCTGTATCTTAGAGCTAATGTCTTGTCTTAGTTCTTGTAAATTAGATGTCGTGGATTGATCTACAATATCGAGTTTATTCGCCAAATCATCCCGCATTTTGAGCCCAAACAAAGCATCGGTCGCAGTTTTTTGTGTCGAGGCATTCACAGTGTTGTTAATGCCCCATTGGATTTTCCCCAGACACTTGTCCCAGTCGCGCTCGTGGCCAAAAGAATTTTGTGCCGCTAATGAGTTAAGAATAGTCTGGTTAAATCTTTCGGCTTGACCATTGGCTCTGGGACAAGCGACTGCATTTAATACATGTTTAATTCCATGTCCCTCACAAAAGGTCTTAAAGGCTGTTGACGTGAACGAAGTACCGCGGTCAGATATTATCCTAGCCGGAATACCGAAATCATAAAATATTTTCTCAAGAGCTTTGGTAGTGGTTTTTGTTTTAAGGTCTTTAACTGATCTCACGAACACATATTTTGTGAAAGCGTCTACTATTGTTAAAATGTGCGTATTACCATCTTTGCTGCGTACAAATGGCCCGAGATGATCAATGTGGACAGTGTGAAAAGGTATATTTACCTTTTCAATTGGGTACAAATGTCCAGACTTTTGTTTTGTCGCAGTATCTTTGTTGTATGCACACTCTAAGCAAGCCGCTACATATTTTTTTACAAATTTTCTCGATTTCGGAAACCAGAATTTACTTTGAACCCTTTCTAACGTTTTAGAATAGCCGTGATGCCCTATCTCATCATGATTAGCGCGACATACTTGCCATCTCGCACTGCGTGGCACAACAAGGCGTAATTGGTCGTCGATTTTTCTATAAACAACGTGGTTTTTAACAACGTAATTTTTGCGAATATCTCGACATTCTAAGTCGTCCTCCGGTTTTAGAATTTGCAAAATACGCGAGATATCAGGGTCTGCTTTTTGTAAACTAAGAAGCCAATTGTCCTGCTCTATAGAATAAATGTTAACGGATAAATGGTCATCAGAGTTCGCGGGTAGAGTGGTATTTCGACTGAGAGCATCCACATGCTGCATTTGTACCCCTGGCCGATACTCTATACCAAAGTCAAATTCGCTTATTTGCAGCCACCACCTTGCTATTCGCGGAATTAAATCTCTCTTTGTTAAGGTAGTTCTAAGTGCAGCACAATCAGTAAAAATTTTAAAAGGTATGCCTAATAGGTAAACCCTAAACTTTTTTAGAGAACACACGACGGCCAGCGTCTCGAGCTCGTAAGAGTGCAGATGTTTCTCCTCTGGTGTTGTTTGGCGACTAAAATACGCTACTGGTTTTAAAACACGCGACTCTTTTTGCCATTGCATTAATATGCCTCCTACGCCTAACGAACTGGCGTCGGTATGCAATTCGGTCTCTAATTTTGGGTCGTAAAGGGCCAAAACGGGGCGACTAATAAGACTTTCCTTCAAAAGGGAAAACGCCTGGTCCTCGGTTTCAGACCACTGCCATTTTGCTTCTTTCTTTAATAGGGAAGTCAACGGTCGAGCGGTTTCCCCATAACCCTTTATGAACCTTCGAAAATAACCAGTTAAGCCGAGAAATTGGCGAACTTCGTGAATATTGCGAGGTGTGGGAAAACCCTTGACCGCTGTTACTTTAGCCTCTCCGGGTTGAATGCCATGTGAGGAAATATCGTATCCCAGGTAGCTGACTGTGATATCGAAAAAACGGCACTTAGAAAGCTTCAAAGTTAATCCGTACTCTCTAAAAATTTTAAGCACCTCCTCTAGTCGCCTAAACATCTCTTCCACATCTTTTGATGGTATCAGCACGTCATCCAAATAGGCTAACGCATATTCGAATCGCCTATTTCCGAGAATTTTGTTGATCATCCTCTGGAAGACGGCCGGAGCGTTAGCAAGTCCAAAGGGCATTCTTAAAAACTCATAATGCCCATCAGGCGTAACAAAGGCGGTGAGATGTTGGCTACTTGAAGCCATTGGGATCTGATAATAGCCAGATGCGAAATCGAGGGTGGTAAAGAAAGTATTGCCGCTGAGATTGGTTAATTGATCATCAATGAGAGGAAGAGGAAACCGGTCCTTGATTGTTTTATTATTCAAGGCCCTAAAATCGACACACAATCTCTGCTCACCGGTTTTCTTTTTTACCATTAAAATTGGACTAGCATAATCAGATGTAGACTCTCGGATGATATTGTTTTGCAATAGTTCATCAACGGTTTCTCTGACCCTTTCACGTTCGGAATGAGACAGGCGGTAGGGTCGGTAGACAATCGGTTTATTATCCACGAGATCAATTTTCATTTCCACGTCAACCGCACAGCCTATCTCACTCAAGTTGGTAGCGAAGCAATCCCTATATTCCTGAAGCAACGAGTAAAGCGCGTTTGCTTGACTATTGTCAAGCCCTGGTCCAATCCTAATGTCGGTTTTATCGAGGGGTTCTAACGTAGAGAAATCCTCTGCGATCCTATTGATCTGGTAAGTGTCTCGTTCAACAAAGGGAATCGCCCTAGCTATCAAGGCGTTCTTTTCAAGGGTTATAGAGCTATCGGACAAATTTGATATAATGACCTCACCCTTGCCGCAAGAAATATGGTAAGCGCCCTGAAACAAACGGTACTCTTTCCGCGGTTTTACTGCGCTATAGCCCTCTATAAAAAATCTCCGGTAAAATCATGATCAATATGTATAGGGACAACATCGGTACTCGAAATAACAGTGGTATCGGTAACGTAAAGTTTTAGTGCATCTCCGTTGTTATCAAAAGGATTTTTAATAGGACTTCGGTAGAACGTCAGACTGTCACTATCTTTTAAGACTGTAACGAATGACTGCTCTGTGAAGTTTTGTCCAATAATCGTAGACGTATGCATGTGCGCGTCATCAACCACTAATACTTCAATAGTTGACTCAATGTCATCAACCCTCACAGAAGCGAATGCTTTATACAAAGGTACTACAGAAGACTGACCAAATCCTCTTACGATTGGAACATTGTCATAGTTTTGCGCGAGTTTCAACTGCCCTGCATCTGTTTTACGCAATAGAGTACATTCACTCCCGAAATCTATATACGCTTCGAGAGAATGGTCATTGATTGTGATGGTTTTAAAAAATTTACTATTAGCGTCATTAGTCGTGTCAATTTTTAAAGTTTTCTTCTCAGAACTCTCTACGTTATTGTTTGAATTCAGATTTGTGGATGCTAACGGGTCTAACTTGCATTGGTCGTTGTTATGTCCTATCCGATTACAACGTTTGCATTTAATTATCGGTTTAGTGCATTTAAAATAGGGATGGCCTTTAGCGCGACAATTGTAGCAGGTTACAGAACTTGAATTGTTGGCACCCGCATTGGAGTTGCCAGAGTTGCTAGGCTTTTGAAATGTGCGTTCACGTGGTCTATTATTAGTAATCGTAGCCGGTTGTGGTTTTTGGGAAGAAAGGTAATTGAGCAAATCTTCTGGTTCCGTACTATTTAGAGCCTGTGCCCCATTCCTAACTGATCGGTCGCTAATGCCGTACACAATGCAGTCAACAGCCTTTTTACCAGTAATTTCACACCTACTTAACAAAGCCAACTTGTCATAGAAATATTCTCGCAGGCTCTCGTCATTACGTGATGTGCGAGTCAACATTTCTTCTAAAAGACGTCCGAAATTTTCCTCACTGGGAAATGCCTTACGTAATTTCAGTTGCCACTCGTCCCAAGTGTATCTGACCGTCTGCAAAGACTCAAACCATTTCTTTGCCAGACCAATTAATTTTTGTAAAGAGTAGTGAATTGTTTGTTTATCCTCCCAACCGTATATAGTGGCACATTCGTTTACTTTTCGCAGCCAGCAATCGATAGTTTGAGTCCTGTTAGATGGGTCGAATTCAGGAATAACATTGTTAAAATTATTGTTACTACCAAAATAATTCTTACTTGACTCTCCCTTCCATTTCGACAGAAGTTTCAGCACGTCTCTAGTAGATAGCCTGCTTGAAACCTTACGCGTCTTTCGCGGCGCCGACTCAACAGTGGATGAAGACGTGGAAGACGAGCTCCTTCGCCTTCTTCGCTTCTTTGCCTTCTTTGACCGCCGTCGCTTTGGAGGCGTATCTGGCGGCGTATCCGCTTCGTGATCAGACGGCATCGCCAATAAATTCTGAAACGGTTCGACATTATCTGAGACGTAATCCGTTTATCATATAGCTACCATATATACATAGCAATAAACTAGCAGTGAAAGTTAAATTAACTTATATACAAGAACAATAGTAATCAGGATAATACTTGAGTTCGTACTACTTCAAAACATACTTGGTTTATCTTTTGGTGATAATATGTTTACTTATTATCTACCGGATTTAAGAGTTATCTGATCTGTCACTTTTCACATTTACAGGCACAAATACAAGTAGAGAATTCAACAAGCATACATAGCTCGCTAATAACCGACAATCAATGATCATAATCAGCATATATATGTATATAGCATAACCAGCGCGAAGCATACTTGCTAGTAAAATCTTATTACTATTATTATTTATTTATTTACTCATACATACACCGGTGAACAAAACTTAGTTCACCCACTAATATAATCCGATGAACATACGTAGTTCACACCTAACATAATCCGATGAACATACATAGTTCACCCCCTAACATAATCCGATGAACATACATAGTTCACCCCCTAACATAATCCGATGAACATACATAGTTCACCCCCTAACATAATCCGATGAACATACATAGTTCACCCCCTAACATAATCCGATGAACATACATAGTTCACCCCCTAACATAATCCGATGAACATACATAGTTCACCCATATTATTTCGTTTTATAATATGTATTTAAATACTTAAAAATCTGGTTTAAAATTAATGCTGATAGTGTCACTGAACTATTGAAGTTAAATTGTAAGAAAATTATTCTGTGTGCTTTTCCCTACTTTCAGCACTTGTCAAACAGGCAAAACAATAAGATTCACATGTTAAATAATTACATGCACTTCTTAGTGAGTCACCATAGTGACAAGTTTATATTTTTTGACACCAACATTTTTGTTGAGAAACTAAGGTCGACTAGGGATACTGTGTATCTGCCCATTAGTTTTAGACGTCAAATAGCTAGGCTATTAGCTTTTAATATTAACCCAGACATAATTAGTATGTCGAAGTCTTTTTCAATTAGCACCACATTTAGTAAATGTACTAATGTTAGTGTGGTTAGCTCAAATAATTTAAACTAGTTTGTAAGACAACAGAAGATACCACTAACAATATAATTTCACTTAATAATAAAAAGGTATTTTCTAGCACCAAAACTAACTGTAAGAAAGGGGCTAAGCAGAAACAGAAATCCTTGACATTATTTCATCAAAATATTCAAGGTTTTTCTTCCAAACAATTGGAGATTGAATTGTTTTTGGAAAAAACAATGTATGACATTATTTGTTTTACTGAGCACTGGTTAAAAGATTATGAAATGTTAATTAACTACGAGAATTATAGTTTGGCCAGTTGCTTTAACCGTAAATCAATGCTGCGTGGTGGTTCACTAATCCTAATTAAAAGTTGTATTAAATCAAAAACCCGTGAGGACATAGTTGAACTATCGGTTGAGCATAGCATTGAACTGTCTTGTGTTGAGCTCGATAAGCATGTTATAGTGTGTGTTTACAGACCCCCTAATTATCAAAACTATCCGATATTTGAGGCAGTAATGGAAGATGTTTTGGCAAAACTTGCTATTGGTAATAAATCAGTAGTTATCTGTGGGGACTTTAACATTAATATTTTAGAAAATAATTCAAATACGAGTAGATTATTAAATTTGTTTAAATCATTTAATTTGTCAAATGTGTTTGTAGAACCAACCCGAGTAACTATGTCTACTGCTACATGCATTGATAATGTTTTTTGTTGTTGCGACTATTTAAATAAATCCATCATTAATTATCTCCCTTCTGATCACAGTGGTCAAACTGTAACTTTTCAGTCCAACACACCTATACAAAAAATCGAAATACAATCCAGACCAATAACATCTGTTAATTTAAATAAATTTAATATCACATTAAATTGTAAGTTAAGCGATCAGGAACTTTCTTTGAAAAATATTAATATTTTATATAAAGAATTCTTTACGGTAGTGCAAACCGAATTTAATAATTGTTTCAAGAAGACCACTAAAAGTATCAACCCTAAATTTATATTTAGTGACTGGGCCACTAAAGGACTCAGGAAAAGTAGGGAAAGACTTTTCGAGCTTTATGGCCTTAAGCCTTTTATTAACACAGAATCTTTTAATAAGTATGTTTCTACAAACTCAAGAATTTTTAAAAACACTTGTAAAGCAGCTAAAGCCAAATACATTAGTAACAAGGTTAAATCAGCTGAAAATAAAATAAAGACGGTTTGGAAAATTATCAATAACGAAACGAACAGGAGCAAAATACATAGTTCTGATTACGTACTGGAGACGTCATGTGGTTCCATTTGTGATAGCAAACAAGTAGCTCAAGAATTTGTAAATTTCTTTACCAGTATTCCCCTAAAAACTACTGAAACTCTAAATTCCTCGCCTTCCCTCTCTTTTGATTTATTAAAGGCAAACGTTTCAGCCTGCCTAATTGAATTCAACTTTAAGCATGTTAACCCCATAATAGTACTTAAAACTTTTAAACAAATTAAAATCAAATTAACCGAAGATCTTTGGGGAATGTCCAGTAAAGTCTGTACCTCGATCATTGAGACGATAGCACCTTATTTAGCCTTCATATTTAATTTATGTGTGGATCAAGGCATCTTCCCGGATTTAATGAAATACAGCAAGGTAATACCACTTTTCAAATCCGGGGACAGTAAAGACACCAATAATTATAGACCCGTATCCGTGTTGCCGGTTTTCAGCAAGATCTTTGAAAAGATAATGCTTAATCAAATGCTTAATCATTTTAACACGAATAAAATACTTAACGATCAACAGTATGGTTTCACCAAAGGACGTTGTACAACTGACGCTGGTGTGACCTTATTAAAACACATTTTCAATGAGTGGGAAGAGGCTCAAGACGCCATCGGAATCTTTTGTGACCTCTCCAAGGCATTTGATTGCGTTGAGCACGAAACCTTGCTGTTGAAGCTAGAGCATTACGGACTTGGAAAACTTGCGCTTAGTTTGGTAAAATCTTATTTAAACGATAGACAACAGCAAGTTCAAATAAAAGGTGTCAATTCACTCGGTTTAAAAGTAAAAATGGGTGTGCCACAAGGTTCTATATTGGGTCCTTTCCTCTTTTTAGTATACATAAATGATCTTCTCCATTTACTAAAAAATCAACCACAAATGGTGTTATTTGCTGATGACACTTCTTTAATTTTTAAGATAGATAGACGTGCAAAAAATTTTGACGACGTAAATAACGCCCTACTGCAGGTCCAAAATTGGTTCACTGCAAATAATTTAGTATTAAATGGAAAAAAAACGAAGTGCATTAGATTTTCTTTACCAAATGTAAAAAGTAGTGATTGTGAGATAGTATTGAATCAAGAGAAACTAGAATTTGTCGATAAAACTGTTTTCCTGGGGATCACGCTCGACTCAAGGCTACAATGGGGTCCTCATTTAACATCTCTTGCAGGACGGCTAAGTTCTGCAGCATATGCTGTCAGAAAGATCCGTCAGTATACTGATGTAGATACCGCGAGGCTAGTCTATTTTAGTTATTTTCATAGTATTATGTCTTACGGTATTTTACTTTGGGGACGAGCTGCAGACATCGAGTCTATTTTTATTCTGCAGAAAAGAGCTATCAGAGCCATTTATAATCTTCGTAGGCGCGATTCTCTAAGGGAACGGTTTAAGGTTATTAACATCATGACTGTACCTTGTCAATATATCTATGAAAACATCATGTACGCACGGAAAAATCTGCATCTTTTTAGTAAAAGAGGTGAAAGACACAACTATTTCACTAGAAATAGGGACCAATTAGTTCAACCAGGTTTCAGGCTGGCTAAAGTAGATTCATCTTTCATGGGGTACTGTTTAAAATGTTACAATAAAATACCTCCCCACATTCTGGAACTTAATGAAACAAAATTTAAAACTTGTATAAAACGCACACTATGCAGCCAAGCGTATTATAAATTGGGAGATTACATTGCTGATAAAAATGCTTGGGTCAATGCTAGTCCAGCTCCACAAGGGCGCATCAACTAATTTATTAGACTACTGAAAACTGTTGGAGCTGCGGAAGATCAACAACAACAAAAAAACATCTTTGCATTGTATAAATTCAATCTCTTAATATTGTATAACTGCTTAGCACATATGTGAGTACTATGTACCTACTATAAAGCGACCAGTCTCTGGGTGCGTCTTTCATTGACTTGAATATGCCCTGGCGGCTGAGAGTATGCCATGCTCACTTTAATGTCTCGCTGATGGTGGCGTGTGTGTTGGATCATTTAGCTCCCTTCAAAATGGTTGAGCTGAATGGTGCTAATATATGCGTCATGTTCGTGAACGGGCGCTGTCAGTAGAGACTGGTCATCTCTTAGCGGCTAAGGCTTGTTTTAATTTAATTATTGAATAGTTTTTACATATTTTATATCTGATGCTTTTAACGTTCTGCATCGTTCTCACATGTATAATATTAATATGAACTATGTAACCAATATTTTGTAACCATATTTTGTTTAAAAGAGTGTCCATGGAGTTTCTTGCCCGTTCTTCTCCATAGGTACCTACTCCTTTGGAATGGGCAACTAGCTTCATTTTTCGGACTGACCGACACCTTGACAATTCAAAAGTGCCTGTAATTGGTTTATTTGAAATAAATACTTTGAGTTTGAGTTTGAGTTTTAAGATAATTTATTATCAGTGTGAGATATAAACATCAGCATTACGATTTATTAACCGAGTAAATATGTGGGTAGGATGGTCAATTATTTACAAGAAAAATAAAAATATCATTCCTAATATTACACGTTATACTTAGGTAATTGTGTGATCGTAATGTATTATGTATCGTGGATGTGAGCAGTTAAACAAAGAAAACACAATCAGAATTGCGTGGTCAAACAATACAAGTATTTTATGTCTGTAAAATAAACGTTATCGGAGCGTAGCCTCGGCCATACGCATAAAGCAAGAAATAGGTTAAATCGAGATTAGTTGTCCGCTGACAGTATTAAATATTAATTATTAATAGTATCGGTATATAATTAACTTATGGTGGGCGGTGAAACAACATCCCAACAGACAAAATCTCTCGATAACGATATAATTAGTGATTAAACGTACTTACCTTTTTATCTGGTCCGTGTCACTTCTGAAGTGAAATAAAACAGCGACTCACTTCAATTCAATATATTAATAGATCACTTGATACATATATAATCACTTATAACTTAACAGCAAATAAGAATACTTCTTCCCCACCTCAACTGTTCGTTTCGGCGTGTTGAAATCAACTGACTTCTCCCAGCGCCCGGCGCTGTCATCAGTCGCCGTTATCGCTCGCCCCACCACGCTACGTAGTGCAAGTGGCGGGAGTGTGGCGGCAGGATGTCGATAACCGAATCAATAAACGTACCAATAAATGTTATTTTATTTTCAAAACGTATTTAAAATCAAGTCAGTACTAAATATTATTATTTCAATTAAAATTACAGAAATATATTTAAAAATCATGACAGGAGGAAGTAACCCAAGTGCATGGACAGTAAGACGTCGGCTTGCTGAATCTAACTTAAAACCCCTTAGACCTGCAAACGGCCCTAAACTGGGGCGTGGGCATCGTATTTCAAGACTAAGATATGCCCAGGGCCACGTAAATTGGAGTATTGAAGATTGGTCAAAAGTTATGTTCTCCGACGAATCAAAATTTATTCTCTACAAGCACGATGGAAGACACAGAGTGTATCGAAGACCAGGGGAAAGATTCAAGCAAGCATGCATCTAAGAAAAAGTAGCCTACGGTGGTGGGTCTGTACTTGTGTGGGCCGGAATTTCTTCTGAAAGTCGCACAGAGCTGGTGATCATAGAAAACGGCTCTTTAACTAGCGTAAGATATGTGGAAGAAATCCTCAATGATCACGTTGGTCCATTTATGGTCAATTTAGGTGAGGATGCTATATTTATGCATGACAATGCCCGACCTCATACAGGTAGGATTGTGAATGACTACCTTCAAGAGATGAACATTACTCGTATGGAGTGGCCAGCGCGCAGCCCGGATATCAACCCGATCGAGCATGCTTGGGACGAGCTAGGCAGATGCGTAAAACAACGAAACCCTCCCCCAATCACGCTTCGTGAGCTCAAAATTGCTCTCACAGAGGAATGGGAGAATATTCCCCAAAATCGTATAAGGAACTTGGTGTACAGCATGCCAAACCGCGTAAACGCAGTAATGGAAGCACGAGGAGGCAATACGAAGTATTAAAATTCAAGAAAATCGTAATAAAGTTCAAAAATTTCATGTTTCCTATTTTTGTTTTAAGGAGAGATCAGCAGTTTTTTTTCTTTATGTAATTTTGTGTTAATAAAATGTATGGTGACTCATATTTTTTTTACTTTCATTTAAGGAGTATTACATTGTCTATTAAATACAATTTATTGCATTAACCTATCATTTTTAGTTTCCGAGATTTTTAACATTCTTTAAGTGACTCGGATTCATTGCTCTCGAGTGTAGATATCTTAAACATTGAAGCTCTCGTACGTATTTAATGACATGAAACAAATTAAAAGACATAATGGATAATGGGAAATTCATGGTAACAAGAAGAAATTCAATTTGTAGCTTGGCGTTGAGGGTACGCGCGTGTTTTTATGCTCGTGACGTTCAAAAGGTTAAAGATGTATTTAGTATTGAGCTTGAGATCCTGGGGTCGATTCCCGGGTGGGGCAAAGTCGTATTGACTTTATTTGGTAGAAAAATTATTGCCTTTTTCTTAGTAGGTAGCAGTCTTTGTGCCCGGTTGATGGCAATAGGCCCCCTTTTTCATAGGACTTAACTGGCGACGAAAAATTTCACAGGTTCATAATCAGGTACCTTCTTCTTTTCGTGTGGTTTGGTTAAAAAATCACGGGATTTTTCTGGTCTTTATAATTAATCCCGGGATTTGAGGCATATCCACTTTATTATTTCGCTGTATGAAATCAGTGTAAGTACAGAGGCCAGCACATCAAGTTACCACGATCTTTCAAATTTCTTTGATAGTATTTCAACTTTATTGCAAAGACATAAGGTTCATTTTTAATTGAGAAAATTTGACAGTTAGGGATAGCTTGATGTGCTGGCGTCTGTACACAAATAACTCTACCTAATTCCGACCTCTGATGATATCTCACTCAAATTACACGCGTCATGCACATTGTACAGAGGCCAGCACGTCAAGCTACCCCAATCGTGGTCGGGCTGTCGTGTCTGACGGTTACATTCTGGCCTGACGACCGATCGCGACCTGTCATCTCGTCCCCTCTGTGAAATGCGACTTTCAACCTTCCAGGCAACCAAATTGACTATTTTCCACGATCCAATTGATTGATATCTGCTTTACCTTTTTTTATAAAATAGCTTCCGCCCGCGGCTTCACCCGCAAAATATGTCGACAAATTATAGTACACATAAACCTTCCACTTGAATTACTCTATCTATTAAAAACCGCATCAAAATCCGTTGCGTAGTTTTAAAGATTTAAGCATACATAGGGATATAGGGGCAGAGAAAGCGACTTTGTTTTATACTATGTAGTGATGAATTTTTAATGCGTGCCATCCAACATTCTACCGCCTTTTTTTTATAGATGTTTGACCCAACTGTTCAGCTATAGATTTTTAAACATTGATCGGAGCTATCTTCTATAGGTAAAATCAGGTTCTGGCACGCTTGTCAGCATATTAACTCCACATCGCACTAGCAAAGTCAAAGACAAACCTTTTTTTTTCAAATAGGCACAAATAACGCACTTTTGAACGTCAAAATGAACCAGAAATAGAATTGATTCTAGTCACCCCTTCCAAAAAGGTAGTTTCGTATGGAGAAGAATGAACAAGAAAATCCACTGTAGCTGTAAATGTACCTAGTTTATTATTAATTGCAAAGTATGAGGGATGAACATAAGCGGGGCTCACTAGAGACGTCTTGTGTCTGTTCCTCAACTAATGTATGCAATACAGAGTGACTTGCACCTTAAACCGTGCCTTGGAGATACGTGACGTCATAAGCCGTGAATAATAGGTATTCATAGTTTAGCACAAAGAGGAACATACTACAACTAAGACTAATTTGACTATGAATAAGACCTGTTTGTTATCAAAGGAATAGGGATTTATCAGGGAAGTTGCGTAGGTATCAAAGACATAATTATGTAGTAATAAAGGGTTTTTCAAAAAAAACTTTGTTTTTCAATTGGGGCAACACCAACAACGTGACAGTTTTAACATTTAGTTTTTTGACGTATTTTGACAATTGTTGTTTTTAAAATCGAATTAATATAATTAAATCCACTAAGTTAATGGTGGTTCTGTTGAAGTTACATTTCGTAAAATTCGTGATATTTTCGAACAACATAATTGTCGTCAACGTGTCACTGTGTGGTACGCTATGTGGTCTGGAGGCGTGACTGGACCGTTTTTTTTCGAAGATGAGGCTGGAAATGGGTCTTCGAGGACCTTTATATAAACAGGTGATCCAAAGCTTTTAAGTCCGTTTTCACTATCACAAGAAAAAACCCAAATCCTACTAAAATTATAAACGTAAAAGGTTTTGAGGATGTATGACGTATAGTATGGATGTTTGTTACTCTTTGACGTGAATGGATCTGGATGGAATTTGAACAGAAATAGATTATAGTCTGGAACATCACAAAGGATATTTCTATCCCGGTAGCGCGTTCCTGTGGGATAATTTCCGACATCGACGCGGGTGAAGCCTCTGGCAGAAGCTAGTTAAATATAATTTGCACTGTTAGATTTTCAATTCTCCGCTTTGGCCCAAGCGTTGAAAATCCAACAAGCAATACAAATTGTGATAATTATATTTGTGACTGTTAATTTTATTGGAGTTTTTATGCATCCAATTAGCGTTTTAGAGAAATTGTATTGTGAACCAATATTTACTCAAGACTATTAAAATAGCAACAGTACAGCAAAATCATATATATACCTAGCGTTTCTCAACTTTTTTGAGCTCGGCTTCCAGTCTAACCGGATGCAGCTAAATACCAGCATGGAGTGGCTGCTTATCTGATCTCTGCAACCCAGTTACTGCGTCTTCTTCTTTCTTCTTTTCGTATGGTTAGTGACTGATCTGGTGTCTGAGTTTTTATGCTGCCCATGGGCCTCTGACTTAGCTTCACATGCTGTTGAGAAATATCTCTCAGACATGGTGGTTTCCTTACGATGTTTTCCTTCACCGATTTTGAAGCAAGTGATAATTTATACAATACGCACATGAATCCGTAAATTCAGAGGTGCGTGTCTTGGGCATAAACAACAATGATAGCTTATTGGTGTGACCGTCGGACTGTCAAGTCATAGGTCTCGAGTTCGAAGTTATTGGGTAACACGATACCCGTTGGCAGGACTGGTTGTCACCTTTGACTGACAAAGATCTACGAATGACATGCGAAAAATAAACAACAGTAGGTATATATCAGAAACAAACATTCCTAGTAAATAATTTAACAAAGATACAATGCATTCGAGCGAAACTGTGCAAAGCGATTAATACTCCGTCCCGCAGCTATTCTATACACGTTCAAGCGAGTTCCTTTTACTACAAAAGGAAATAAATGTCTTCCGTCAGTCTCGCGATTGCGCCGTTCATTATTTCTCCTATTATGAATGATTTAAGTATACAAATGGTTTCGTAATGTAGATAGGACATCTGTCATGTTGATAACGTTTTTGTCATGGTTGAGAGGACACTTCAATCAATCTGCCTAGCCTTCTCCCAACTATGTTAGGGATGGTTAGTCAAACCGGATGCAGCTGAATACCTGTATTTTACATGGAACGACTGCTTATCTGACTTCCACAACCCAGTACCTGGGTAATACTGGCAAGACTCATAAGTCTGGCTGTCAGACTTTCGAGCTTCTGACAACTGTCAAAGATTCACGAATCACAGCCGGGAGCAACGGCTTAGTGCTTTCAAAGGCACGGAAGTAATGTAAACATGGTGTCCCATCCACGGACCAACCCCGGCAAGCGTAGCTTAACCTGTTAGATCGATATTACTTAGCCACGAGCTCCTCATTGAGAGGACAATTCTCACTGTCTTTGTGCATTACAGAGAACCCATAGCGACTGGGAGTTGGTTTTTTTACTGAAAATAAAGTAGGTACAGGTGAAAATAATTGGTCATTCAATAGATTATGATTTTCAAAATTATTGGAGTTTAGAAACAAAGGACATTTGGGTTAGTGGGTCGTTTTAGGAGGACCGCCTCCGCTTAAGGCCACTATGAGCTGCAAATAAAACAAGAATGATGATTAATTTATAATACTGGATGATGTTCGGCATAAACATCATCATCATCACCATCCGTATTTTCATCTGATAATGAGGTATTACTGAACATCTTCATCGACTAAAAAATGTTTGTAGCCACATTTCATAGACAATTTCCCAACACATTTAGAAAGGACCATTTACCTATTAAATGAAAAAACCTAGAGGATAACACATGGGTTTTACAAAATAAATTATTCAAATGTTATTGTGAGGTCACAAAAATGTCCATATGACATAATGTCAAACCGCTTTCAACATGTCAGTTAAATGTCATTTTTCCCATTGGGGAATCGAAAGGGGGACATGTCATTGTATTTTTTTGGTACGGGGAAATAAAAGAGAACCGCTTGGACAATTTGTCAAAAGGTTTGACATCTATGACATATGTACGTCACTTTGTTTTGTCCTCATTTCTGAAATGGACAATAATTTGCGATTCTTTTTTGTTTTCTTTACTGAAATCTATAAAAAGGAGATACGAAAATAACCGCAACCTCTTTTATGCCAATGCCCGAGTTTGAGCAAAGTACATTAAGTAGTATGAAAAAAGGTTTATAATCTGTGTTAAAAATAAAAACTTTCTGCAGGTCATAGCTCGTCTTGTTTTCCAGGTGTTTCTTATATTTTTAAGCTACTTTTCTCCCTAACATTATTTATCAGACTTGTTATTTTTAACGAGACTTCTTAAATTACAAAACAAAAAGCTATCTACTCATTTTCTAAGTAGGACTTTAATATTCTTGCGGTTTTAGGCAACTTTTGTAATAAAGGGTTTAAAAACAAAAAAAAAGATTTAATACCAAGTCATCTTATAACGAGCTAAACATTCTATGATAATTATGTAACATCTACCAACCCGCACTGGGTCCCCGTGGTAGATTACAACCCACTTCCTCTCCAAGAGAGAAGGCCTGTGTCTTGCAGTGGTAACATTGTAAGTTTTTTTTTTTTTTGATGATCGGAAATCATCAAACCACTCCTCCCGCACTGGGTAGAGTAGAACCCCTTCTACTCTCGCGTCAGTCTCTTACTGACTAATAAAAACTCACTCATATTCCTCCCGGGGCAGCGATAACCCTTTAGGACAATCCTACTGACCATAGCATTGAAAGCTGATACATAATAAAACTCCTTTAGAACCTTTTAATTCAAACACATAGAATACGCTACCTGAAGAATCTCCTAATAGTTGTAACTTTTCACCAAACATTTTGAGTTTCTTCAGGCCACAACGTCGGCGAATAATTAAGACGTCAACACAAAAAGGTAAGCGTAAAAGAAAAGTGGCTGTAATTCGAACGAGTGGAGAAAGCCTTCGCAATGAACGTAATTGTCACCGGCCCAATAGACGTTGGGCCATTAAAACTGGTGTAAATGTGTCGCTAAGGGGATTTTACTGAAAGGACCAAACTGTGAATGTTTAAGTAGTTTATTTATTTCTTTAGCTGTTACACAGTTATAGTAATTATGCAATGTATATGTCTTTGGTCCCTGACTAACTTTGACATCTGGCAATGAACAAAATTGTTTTTTTTTTGTTGATTGAATACGAGGCTTTTGGCTACGATGTATGGGTGCATTTTATGTTACTTTTTAATAAATAAATCATCAATATTTTTCTTTTTTTCTTGTATTTTGTTAACAATGTCTAGCCTTTATATTTCATTGCAGTATAAAAATCTAAAACCATAAAAAGTTACACGATTGTGACGAGTTTCGAAAGAGGGAAATGTGTTGGTTTGTATTAAACCTATTTTAACCTTTTGAACGCCATGTCACATATATACGAGACAAGCAAGCGCATGCCCTGTACGCCAACAACACAAATATGTGACATTGCGGGTATATTATAACACGAAATAAACAACTAAATAATTACTTTTGTGAGTGTTTATATAGATATTGACGTGAAGGGCACGCGCGTGCGCTTATGCTCTGGCGTTTAAAAGGATAAATGATCAATGTTACTACCTATAACGCTACTGATTCATTCATTAATAAATTCCATTGGAAATTATTTGAGAAGAAAAATTAATAAGTACTAACACGCTTTCATTCAGTGCGCTTTATTTTGGTTTCCATTAGCGATTCTGAAATAATTAGTAATTACCGCGGTGTGTCAATATTAAATCATTTAGGCAGGCCGCACACCTGTCATACACTTCTATTGTGACAATTATGGCGCCATATTTAAAACGCAAAATCTTTTATGTCCCATATTTTATTCAAAATCAAGATATTCATCATCTTCTGTCTAGCCTTTTCCCAACTATGTTGAGGTCAGCTTCCAGTCTAACCGGATGCAGCTGAATACCAGTATTTTACATGGAGCGACTGCAATAGTAACTGGGCAATACGTTACCCCTTGGTAAGACTGGCTGTCACATTTTCAAATCAGGATATTCATACTCATTAAAAATAACCATAGCTCCTTTTTGTAGCTAAACACAAAGGTATGCATGCATCTTGAATGCACGTGGAGCGCGATAATGAAATGAAATGTTTATTAATTCTTTTTTTTGTGGGATCCTGGAGTGGTCTTTGAAGAGGTAAAGGGCCACGTGCTGATGGTGATTACCGGGGTGATTTTAGTGAGGTGAGAATGCCACACTACCTTGCTTTTTCCCCGAAAGTTCAAGCGCCTTTTGAAGGTTTCTCCAGTAAACAAAAAAAATTGATCTTTTTTAGGACACTTTTACACGTCAATATTTTAAAGCTAGTTGGCGCCGGCATTTCCTAGCTGACTGAGAATGAATGCCGAAAGAAACTTACATGGTAATAATGATCTAATGTCGGAGTAACAATAAATTGTACTTCATCTTTATGAGGAGCCCACAGCACCACTACGGTGGGTGTATGAGTAACGCCATGCAATTTATCATGGAAATTCTCGACATCTAATGACCATTTACATCATGTTCCCCCCATAAAACTACATTATTGTAACAACGTAATAAATATAGGAACTACCCTCATTTGTAGTCTATAAAAATGCTAGTTCTCGCTGTTCTCATAACCACAGTGTAGACAATAACAGTAAAGCAAGTGCCCACTATCATACCTGTAAATTTGTGTCCTAAGTGAGGCCATTATTATAGGATGTGGGCGGAGCTGCTGCCGTCCTGGGTACAGGTATAGGCATGAACTAAAAGGTGTAATAAAAATAAAAATGTTTTTCGCGCGATTGTACAGAGGCCAGCACATCAAGTTACCACAATCTGTCAAATTTCTTTGATAGTATTTCAACTTTATTGCAAAGACATAAGGTTCATTTTTAATTGAGAAAATTTGACAGTTAGGGATAGCTTGATGTGCTGGCATCTGTACTTGTGGGACTGTGTTTTTCAAACGATTGATAGTACATTTTATGCAGGTAATTTGTTAATAATTAAACGTCGAGCTGTTGTCCGCGCCGAGGTGTCAGCTGTTTTAGAACCCAAGGGCTTGGCACGCAACGATGAGAAGAGACCAGATGGAATGACGTTCGCGAGCATAATTATTCGCAAGAAGCTGGCAGAATCATCACGCCGGTAATGTTTTCCCAATGTTCGTTTAATTTATTATAGTTGGTATTTTTTATATAATATAATTATATTTATATATATATTTAATATTATATTTACAGTTTGTAAATGTGTATTCGTAATTAAATAAACATTTACACTTAACTTCCTATTGCACCTATCACTGTTTATCTCTGCATCACCCAAAGGTTGAATGGTAGGAAATGCCTATGGCATTAATCCGCCTCTGTACATTTCTGTGCTTAAAGTATTAAATAAATAAAATTACACTAATGCCTTGGAAGGTAGGTAGGCATTTGGTGTGGGATGCAACTTGTGTCGACACCCTTGCGCCATCCTATCTTCCCAGTACAGTGGGCTGTGCTGGAGCAGCCGCTGCAGGTTCAGATAACCTTAACGAGGCAAATACTCCAACCTTATTGGAACTTATATGTTCGAGCCATTTAGGGTTGAAAAACTTTGTTTTTCGAGACATCGCCAAGCGATTGGTCGACACTTTACGTGACCAGAGGGCCTGTTTTTTGGTTAAAGAATCAGCATTACCATACAACGTGGCAATGCTGCCAGCCTTGTGGTTACTTTTCCTGTTGACAGCGATGTGGAAGAAGTTTTTTCTCTCTCTTGATTACATAATATTTTTGTATATATTATAATTAATATTTAGCTTTTAAATGTAAATATGATTAAATTATCATTATATAAATTTAGTTGCAATAAAGATGTATCACCATTAAAAGAAAAATTTAGCAATCAGAGTGCCTCGTTGAGGTCTCAAGATGGCGAGCATGAATTCATGTCTCGGTTTTATTCCAATAACAACGGGAAAATTACACTTCTAAGTACCAAAATGTACACAAAAAAGTACACAGCTGTGGGCAAAACTCATTTAATAATAACAAATATCCTTGAGTTTTAATCCAACGTTATCTCAACCAAAGAAAATAACATTACGAAAACGGTAGAAACGAAATTGCTTACACTCAATTTTTATTACGTCTATACCTAAGTGATAGTGTCAGGTGTCTAGTAATTGGAGGATTTTTTGAGCTTAGGTTCTGGTTAAAATGTACTGTGTTATAATATGTGGCCTGGAGCGAGAGAAGGTTGTAATGTCTGTATTCGAAAATTCGAAAATTCGAAAAAGGTCGTGGCTAAGTTATAGCAGCCGCACGGATCGATCCATCAGGTTAAGCAACGCTTGCCGGGGTTCGTCCGTGGATGGGTAACCATCTTTACATATCGAAACCCGTCCGTGCCTCGGAAAGCACGTTAAGCCGTTGGTCCCGGCTGTCAATCGTGGATCTGTGACAGTCGTTACGGGTAGTCGGAAGCCCGAAAGTCTGACAGCCAGTCTTACCAAAGGGTATCGTATCACTGACTAGGTTGTGGAGGTCAGATAGGCGGTCGCTCCAAGTAAAATACTGGTATTCAGCTGCATCCAGTTACACTGGAAACCGACCCCAACATAGTTGTGAAAAGGCTAGGCTAGATTGATTGACCTGACGAAAATTCAAAATGTGGGTAATAATAATATTATTTTCTTGAACGCAGATTAGATTTACAGATAAACTACGATAAACATGGCCCACCCCTCCAAAATTCAAAACGTTTGAAAGTTTTTGTGCAAGTAATTACAAGGTGCTTCAAAGACTTACAAGGCATATTACGGCCGGCTTGCTACTAAAGACGAATACTTACAACTACATACAAACTCTTTCGTAAGGCTGTGGCCTGCAAATAACTGTTTCAATGTTTGTAACATTAAAACAGTCATTTGAAGGGGCGGCGCTCCATGTTATTATAGTTTCTCTCTACTTAGCATAATATATTATGGTAAGCCGTATACAATGCTGTTTTATATCCATATTCTGTAAATGGTGAAATATATTAATTTAAATTGCTTGGATCACTTGCTTGCATCACTAGAGAAGGGTAGTACCGATTTGTCTATTTTCTGTTTTAAAATGCTTGTTATAGTTCAAATGAGATTTTAATGGGAAGAGAAATTGGAGAATTCGGCAAACTTTAAAGTAATTTTTTCAATGGAATGTATTTTTGAGGTATTGCAGTTTAGATAGAACAACGTCTATCGGGTCAGCGAGTTCTTTAACAACACTCAATATCACTGAGAAGAAATTAAAGGCTTTATTGTGTAATGAAACTGTAAACGTAAGTATAAAAGATACTGATGACTTTACAAATATTATATCTAGCGGAGCTATGTAAGATCGAAATCCGTTGCCTAAATCTTATTTTAAAAAGTTGCGGCTATTAGCAAACAAAATAATAGCAGTACATCAAATGTCGAACAGCCACAAAACGGAGCCCCGCAGAATTTTAACGTAAAACATTTGAACGTTAACACGAGAACTTAAAAAGTTAAGGCTAAAACCTTTTAAAACCGCAGATTCTATCGAAGCGAAAGTGCTTGGAAACTTGGACCTTCCGCAAGCTCAAAAATAGTCCATTAAAGTTTGCCAGGTGAGCTGAGGGTACTAGCAAAGCAGCAATTGGCTGATAGAGTTTTATATTGAAGTTGTATGTGTTGTGTGTGGTTTTTTTTTACTAGAATGTAGATTTTTCTGTTTGAATATTGAAAGAAATCCTTCACCAAACGCCTAGTCTTCTTCTTCTTTTCGAGTGGTTAATAACTAACCTGGTGTCAGAGTTTTTATGCTGCCTATGGGCTCTGACTTACCTTCACATGCTCTTGAGGAATATCTCTCTGACATGCTGGTTTCTTCACGATGTTTTCCTTCACCGATTTTTAAGCAAGTGATAATAATTATCACTTGCTTAAAAATCGGTGAAGGAAAACATCTTATACAATACGCACATGAATCCGTTAAATCAGAGGTGCCTTGGGTTCGAACATGAGTCCTAAGACTTGGCAATCCGACGGTCACACCACTAGGCTGTCACTGCTTAGTGATATACAACGCGCACCAATACAAAACGCTTGGTGATATGCAACGTGTAAATTTAAATGTATATCTATCGACTCAAGTAAAGAATCTCTGGTCAGCGGCATTGTCCGAAAGGGTTCTAGCTACCTCGGAACACAAATATTGTATTTTAAACATAACAACTGCATTTTCCGGAGGGTGAGCGGTGTGCCTTTTTTTTTTGGGGGTTGGAAGTCATCCAATGTCTACTCCCGCTCTGGGTGGAGCGAAAGGGAGTATCATACTTTTACTGACTTAAACCCATCCATGTTCCTTCCTTAGCCCTTTATGTTCCGGAGTAGCGGTAACCCTTTTGGACAATCCCGCTTATCCGACAGGTTCGGCCCTTACGGGCCCCATCAATGCAGAGGTGTGTCTGCCAGCCGAATTGGCAGTTCTGCGTAAGTCCCATGTAATGGGGGCGAGCCTATTGTCATCACCCGGGCACAAATCAAGACTCCGGGCTACTACTGAAAAATGCCAGTTATTTTTTTTTTATTTAGTTACACATGCATTCTCATTCGTTTATGTGCATTGCATTGTGAGGATATTTATTACCTTTGTTAAAGATTTACATGGCTGCATCAATTATTAGGTTGTAGCGTGGGCTTTTGGCTCTCTAAATAATAACAGCCACACGCTTCGATCGATCAGGTTAAGCTAAGTTTGCCGCGGTCATCCTTAGATGGGTGAGCATCTTGTTATACCGAGACGACTCTGTGACTTGGAAAGCACGTTAAGCCGTTGGTCCCGGTTGTCATTCTTGCCTCTTTGACAGTCGTTACGGGTCATCAGAAGGGGGGGTTATCGTGTTACCCAGGAACTGGGTCGTGGAGGTCAGATAGTAGCTCTAATCCATACGGGTATTCATCTGGATCTTACTGAATGCAGATGAATACCCGTACTTGTAGCCGACCCCAACATATATGGGAAAAGGCTACGCAGATTGATCTTTGCAGCCAGTGATAAAATTTAATTTTATTCGCATCAATCCTCTAATGATCATACAGAATAATTTAATTTTAATTAGCGCTTCACAGCTTTCAGAGCATTATTATCCTATTTTATCGGGTTTAAAATTGTGCTAGTACTTCAATTTAATTCACCAATTCACATTCTAAATGGGTAGGTATTGAAGCATTAACTAGCTGCTCTTGCAATTTCAGTTTTTACATGTGAATATATTATTGATAGGTACAACTTTGTCATTTGGCTGTATGTTGTAAAGTTTTATCTCCGCCATCATCATAATATTTTTATTGATTGTATGAATGTTTTCATTCTTGCCACCAGCAGCGTGCGTGTACATACGACCAGGGAGCCTAGATAAAGTCACATTATCATTAACTATAACGAAATTAGATAAATCCGGAATGTATGGAATTGGCATTATGCTTTCGAAATGTCACGTGATCAATCGTTTTCGATCACTGAGTGCTAGACAATGTAAAATTGTGTAGTGAAATTCGATCAGTATTCCCATACGAATGCGTTGACAAGTGGCGTTCTTGACAATCCGAATCGCTGAGATAACGAATTATTCCGAAATCGAATCGACACGGAGTGATTGACACTTGTCTAGGTCCCCATATGTACGAACATAAACGAAGCAAAAGGTATATTTAAGGTGCTTAGCAGATGGCGTGTGTTTATGTGACGTTAAGTTCATGAAGCATTGACTGTAATTACTAAGCGGTACTCAATACTAACAGCGGTACTAATACTGCTTCAATAAATTTGTTTTTTATTTGATAGAAGAAGGAGGGATTTGTGACTATGTAATTCAACCACGCGATCGATCGATCAGGTTAAGCTACGCTTGTCGAGGTTGGTCCATGGATGGGTGAACATCTTGTCATACCGAGACGACTCCGTGCCGCAGAGAAGCCAAAAGTCTGCAAGTCAGTATTTCCAAGGGGAATCGCGTTACCCAGAAACTGGGTTGTGTAAGTCAGATAGGTAGTCGCTCCTTAAAGGATTTAGTTATTTAACCATTTATCTATATACATAAAATAAAACAGTAAAAAAACTGTGTCTGTACATTGAATATATTAAAAAAAAAAATTGAGGGGTGTTTAAAACAGTAATAGAGCACGAATCCAAAAAAAAACGAATCCAAATTTGTCTGTTTGTTTGTACACGCTAATCGTCGGAACTACTGGACGGATTGGAATGTTTTTTTTTATGTATAGGTATTAAGTCTGGGCAACATATAGGCTATAATTTATCTTGGAAACTTAAACACCTGATGCAGAACCGCAGCAGACCAGCTAAACTATAAGAGATACAAAAATGATACCTTAGCAAAAATTGTTCCACGTGATGAGCATTTTCTGCTGAGAGAATAAATTTGAAGATCTGGGACACATGATGTGGAAATCCAAGAGCCCAGCTACACTATAACATATACAGGGTGTTTGGTAGATCGATGCAAAGCCGCAGAGCGAAGCTAGTATAGACCATTTAGAACCATTTGAACCGAACTTATGTTAGGCGAAGTGCGACTATTTTTTTTTTAGCAAAATTTAATGATTTTTGGTGAAAAATCCGAAGTTTTGTAATTCTTTGCTAATAATCGGTCATTTTGAAGGCAAAATCATTTATTTGTTATTTTATTTTATTAAAGTAATGTGTAAACAATCTAATAAAACATGATTAAGGCATCTGTGTAATGAGACAATTTTTTTACAGATATTTGAAGTCAATGATTTATTTTAAGATTAGAGAAAACTGATTTTTGATGGCATTAAAAAAAATCACTGATGGTGCTTTTTTTGTTCAAACATTTTTTTAAATATGCCTGGTTATTGTTCTTTCTTTTGAGGTATCAACTACGCGGATAGCTCGCAAATTATTGAAATTAAGACCTACAAACCAAATTGAGGGAGAGAATTAAAATTTATAGGCGAAATAATTAAAACAAAATTTTAATTAAAGTTATTTATTTTTCGTGTTCAAAATGTCCGCCGCGGTTTCTAACACAAGCACGGGCCCGTCTTCTCACTTCTGTTGTCGTTATTTTCAACTTCATCTCCACTTTCATCGTCGCAAACGCTGAATTAATTCTCTCAATTAATTCTTCTTTTGTGTTTATTTCCACATTTGTGTATACTAGTTCCTTGGCCCGACCCCACACGTAAAAGTCAAGCGGAGTCAGGTCGGGTGAAGTGCTCGTTCGAAAGATTGAGGGAACTCTTCTAACAATGGCCAACGCGTGACGCGTGAAATGAGATGGCAATAAACTTGTTCTGTTCAGGTAGCGCGGTACATTTCACAGCAAAAACGACTTTATTGTTAAAACAATAGCGTCGTGTTCCTTTAGTCAGGGTCAGTAACTACCTGTGTTTTGAAGGGACGCTAACTAGTCGAATTTCAACTACGCTTGTGACTAGACGTTATTTCCTCATTCGTGGCAATTCACCGTGTTCAGTTTTCATTTTTGCTTTAAGTTGGACGTTTAGTGTGCAACAAAGCCATTTTTGTATTTGAGAAGTGACTATGGCTACTTTCTCGAACGAAGAATATGCTGACATCGTTTTTATGTATGGCAGAGCAGACGGCAATGGATCTTTAGCACGGCGGATGTACCAAGAACGCTATCCTAATCGCAGAATACCGAATGTGAGAGTGTTTTATAACACATTTCGCCGGCTTGTTGAAGATGGGATACACCGTGTGGAACCTGGAGTCAATCCAGGGAGACACAATACTGACATCGAGGAAGATATCTTGGCGGCGTTTCGAGCTGATCCAAATACTAGCACCAGAAAAGTAGCTCGAAATTTAAACATTTCTCATTGGAAGGTGTGGAATACAATGCACCAAAATAACAAGTACCCGTTTCATGGCACGGGTGTTCAAGGCCTCGAAGAACGAGATCCTCAGAAAAGGATTCAGTTTTGTCGTTTTCTTCTCAATGCAGACATTGAAGATGCATGGTTCCTGAAGTCAATCTTGTGGACAGATGAAAGTAAATTTTCAAGGGAAGGCATTACTAATTTCCATAATCTTCATCAATGGGCTGAGAAACATAATAATCCACATTGGAAAAAGCAAAAATCATTCCAAAGGAAATTCTCGGTCAACGTGTGGGCCGGAGTTATTGGCAGAACATTGATTGGGCCCCATTTCTTACCAGATAACTTGAATGGAAATAATTATTTAGAATTCCTGCAAAATGATCTTCCAGAGCTTCTAGAGGAATCCGGGGCCCCGATATTCGTTAGAGACCGAGAAGTCATTTTTCAACAAGATGGTTGTCCAGCGCATTGGACATTAAATGTACGGGAGCACTTGAATAATTGCTTCCCCAATAGCTGGATCGGCAGAGATGGGCCCATCCCTTGGCCCGCCCGTTCACCCGACCTGACTCCGCTTGACTTTTACGTGTGGGGTCGGGCCAAGGAACTAGTATACACAAATGTGGAAATAAACACAAAAGAAGAATTAATTGAGAGAATTAATTCAGCGTTTGCGACGATGAAAGTGGAGATGAAGTTGAAAATAACGACAACAGAAGTGAGAAGACGGGCCCGTGCTTGTGTTAGAAACCGCGGCGGACATTTTGAACACGAAAAATAAATAACTTTAATTAAAATTTTGTTTTAATTATTTCGCCTATAAATTTTAATTCTCTCCCTCAATTTGGTTTGTAGGTCTTAATTTCAATAATTTGCGAGCTATCCGCGTAGTTGATACCTCAAAAGAAAGAACAATAACCAGGCATATTTAAAAAAATGTTTGAACAAAAAAAGCACCATCAGTGATTTTTTTTAATGCCATCAAAAATCAGTTTTCTCTAATCTTAAAATAAATCATTGACTTCAAATATCTGTAAAAAAATTGTCTCATTACACAGATGCCTTAATCATGTTTTATTAGATTGTTTACACATTACTTTAATAAAATAAAATAACAAATAAATGATTTTGCCTTCAAAATGACCGATTATTAGCAAAGAATTACAAAACTTCGGATTTTTCACCAAAAATCATTAAATTTTGCTAAAAAAAAAATAGTCGCACTTCGCCTAACATAAGTTCGGTTCAAATGGTTCTAAATGGTCTATACTAGCTTCGCTCTGCGGCTTTGCATCGATCTACCAAACACCCTGTATAGGAATGACGTCTTAGCAAAAGTTGTTCAGCCTGATGAGCACTCTCTGCTGACGTATAAAAATTGAAGATCTGGAACACCTGTTGTGGAACTCCAAGAGCCTAGCTACACCATAACACATATAGGAATGACGTCTTAGCAAAAGTGGTTCAGTCTGATGGGCATTTCCTGTTGACTTATAAAAATCGAAGATCAGCAACATCTGATGTGGAAATCAAAGCTATCACTAATTTTACTGTGTAATTATAAAATAACATAAACTGGGAGTACCTGCACGCGGTGAAGGCGGTAACAGTTTAGGACTGATTTTCGATGACGATGGTATATCATTGAAAATGTGACTCTACTGGCCAAAACTCCTATTTATTTTTTTATTTTATCGTATGAATATGCCTTCGGGCTTATGTTGTTTGAGTGTTTAACTTTCTTTTCCATTTATCTTCGTGACACAGTAGCCTACCCGGTAACGCAGGGGAGCAGTCATTTTAATTTAGATTTTTATTGATCAGGTATCTTCACAATAAAACTATGACCATGCCTAGAAAGAGGTCAAATCTTTCCCAATGTTTTAAGAGAGCTAAAAGATTGAGGATCATAAGATACCAAGAATCTACCGAAGAACGTCAGAAGAGACTTGATGCTGTTCGAGAACATTAGGCTGCAACTCGCTCCGTGGAAACCTCTTCGGGTCGCTAAGCACGGCTGCGTTTTCAGCGTATTCATTAGGTCTCTAGAGACCAGTGAAGAATATGATGCGCGACTGACCGCTGATCATGAACGTCATGTATTGTCTCGCGAGTCAGAGACGTTCACGGAAAGAGAATTACGCTTGAGTTCCAAGCGTATCTACGCATCGACTTTTAGGTCTCTAGAGACAAGTGGGGCACGTGATGTGCGACAGACCGCTGATCGTGAACGTCATGTATTGTTTCGCGAGTCGGAGACGTTCACGGATAGAGAATTGTGCTTGAGTTCCAACCGTATCTACGCATTGACTTCTAAGTCTCTAGAGACAAGTGGGGAATATAATAATGCGGTTACCAAAATGAAAACGATGACAAATGGACTGTATGTTTTGGTGGTTGTTGGAATGAAATAAAACTAAAGCTCAGTGTGATAAAAGATTTAAATGGGAAAAATTATAAAAAATAACATAAATGGCGACCCCGTTGTCGCTGGCATAAGCAACAGGGTCCGCGTACGAAGTCGCGGGCAAAAGCTAGTGTACACATATAAAACAGACAATAAGAAAGGAACACGAAATACGTATAAAAGTGATGCTTATTTCTAAAAAAATATCTTCCAGCAGAAGATTAACATCAAAATCGATCGGATAAATAAACGTTATTAAAAAAATGTCCACCGCTCCTACAGAGGCCAGCACATCAAGTTACCCCAACCTGTCAATTTTTTTGATAGTTTTTCAACTTTATTACAAAATCTTAAGGTTCATTTTCAACTGGGAAAATTTAACAGTTTGGGATAGCTTGATGTGCTCGCGTCTGTACCTAAAAATGCTTGAACGGCAAAAGTTCTACTTTGTTTGAGGCTATAAAGATAGGCTATTAAAGTTAAGACCCAGGTAGACAGCTCGTAGTCACGGCTAGCGACCCGTGAAACTGATAAAATTCTATTAGCTTTATAAAGTCCTAGTACCTTCTCAATTTTAGATTTAATAATGTAATCATCGCTTCATTGAATTTAAGCAGCGATAAAGTTATCTTTTATTTCAGTACGGTGGCTGTATTTGTTGGTTCTTTTAGGGTCAATTTCAACAATAAAACTAAAGGCAATCAGCACTGGTAAACCCTGTTCAACAGTTGTCAGTGTGAATTTCTTAAGATTTGGACATATAAATGATCAAACAAACTGACAAACTTACTTTCGCATTTATAATAATGGTAAGGATTATTTGAGGGGCTCGTGGCTAAGTGCTAACAGCTGCACAGGTCGATCAATCAGGCTAAGCTACGCTTGTCGTGATTGACCGTGGATGGGTGATCATCTTTTCATAACGAGACTACTCCGTGTCTAGGAAAGCACGTTAAGCTGTTGGTCCCGGCTGTCATTTCTGCATCTTTGACAGCCGTTACGGGTCGTCAGAAGCCCGAAAATCTGAAAGCCAGTTTTACCAAGGGGTATCGTATTACCCAGTTACTGGGTTGTGGTCAGATAGGCAGTCGTTCCATGTAAATTACTGGTAATCATCTGCATCCGGTTAGACTGGAAGCCGATCCCAACATAGTTGGGTAAAAGCTAGGCAGATGGTTAGGATGTATATATTGTATTTACATTTGTGTAAATAGTTGTATTAAATATTGTACCATGTAAGTGGATAGTTATGTACTTCAATAAATTATATTTTTCCACTTAACCATATGAAAAAAATACAGATCCAACCTGCTTTGTCACCATATATTACAATGATTCCATTAACGTTTCAGCCAGGTAAGCGCTGACTTCCAACTAGCCAACTGTAAAATACTGATAACAGGAGCCGCTATGTTCATAACTTGGTCGCGTTGCTTAGCGATACAACTGTTTGAACTTAAACTTATCTTCACGCTTGACAGTTTTGGGCAGGTGAAGTCTTAGGGCGATATTCAACAATAAAACTCAGTCACCGCTTAAAACACGTTTATGAGCTGACAGCGTCATTTTTTCCATGCAATTGATAGCTTTTGTTAACGTTTTAGATATGAAGATCTACATTTAGTTCAATTGTATCAGAGGTTTTTTGTTTCTTTTCTTATTTTTCCATCAATGCACTCTTGCTTTTTCAATTCACTAGACATTGGCAGAACGGTCGATCAGTTTTATTGCCACAGATAAAAAACTGAATGGAATAGTTTTAGATGTGCTGATCGCGTTCAGTTTAATTGTTCCAGGTCAAATAGCGAGCAATCAGAAATGTAAAGATAAAAATCAAATAATTAGAAAAGAAATAATAAACAAAAAGTAAAAAACAGTTGAAGTCGACAAGCAAGAATATTTAAAAAAAAAAACCCAGTTATCACCAGTGGTGACGTCACCAGTGGCGACAACTGGAAAAAACTCAACTAACGCATGGAAGAAGTTAATAAATAATGTTTGAGACACAACATCCAAGTAACCATAGAAACTTTCAAATCCACATGTAAAGAAGCAATTATTCAGAGACGTCAGACCCGAACGAGGTCGTTGTCAATACACGTGGCCAGTTGCACTTAATAATTCCAGAGCACTTAATAATGCCACAGCACTTAGGTTAGCGTTTGGAATGTGGCTCTTGTCACTGAAGGGAATTGAATGTGCTTAATAGGGTCGACTTGGAATGGCTTTAAAAAGATTAAGTGCTGACGATTGAAAAACTTGTTAAATATTTCTCCTTTTTGTTTTGTACGTACCTGAAGGATGCCAAACGGAATCCTATTATTCAGGCCCGGTGCCCATTCAACGGAATTGTCCGAAAGGATTACCGCTACCACGGAATATAAAGGGCTAAGCAAGGAACAAGGATGGGTTTTAGTTACAGTTAGTCTTATACTCCCTCCGCTTCACCCAGAGCTGGAAGGGTCATTTGATGATTCCCACTCTCAAAAAAAAGGCCCAGCGCCCTAAACCACCGCCGTCCGTCCGTCCGTCTGTCCGTCTATCTATCAGCAGGCTGTATCTCTTGAACCGTAACAGGTAGGTTAAAATTTACCGCAGATAGTGTTTTTCTCTTGCCGCTAATAAATAAGAACATTAAAATAAAGTAAAATTAAAGGGGGTAGGTAACCCCATAAAATAAACTTTAGTTTAGTTTAAAAAAACACTTAAGGCTTTTTATGTTTTTTTTATGTAGTATATTGTACGGTGCTACCTACCTATTGTGCGCCAGTTCGACTCTCATTTGACCGGGTCAATCATCATCTTATGGATAAATATCGTTTTCTACTTCTGTGAACGTACTGCAAGTGACTTTGTACGCATGGTGATTTTATGTCTATTAGTTTTATTCTGTAATGTGCGTTTCGTTTGTACAAAATAAATATTTTTCTTTCTTTCAACTACTTCCAATTCTCCTCCGTTATACGAAGTATTAGTAAAGGTTTTTAATCTGCGTGAAGAAGCAGTGCTTCAATCTATCCTTTCTTATCCTTGAATAGTACCTTCATGGATGTGTTTTGGTACTCATGGTAACAGAAGTGCCACTCTGTAAAAATGTCACTGTGAAGTAAGTTTAAAGTGAGCTGTCAATAGTGGCAATCGCTGGCATTAGGTGGAACGACAGCTCTGTTCACCAAAGTTATCACGGTAAGATTTTCATAGAATCGACAGGCATTAGTGCTATTCTGTAAAAATCTCTAGCAGCAGGTGGAATTACATCTCACTACAAACTCACTTCACCTAAATTTCACGATGAGTTTTTGTAGAATAGATCGGCTGTTCGCTTTATTTAAAAACTTTCCTTTTTATTGTCTACCTTTTTGTCTAGTTCCAAGTTTATCATTCCAATTAACCATGAACATATTGACGTTTATACCAAAGAACAAAGTTTCCACTTTAATATTATACTGACCTTAAAAACCCACGCTAATAGTATGCAAAAATCATACGAAACCTTCCATAACTCACCACAACATAGTACTACATGAAATCTAAAAGCTAGCGTGTTGTTCAGTATTAAACCTTAGTTTTAATTCGCGGCGCGCCCTGTACAGGCGGGGCCGGTGATATAATGATACTTGCACTTAATGTACACTTGTCAACTGCACTTTTAGACGGTAAAATACTATGTAAGGTAAGGAAGTGGCCTTAATGGTGGGGGAAGGCTTTTAATGGAAGCAAGTAAGGCTATGTGGTAGTTCTTAAAATGTTGTTAGACTTATTTTGTACTAGTTTTTGACCGCGGCTTCGATCGCGGTAAATTTAAAATTTGACAGTCAGTAACGGTCTATAATAATATAATTCAATCATGATTCGAAATATAAACAATTGTACAATATGTTTTACTAGCAAATAATATGGTAAGACACGTTACCAAAATATGGTACGAGTAAATGTACAATCAACAACTTTTCCACATATTACTTGTGTACATTATTAATTTTTTGACGCCCTATGAGCGCTCCTCTTTTTTTGCCACTTGTACGGAGGCCAGCACATCAAGTTACCACAATCTGTCAAATTTCTTTGATAGTATTTCAACATTATTGCAAAGACATAAGGTTCATTTTTAATTGAGAAAATTTGACAGTTAGGGATAGCTTGATGTGCTGGCGTCTGTACATAATAGAGATATTTTTTTTGTATTAGGTAGGTAAGTACAAATTACATTAAAATACTAAGTAGGTATCTTAAACTTTAAGCTTTGTTGCTAGTCACACTTGATTTTGTTTTTTGTTGTCCGTTATCTGGATTTGTGCCGTGATGGCAATGGGCTCGCTCCCTATTACAATGACATAATGGAACTTAAACATACCTTGCAAAATGTTGGTACACCTCAGCATAACCCTTCAGGGGTAACAAAGCTTGATGGTATGTATATTATATAATTTAGTAACCAGTGCATACAGGAAACACACTTTTCGTAAAATGTGTTTTGATTCTGCACCATATGCGATTCTGCGGATGGCGGAAAAATAAATCATCATTCACTAAAATAATCACTCCTGACACCACAAATCGTAATTTTGAATGAATACCGTCAAAGTCAAATATAATTTATTTCAAATAGGCACAAAAAAGCACTTTTGAACGTCAAAATGAACAAGAAATAGAATTGATTCTATTCGCCCCTTCCAAAAGGGAATTTCGTATGAAGTTGCTATAATTATAGGTTATTCTGGCCTATGTTGTACATTTGCAAATAAATGGTTCAACCATTACTATGTATGTTATTTGTCATCAAATTTTAGTAAATGGCAAGAAATGCCACCGTTATTCTTTTAAAATGTTTTACAATTTTGTATACAAGAATTATAAAATTATATTATGTGAAGACGATGCCCCCAGAATAAAAATACTACACCACAAAAGACGAAAAGAAAAACTAATATAACAATAGCGGGTAAAATTAATTATGTCATAAATACATGGTGTTCACATATTTATAAACATTCTAAAGTTAATAATAATAAATCAATCAATGAATATACACCATTAAGGCGTGGTAACAATCATTTATTTACCCACAGTAAACCCGAACTAAGTGTAGTATATGGTGGTATGTAAGGTGTTCCGGCCAATAACAACGAAATGTGCCGAACATTACCGAAGCCGTTTATCTTCTGATTTATATTGTCGCGACTTCGGTGTAGCCACCAAACAGACAGAAACAGAAGGATTACAACTAGTAAGATATATTATACCGTGTGTTAGGTTAAATGAGGGACATACTTTCAGGAGACTAATGAAAATTTTGACAAAATGAAAAAAAAAATCTGCTGTTCAGTACATTTATGTTCGCAATGTTAGTCAAAATGTATGAAACAGCGGATTGTTTTTCATATTTTAGAGTTGGTACCATGGTCAAAGTAGTTCATTTTCATGAGTTCTATACCCCCTGAAAGTATGTCCCTCCAATCTGCATTATCAGATCCAGTCTGCCCCTTGCTGTCCTCCGCCAGGGACGCCCTCAGCCAATCTCAATGTACTCGGCCCAGAATTCGACTACGTGTTGGCGCCATCACTAGCGTCTATCAGTTCCTGTAACTTGCATACGCCAGGACACGATATTTTAACTACTACTTACGCCCTTTTACTAGTTACTAGATTCTACACTGTTCATCTCACAGCGATATAAAAAGACATAGGTTTCCCCGCGAAGACAAAAAAAAAGTCTCCCAAACATGGCACAATCTTCACAAACAAACCCACCCATTCGAAGCATTTAGTAAACCTTTTGTAATTCTTATTGGCAACATTAAGGTTCGGCCGGGCAACGAAGAAGTCATGACGTCACCCAACCTACTTTTAGTGTAAAGAAAATAGGACAGCTACCTGATAAGGGCAGACACGGAAGTTTGGACACAACCGAATGAATGAAAGTGCTTTGTGGATTGGTTCATTCGGGGTTGAAACGAGTCAGTTATGTACAGGGTGATGAACTGTACGCTTTTGTAACCGTGAGAATAGCATGGTGATGTAGGAATCTATGGTACTGTAGCGCCTAAGTGAAACCTTGTGGAACTTAGAGCCTGGTCGGTTAGAATATAACTGACAGCATTCGACCTGATAAATGCATATAATACAGTACCTTATAAATTGATGTAGAAGGCGACTCTGCAAGCCAATGTCAAGAGTTAACATCAAATTTAAACCTTTAGATGATGGCACAAAATTGCATCGTGAGTAAGTTTACTATCTACTACATGTACGGACTTTGTGAGCAAAATTATCGTAAGGATAAAAAAATATATCTTATTCTTAGACTTCTAGGATTCATGCGCTAAATGCATAATTATCTGCTTAAAAAAACGGCGAAGGAAAACATCGTAAGATCACCTGTCTAAAAATTATTTTTCAACAACTTGTGAAGCTAGGTCAGAGGTTCATGGGAAGCATAAAACTCGGACACAAGGTTAGTCACCTTCCACAAGAAAAAAAGAAAAAGTCTTGAAGATTGTAAATCGTGAGGCTACGACCCTCTCAGCGTCTTGGTAGGTTGAGTAAAATGCTCCCTTTTGAGCTACATAACACCTCGCACTTTATAACGACGGTAATTAATTTCGAAGGTGCAATAGTCATCCACAGTATTACGCAACACAGTTTGGACCAATTCCCAAAATAAAACGCATATCATGACCAAAGTAAATGCATAAAACGCTTAAAACATTTAACCAGGGACGTGACCATACATTGATATTGAACGAAAATATTTGCCAGGAGCATGCGGCGGGATTACCAGAATTTATAATTCGTACTGACGGTTTTAAACGATGTCGCCACTGATTCTGTGAATGGCTCGTGGATGAATTGTAATAGCCGCACGGGTCGATCAAAGGTTAAGCTACGCTTGCCGAGGTCAGACCGTGGATGGGTGACCATTATACATCAAAACTTCTCCGTGCCTCGGAAAGCACGTTAAACCGTAAGTCCCGGTTGTCATTTGTAGATCTTTGACAGGCGTTACGGATAGTCAGATCCCTGAAAGTCTGACAGCCACTTAACCAGTAAGACGGTTTTGAAGGTCAGGATAGTCAGGAGTGCCTATAGCTGACGAACAATTCCCACGTAACTTTGACTGATGTTACAAAAAAACTGCGATGCGACACGAGTTCGATGAGTACATACGAAAGTGGTATGCAATTTTTTGAGTCGTTGATTTTTTAAGTTGCATCGCGTCGCATCGTAGTTTTATATTTGAGTTTATTAATTAAACCGGTATATGTATTGTGTAATTGTGTACACAATACATTGTCCTACACAACATTATAAGCTAATACATGTGGGATTCGCGTGTTGAAAAACTTGTAACAATCATTCTATTCCAAGAAAAGCTATACATTTTACTGCAACTACGGGATATAACAAACTAGAGTCTGCCAACGGCTTCACCTGCGTGGATGTTGGAAATAATCCTACGGGAACGTATCACCGTGATAAAAATATACTATGTGTTAATCCAGGTGCCATATTTTATTATATTATATGTAGATCCATTCAGCCATAATTGAGTAACTAACATCCATCCAAACTTTCGCATATATAATATTAATAAAAATAACAAAGTCGAAACGATGGATGGATTGTGTGAAAGATGATATGGCTAGAACGGGAATGACTACCGAGATGACGACTAATAGAGAAGTATGGAAGTAAAAGACATGTTGCGCCGACCGCAAATAAATTGGGATAAGGGCAGGAGAATGATGATGATGATAACAATGACATGAATATAATTTAAAACCCGCGGTTTTTCTGTCAAAAATAGGCCCTTCTGCAAGTTGACCTGCAGATAGACAGTCAAATACGGCTACAAAAGAAAAGAAAAAATCTGTATTTTACATGGAGCGACTGCCTCAAAGTCAAAGTCAAATCATTTATTTCAAATAGGCACAAGAAAGGCACTTTTGAACGTCAAAATGAACATGAAATAGACTTGATTCTAGACGCCCCTTCCAAAAGGTAGTTTCGTATAGAGAAGAATGCGCCAGAAACTCCACCGGTACTCCTTTAAAATGTTTTACAATGTTTTGTATACTTACATGAATTATAAAATTATATGGGAAGACGATGTCTATCTGTCCTCCACCACCCAGACAATGGATAACATGATACCCCTTGGTTAGACTCCACATCACCATAGAAAAGGCGTCACTAAATATAGCCATAGGATCGATTCACACGGGGCGACTATTAAACACTGTCAAAATGTCAACGTCATGTGTCGTTATCAATTAGTTAATGCGTTGATTATAATCGTGTCACACTCAGGACGCCACAATTTTGAGTAGGCCACGAATTAAGTGCCCGTAAATTAATGTTGTTACTGGAAAATGTTGTATTTTTACCTACGTTAAGGTTTTTATATTTTTTTTTATTTATGGTAAGCAATAAATAAAAAAAATGATAAAATTGCAAGTATCAGTTAGAGTAGGCAACTAGGCCATTTTTGATATCTGGAATTTCGGTGTAGGTACTATAAGCAGACCTCTGCCCAACCCTTCGGAGAAACAAGGCGTTGTTATGTTTTATATATTACTAGCTGACCCGACAGACGTTCTCCTGTCTTAACTGTGATACCTACTCTACCTACCTACCTACCTGCCTACCTACCTGCCTACCTACCTAGCTACCTACCCTACCTACCCTACCTACCCACCCTACCTACACCAGCTACCTACCCTACCTACCTACCCTACCCACCTACCCTACCTACCTACCCTACCTACCCACCCTACCTACCCTACCTACCCTACCTACCTACCCTACCTACCCACCCTACCTATCCTACCTACCTACCTACCCTACGTCCCCTACCTACCCTACCTACCCTACCTACCTACCTACCTACCCTACCTACCTACTCTACCTACCCTTTTTTTTTTTTTTTTTTGCAGTAGTGGGAAATCCTCATGCTCTGTTTTGTAGATTTTATTTGCACTGTCATTATATTTAATCTTAACTTTATACCATTAACTGTATCTTATGTTCTAATTTATTTTCTATTTGTTATTTTTGTTATTCTTTTTATGTTTTTCAATATTTAGAGTCTACCTATAATAAACTAATTTCTTAACTGTATTTAAAACTATTCTTTGTTAATAACGATATTTAAACTATGGCTATGCTAATATATGCTCAATATATTATATAGACATATTTTCTTAATGCTAATTCCTTACTTATATTTCTTAACATGTACATATTTATTTCTATATTTAACTTTTTTATATCTCGTTTGGTTGTCGAAATCTCAGGAAGACTCTGAGATGCAATTTTTAACTTATTGTTTTGGCTAAATATATTTTGCTTATAAACTACGTATTTTCGATTATCAGACTGTGCTTCCTTATGTTTCAGGTGCTGTTCTTCGACCTGCATACTCCAGGCTGGTGTATTGCTTCGAGCACGGCATCTTCTGGTTGCTTCCTCCACGAGCTCGTTAGAACACTTTGGCTGCGAAAGTTTGTATTTACCGTCTAACGTGGTCTTTATATTTGCTGCTTGCTTGCTTGCTTTATACTTATTTGTACTGAGTGCAGAAGAATTTGGATGTGTACCTGCTTTCAATTGGGCCCCTTTTCCATAAAATTGACTCCAATTTGCTACATTTCTGTTTTGGATTTTTCTGACTCTAGTGTTTGTTGTCTGGTAATACGTATGTGTCTTGATTTCCAGGTCGTGTTTCAAGCTCGTGGTTCTTGCTGACGTCGTCTTGTAGGAAGCACAGGCGTAGTGGTCTATTAGGGCTTTTCCGCAAAGCCTGCAATTTCCGGGTGTGGCTGAATGCACCTCAGCAATACGCCACAGACAGGCGCGCTAAGGCGTCCCATTTCTGGCGCAACGGACATTTGTGATCGAAGGCGTTATGGTCGGTATTATCTAACTTCGCCATGAGGCAATTGTGGCATTTCGGTGCCTCAGCTGCCAGGCGCGACGGGCAGTCAGCCCTTAAGTGGGGCTCACCGCAGTGGATGCAGAGGTCGGCGGGCTGCGTGCATAATTTCCGGCTATGTCCGAACCGTAGGCAGCGAGTGCACTGCACCAGTGGTGACTGATCCTGCACTCGCACTCGCTGCAGGTCGATGTGCACGCGACCCGCAGTAGTCAGCCTCTGCCACACTGCAGGGGACACCTGCAGAACGACGTGGCAGGTGTGGGGGTTCCTCGTCCTTCGACGGTACTTCACCCCCAGCCTCAAGTCTTCTGCAGGTAGGTCCCCGACCAGGTGGGAATTTTGCCGCTGCAGAGCCAGGGTGATCTCCGCATCTGAGTGGCAGGAGAGGACGTCCATCACAATGATAAGCGGGTCCTTGTTCTTCACCTCTTCCACCACCAGATTTCCCGCTTTCCTGATCCTCTCCGTGACCCTGCTCAGCTCCTCCCTGGTCTTGAACCCCACGACCACCTTTTGATCCCTCGCCTTGCGCAGGCGCTCCACCCTCGTGCCCTCGTTTCTGGCATCGACCGCCGTCCTCAGCTTCGCAATAACCTCTTCACCCGTGTCCTGATTATCGACAGATGATACGATCACGGAGTGAAGAGGTTCTTGGACGTTCTGCTTCGGGATGGCGGCGATCTCCGCGAAGGTGGGACCTTGGCCCGCAGCAAAGCGAGGGGCCCGCTGTAGATGTTCCGAAAGGGCCTGGGTGTGGTTTTGGTTTTCCTGCAGGGCCTGTTTGTGCTCCTTGAGGCCTGCCACTAGGGTCCTCATAAGTTCCGCCTGTTCGTCCACCACCTACCTACCCTACCCTACCCTACCTACCATATAGGAGGAAAATCAGCAGCTGATCGAAAAAAAAAAACATTAAAATGTATTCTGCGATTCAGGGCGGAGACAAATCCAACGAAACAAAAACCATGAAAATTGGTCCAGCAGATCTCGAGTTATAACGAAGGGAACAAACCCGTCTTTCTTTTATATATATAGATAATGATAATATAATAATATTTTTTAAATAAAAACATTAATCTGCATCTTTTTAGTAAAAGAGGTGAAAGACACAATTATTTCACTAGAAATAGGGACCAATTAGTTCAACCAGGTTTCAGGCTGGCTAAAGTAGATTCATCTTTCATGGGGTACTGTTTAAAATGTTACAATAAAATACCTCCCCACATTCTTGAACTTAATGAAACAAAATTTAAAACTTGTATAAAACGCACACTATGCAGCCAAGCGTATTATAAATTGGGAGATTACATAGCTGATAAAAATGCTTGGGTCAATGCTAGTCTAGCTCCACAAGGGCGCATAAACTAATTGATTAGATTACTAAAAACTGTTGGAGCTGCGGAAGGTCAACAACAAAAAAAACTATCTTTGCATTGTATAAATTCAATCTCTTAATATTGTATAATTGTTTAGCACATATGTGAGTACTATGTACCTACTATAAAGCGACCATTTGTTGGGTACGTATACATTGACTTGAATGTGCCCTGGCGGCTGAGAGTATGCCATGCTCACTTTAATGTCTCGCTGATGGTGGCGTGTGTGTTGGATCATTTAGCTCCCTTCAAAATGGTTGAGCTGAATGGTGCTAATATGTGCGTCATGTTCGTGAACGGGCGCTGTCAGTAGGGACTGGTCATCTCTTAGCGGCTAAGGCTTGTTTTAATTTATTTTTTGGATAGTTTTTACATATTTTATATCGGATGCTTTTAACGTTCTGCATCGTTCTCACATGTATAATATTAATATGAACTATGTAACCAATTTTTTGTAACCATATATTGTTTAAAAGAGTGTCCATGGAGTTTCTTGCCCGTTCTTCTCCATAGGTACCTACTGCTTTGGAATGGGCAACTAGCTTCATCTCTCTGACTGACCGACACCTTGACAATTCAAAAGTGCCTGTAATTGGTTTATTTGAAATAAATACTTTGAGTTTGAGTTGATTAACAAAAAGTATACATTTCGCCTATATTTATTATATTGCCTAAAAATACACTAAAACAAAGATATTATACAAATTTTATAACAGGTGTAAGTAAAGATGGTTCGAAATTAAAATGTATGGTAGCGACGGTATTTTATGTTAAAAATAATGTTTTACTTTGTGTCGCTTCGCTATCACTAGGTGACGTGGTGGCAAAGACAGTGGCTATAAATTATGTCAATAATTTTTACAATCATAGTCTATTTTATCATTATTTGAAAATGTTATTGCACCCAATGCAAACAGCCTTTACAACTTTAATGTATGAGAATACAAATCCTCACTATAACATCCCTTGCATTGTTATAGCCCTGTCTTCAACCTATGTCCTTTAAAATTCACAGAAACGGTTTAGGGAAGCACTCTAAGCCTTCTAAGGCGATTTACACACTCCCAGCGTTTACCGTCACGGGGCGCTTCGTTTGGACTACTTTACAGCTTAGCTCACGACCATTTTGCAGTAGTGTGAAACGACACTAAGGTATACCTTTAATGTGGCTAGCACGAACGCGCGCAGTAAACGTATCGGAAATTCGATGATTTTAAAATTTAAAATACCCGTTTTGCACATAATATTATTTGACATAGGGCCGATTTTGAAAAAGTCATGCTCGCGAAGGCGGTGGCGGGATGGGAGAGACAAAGGTCCTCCCGTCCCAGCCGCCGCAGGAGACGCTCCGGGCGTCGGGAGCCACGTGACGACTCCCGGCCACCGTAGGCGCGGGCCTGCTGACGGTGAGTAATGGGTGACTCACCGTCCGATCAGCACCAGACCCGTGCCGTACGGCGCGTATATGTTCCACGCGCGCCTCAAAGAGATGTCAGCATATGAAGGGGCCCCTCAGGGCCAAGCCTGCCGGGTAAGCGGGATTGTCCGAAAAGGTTACCGCTACCCCGGAACATAAAGGGCTACGGAAGGAACATGGATGGGTTTTAGTCAGTAAGAGTCTGACACTCCCTTTCGCTCCACCCAGAGCGGGAGCAGTCATTGGATGATTTCCCAGCCTTAACAAAAAAAAGGGCCGATTTTTCAGTAGTCAGATAACTTTCATACAATGTAGAATAAAAATATGGTGGTTTGACAAATTTTGTATAGGAAATATTGTCATAATATTGACATAACATTTAACTATTGAAAAATCAGCTCTTAGTCTTACCTATTGTTAGATATTAATGGTCTTATGACTTTATTCATATCTACGGATAGATGATACTAATCGATCTCTATTTTATTAATCTATTTTGGGGTCAGCTTCCAGTCTAACCGGATGCAGCTAAATACTAATAATTTATATAGAGCGACTGCCTATCTGACCTCTACAACCCAGATACTAGTATGGTAGCCAGCCATTGGCAAGACTGGTTAGCAGGAATTTCAGTTATTTTCATACATACATAGTGGTTTTTGATTAAACAAGTCTAGGAAAGACTATGAAATGTCCTAGAAGTACAATTTAATAATTCCAGCATTATTAACCTGCTAGAATGGTAGATATTTTTAGAATATACGAGTAATTTAAAGGTAAGAACGAAACCTACCAAAAAATATTATTCTAATTTCAAATATTTTCCCGCAAAAGCCATGCATTTTTCAATTAAAACAACATTAATTCGAATCGAATTACGAATTCGAATTCAGAACGCTGCATAACCAAAAAATGTTAGCCAAAAGAAAAAAAATGCCAGAGCTCCGTGATTCAAAGAAAAATTTCTGGGTCGCGTTTCCACGTCTTTTGAACGTCATTCTTTGTGTGATGTTGACACTAGCGACATCTACACCTACGTACTTTAGGCATGTTTTTATTGTTTTGGTCGTAATGATACGGGGATGTTTGTGAGACGAATTGGTGCGACGTTAAGACGCCGCACTTTTTATGTTCGTTAATCGATTTGAAGAATAATCATGGTGTCACTTTTTAGTATATATTTTTTAGTATACCTAAGGGCAGCTTGTACAGACGCCAGCACATCAAGCTATCCCTAACTGTCAATTTTTTTCAATTAAAAATGAACCTTATGTCTTTGCAATAAAGTTGAAATACTATCAAAGAAATTTGACAGATTGTGGTAACTTGATGTGCTGGCCTCTGTACTTTATAAATATTTATGTACTTGATATCATTTAATGTGTTTTGTGATATTTCTTATGTGTGCACTAAATATAGGCTCACACAGACAAACGCGACGCGACAATATGACGCAGTTATTCTGGTAAAACAATTTCTACTAGAAATCTTTCTAGTGAGAGTCGACTCGCGTCGCGACAATATGACGCAGTTATTCTGGTAAAACAATTTCTACTAGAAATCTTTCTAGTGAGAGTCGACTCGCGTCGCGCTTGTCTGCGGGAGCCTTAAATGGTTTATCTCATTTATTTTAATGACTGTTACCTTGGCCTTGTAATGACAGCGAACCTCACATGTAATGGTAACAGTTTGATTTTGACAGCTTCACGTTATTCAAATGTCATTTCTGACGTGCGGCTCTAATGTAGCTATCCAATTTATTAGTATAATTTAGCCTCGGTTCCATGTGCAACTTAAGCCTGACACCAAAACTCGTAGGGACTATACGATTACCCATAAGTAGGTCGCCAACGCATCAAGTTATACCATACTGTCAGATTTCTCCAAATGATTTTAAACCTTAAGAAGTTGACTGTTAAGTACAAAATTGATTGAGAAAATTTGACAGTTTGTTGTAACTTGATGTGCTAGCACTGTACATTAATTTGGTGTAGCATTTGGACCTAAGCTACACGACATGGAAACCAATCGTTGGTAATTAGTTACCTAGAAAATATCCATTTATCTATTACTTCTAATTAAATAAAAGATTAGTTTTCAATTTGCTTGTAATCAGTTACCTTGAACTAGTTTTCAAAGACCAGCCAAATTTTAAAATTATGATCTACTAGCTTCTGCCAGCGCTTTCGCACGTGGGTGTCGGAAATTATAACAATAACCATATTAACCAGGCACGTACAAACGCCAGCACATCAAGCTATCCCTAACTGTCAAATTTTCACAATTAAAAATGAACCTTATGTCTTTGCAATAAAGTTGAAATACTATCAAAGAAACTTGACAGATTGTGGTAACTTGATGTGTTGGCCTCTGTACTACCGGGATAAAATGTAGCCTATGTGCTATTCCAGACTATAATCCTCCCTTTCGGTCTAAACTGTCTTTTCCCTTCCCCTTCACTTCTGTGTCCCTTTCACGCTTAAACGACTGAACAAATTTAAATTAAATTTGGCACACGTCAGGCCATGGCATGACATAGGATACTTTATATCCCGGTAGTTCGTACCCGTGGGATACTACCTGACATCCACGCGGACGAAAACTCTGGCAATAGCTCGAAGAATAATACATTTTAATAAATAAAAGTGAAACTTTTATTACATCGTCTCAAACTTTTTCGTCTGTGTGTTGCATGTCGCGTGACGGTCGGCCGCGGAGTAGGGATAAAGTGAAAGGCGCTCGTCAGAGCAGCCAAGGCCAATATGGCGGCGCCAATAGTGTCAAATGTCTTTAATGTGAAAAAAAGTTTCACTTTTACCGTGGTTTCATAAAACCACACAATCCTTTTTTTTAATGTTTTTATGAAGAGAGGAACAGTTTTAAAAAGAAACTGTTTTTGCTAATTGTAGTCCCTTCAAATAACTTCCTGGCCACCTAGAAAATACATTCCTGACATCAGTCGTTCGATTCTGTAAAAATCTCACCGGGCTGTCATTTTACCTAATGCTAGAGATTAACACTATTGACAGCTCACTTCAAACTCACTTCACATACATCACGGTGAGATTCTTAGATAATACAGTTAGTTGGATACTCTGAAGAATTAATACGCCCTTTTAATGAAACAAGGTTTGCCTTAAGACAATGAGGTTTTTAACCATCGAACCATATTTAAATTTCGAACCGTATTTTTTTTAATTTCGATTACGTTATAGTTCCGATTACAAAAACTGTCGTCAAACCCGAGTTTAAATTGACAATTTTGTATTAAGATCGTTATCGTGCTTAGAATAAAGTCAAAATACAATAACTGGTTCGAAGGTTTAGGCTCATAAAAAAATTAAAGCTCGTTTTGTAATAAGACTGGCTAAAATTAGCTTGTGGTTAAGTAACAACAGCCGCACAGATCGTTCCATCAGGTTAAGCTACGCTAGCCGAGGTTGGCCCGTGGACGGGTGACCATCTTTACCTATCTAGAATCCTCCGTGTCTCGGGAATCACGTTAAGCCGTTGGTCTGGACTATCATTCGTGGATCTTTGACAGTCTTTATGGGTAGTCAGAAGGCCGATGTCTTTTTTTTTTTTTTCAAGGCTGGGAAATCATCCAATGACTGCTCCCGCTCTGGGTGGAGCGGAAGGGAGTGTCAGACTCTTACTGACTAAAACCCATCCATGTTACTTCCATAGCCCTTTATGTTCCGGGGTAGCGGTAACCCTTTCGGACAATCCCGCTTAAGCCCGATGTCTAACAGGCAGTTTTGACAAGGGGTATCGTATTACCCAGTTACTGACCTGGTTACATAGGCCATCGCTACATGTAAAATATTAGTGTTCAGCTACATCGGGTTAGACAGAACGCCGACCTCAACATAGTTGGGAAAAGGCTCGGTGGATTGATTGATGGTTTAAATTAGTAAACACGTATTATTTTGTACTCAACTGTCAGAAACCCATTGACTTATTAGCCGGAGTGTAGTCAACAAAATCAATTGGCGTCACGGCTACACATAAATAATACATAGCGTGACCATATTAATCATATCTATTTAGTAAGACGATGTTTGTCCAAATAACTTGTACCGACAGTAACAAACTGGGTGCAAAGGTCCAATTGGCTAGTTTAATAGAAAAAAACTACCTAAGTATTAATTAAACATTTATTATAGCTTGTTAAAATGTGGTTACTTGTGTTTTGTTTGGTAGTTTTCTCAATCTTGAGGATGTGGGTTCGAAACTTAACTAGGTACCAATTTCTCTTTTTAATAATATATTTGGTAGGTAGACATAATATGTTAGTATTTTAAAATATTAAGGACATCCCACTATAAAGGGTGTTTTTTATATTATCCAATAACTCTAGGGTATGAATAAGACCATAATATCAAAGAATCAATTGGCATATGATTTTTTTTTATCTAATAATAATAATAATAATATCCTTGGACATTTCACATAACGTCATATCGTCCCAAGCTAAGCAACCTAATGCTTGTGTTATGGTAACGAGATGGCTGATATACTACTTATATACATTTTTTTTTGTAAATACATACATATTATAGATAGAAAAACACCCAGACCCGTAACAAATACTTGCAGGTCGTACAAATATTTGTTCCGTGCGGGAATCGAACCCGCGATATAGTGCGCAGCAGTCAATCGCTCAACCACTGCGCCAACCGTGTCGTCTAAATGTTTCGTACAAAATGCTTCGACAAAATCATAATTATTCATGTTAAACCTCGAATCGTACGTGTAATATGCCAACGTCACATTTTCTTAGCTTCAAATATGTATGAATGATTGGTTTCAATGAAAATTAATTACTCGTATTTATCAATGAAACTTAACCCGCATCGAGACAAATTAACTATAATTGATGATATCTTTGAAACTATTCATTTTTGGACCACATATTCTAGGAAGTTATGTGTTATTTTTAATTATAGAATATAACCTTTAGTTCTGGGATATAAAAAAACAGCATTTAAATTGCTCTAGGAGCCTAGACAAAGTCACATTTTCATTAACGATAACGAAATTAGATAAATCCAAAATGTATGAAATTGGCATAAGCTTTCGAATTGTCACGTTGTCAATCGTTTTCGATCGCTAGTGCTAGACAATGTCAAATTGTGTAACGAAACTCAATCAATATTCCCTACAAATGCGTTGACAATTGGCGTTCTTGACAATCCGAATCGCTGAGATAACGAATTGTTCGATCAACTATTTTCGAAATCGAATCGACACGGAGCGATTGACACTTGTCTAGGCTCTCCGGAGTTTCATCGACAGTGAACTCGGAAAAGCGTTATTCTTTTCAATATTTTTTCCAATATTTGCATGACTTGCACAGAGAAAAGTTTGAAGTTAACATAACAACTGAAATAAGCTCTATTAAAGTTTATTTATTAGTTATTAGTTTACGCTATCAAAACAGCGTTTTACGGAATCCAATGATTACAAATAAATATTATTTGGACGTCGTTTGGTGAGGTTCTACGTGCGTCATAAAGAAACAAAAAATGAATAGAAATACGAAAATAATTTATCTATTGAAAGATAAGTAAGAGAAAAAAAAATATTTGTAATAAACATATGTAACTACATCATTAATCTTTGGTAAATAACAATTCTACGAATATTTAGAATATCAATGAAGGGTCTAAGGTGATATTTGGTCTAAAAATATACCAAAAGGTCAAGGACCTGGATTCTCATAACAGATCTATACATCCAAATAAATAAAATGTACTTTTAAGTGTCTGTTTGTAATAACAAAATAGTCGCTTTTTCCTGAGGAATAATTTCCTACATACACGCGGGCAAAGCTGCTGACAAAAGCTAGTTAGTATATGTTTGCTTCTGAAGTTCATTAATTTTAATGCCCTGAGTTTCCAAAGAACAACTCCCAAAGGCAGTAATAGCCTAGTGGTGTGACCGTCGGACTGCCAAGTCATAGGTTTACGGATCTCTGATTTTACGGATTCATGTGCGTATTATACAATTATCACTTGCTTAAAAATCCGTGAAGGACAACATTGTGAGCAAACGATGAGGAGCAAAAGAAGAAGACCTAAAAGCAACAAAAATCCGATCTTTAAGAGTCCCAAATTCACTCGTTTAATGTTTAGAAACAGATTTTAGTCGTTCACCATACCAACGCAAAAGCAAACAATATTATTCTTCGCTAAAACGAGACACCCAGATTTATTAACGGAAAGGGAGAAAGAGACAGTGAAAGAAATTTTTTGATACCGTAAGCTAAAAAGGATTAGCTCCATTTATCATGGCCGACACGGGGCTGTGACGTAACAAAGGTCCGTCAGTTGTCTAATGAACATTCCTACAGAGAACAAGAAATTGCATTTTGCGAGCTTTCGGCCTGAATTAAGCGGTATGACGGTGCAATTTCAGTTTGTGATGAAGTTCAGGTTAAATGTCATGGGGTCGAGTCATCGTTATATTTCATTTGTTTTTTTCAGCAGTGATAGCCTAGTGGTATAACCGTCGGACTATCAAGTCTTAGGTCTCGAGTTCGAACCCAAAGCACGCACTTCTGACTTTTCAGATTCATGTGCGTATTGTTTAATTATCACTTACTTAAAAATCGGTGAAGGAAAACATCGTAAGGAAACCGGCATGCCTGAGAGATGTTTCTTAACAGTATGTGATGCTTAGTCAGAGGCCCATAGGCAGCATTAAAACTGACACCAGGTTAGTCACTAGCCACACGAAAAGAATATTTGTTTTTTTTTAAACTCATCTTTGTACGTTTTGACATTTAATATCACTATGCTAGACATATTAAAAAAATTAACAGTTTCCGAATTCTATTGAATTGGAGCTCGAGATGTTTGCACTGCTAGTAATCATAGGGATACGGTTTTTTTTTAAATGGCATCTCGCAGTTCTACCATAGGGTTGTCTACTGCTTAACCGGGCTTGCCTGTGGATGCCACAATGAAATTGTAGCCTCCAGCCAGGACTTAGGGGTTTGTCAAATATTTCAGGATATTATTATGCAGCACCCAGATTCTATAGGTTAACAAAATTACCTTTTAAAATATATACATATCCTCACGCCATGTCTCTCTGCTTTGCTCGTTACATTTTTTTTTTGAGATTGGTACATCATCAAATGACAGGGGTCATTTGATGATGTATCCATCCCCTCTGGGTGGAGCGGAAGGGAGTGTCAGACTCTGACTGACGAAAACACATCCATGTTCCTCCCTTTACGTTTCGGGGTAGCGGTAACGCTTTCGAACCCCGCTGACTGTACTCCCTACCCTTTAAAATATCTACTCGAAAAACAAATTGGTTATAATGTTCTGACCCATTAATTACGTCTTCTATTTAAAAAAATTGAAACGTTTCATTTAAAGGAGTTGTTACTCGAACTCAATACAAATTAAGTTTTAATTAATAAAATGCTGTATGCCAGCATTAAGGCTGTATACAGATTAGCATTTCCCCCCTGTAGTGTGAATTGACACATAAAGCTCATATGCAGTGACACGGTTCTACTTCATTGCTCACATTCAACTTCATGGTAACCTAGCTCGTTGACTTTTACTTTCAGCTCGTTGATGTTATTGAATTTACAATGCTTTAAGTTACACCATTTTTTTCTTTACAAAGACAATCAAACTACCTAGCCTTTTCCTAACTATGTTGGGGTCGGCTTCCAGTGTAACCGGATGCAGCTGAATACCAGTAGTTTATATGGAGCGACTGCCTATCTGATCTCCACAACCCAGTCAGTAAGTGGGTAATACGATACCCCGTGGTAAGACTGGCTGTCAGAATTTGGGGCTTATGACTACCCGTAACGACTGTTAAAGATTTACGAATGACAGCCGCGACTAACGGCTTAACGTGCTTTCCGAGGCACGGAGGAGTCTCGATTTGTAAACATGGAACCTGATGAATCGACTCGTGCGACTGTTATTACTTAGCCACGAGCTCCCCCTTCCTTCCTTTTTTATTTAGAAACCATGTATTATAATTGTGTTAATACATATTATTATGTGTTACGGACACGAATCATATTTTGATCAATATTCAACGTGACACTGACCTATAATTATTATTATATACCATTTATTTCAACAAATTCACCAAAGTCAATTATTACGTTAGTTAATCACAAACATATTACTTAAGCACAGAGGCCAGCACTTCAAACTACCCCAATCCATCAAAATTCTTTCATAGATTTTCTACTTTACCACAAAAGAATAAAGTTCATGTTCAATTGGGAATATTTGACAGTTGAGTATTGCTTGATGTGCTAGCGGCAGTACTATAACAAATTATACAATTATTCGTCATCTCACAGTACTCCAAACATACTGACAAGATCTTCCATTCATCCGCGAACACATCACAGTCAGGCTTAACGTCAAATTGCAAAAGAGGTAAGAAAATAAATATGACTCTCGCGGGCTGCCCAGGTGCTTTCACCTTAAAGAAAAGCATTGAAAAAAGTAAATATTAAAAGGAAATAAAGTTGTTGTTTTAATCTTTTAGGTAAGTGTGTGGACAAATGTGGCAAAGTAACCAATAAATAAACTTTAATATATCGGCTAGAGAAAAATATTCCATTTGCGACTCGCACAGAAAAAACCGCAAATATAAAAGGAACAATTAAAAGTAATTGTTAAATTTAATTATTTTAATTTAATAATCTGGTTGATTAATGTTGGTTTAAGTTTTCAAAAAGGAAAAATAATTTAAAAACATATATATCTTTTCTTTATGGTACAGAACAAGACGTTCGTTTATCATTTTTGAGAAGCAAATCATAAACATTCTTTGTCTATACCAATTTGGACTCCCCGTAATCCCAAAGGAGATTGCCCGGTTCGAGAGAAGTGAAAGCAAAATTCTTTCAAAATCAATAGATATCCTCTTTGACCTTACATCGGCATAATTTCCGGCGAAACTCGCAATCCTTATTAATATTTCTTGGCCCGGCTTTTGGGAACTTCATCGAATGCCCTAAAACCGAACGAACTTAGTGAACCTTTCCCGGAGGGATTATCGTTTCTGTCCGGGCGGGCAACATATTAACCAACTGTGTGGTTCGGTAAAGATGGGTGGGTTGCTGCTAGTAGCGGTTTCCAAATATGTAGCTTTTCAATCCAGATTCTCATGGCGACTCTTTGGAACAGTATTACCTATATGTAGGAACTTCAATTTTTCAAACTCAACGCACTTTTAAGTCTATTTTCATTCGGTACTATTACTTTTCAGTATAATCACATCCCCTTACAAATAAACGTTGTAAAGCGTCTGTATAAGTTACGCAACACTTTGTCTTCTTCTTTCAAACTTCAAATTTCTGACGTCATAAAACGTTTATAAATAAGGATAAAATAAGGATAAAAATTCTTTCTAAACACGGTTAGTGTTTAGAAAGAATTTAAATCCGTCTCGGAGATCTGTTTTTTATTAATTTTTTTATAAAATCATTTTGAATTCTCATTATTTTTTTAATATTTAATTCTAAGAAGACATTTTTTATTTTTGGAACTATAATAATTATTATTATTAAGTCAAGCAAATGAACATTTGAAATACGTTACGTTTCTCACTGTTACTATTTTTGCAGTTTAACGAATTTAAAATCAAATTTATTTAAAAATAACAGCAAAAATATGCATAAATTGAAAACCTATTACATAAATCCTTCTGGAGCCCAATATTCAGTACATACAGGAGCTATAAAGGTGACAAAAGGTAAATTCGAAAAGCTAGACCGCTATTGGCTCAAAATCTACATTTCTGTGACGAAGTCACGTTCTCGAACGATGGAATATGTAACGACATAGATACTTAGATAGCCGTATAGCTAGTGTGTGCCTTGTTAGATTGAAGATTTAACATGGGAAAGGGCGGATAATCTGAGCTGAGTGCTTTGTTCTATCAATGACATAATATGTCATGTTATATCTGGGACAACGGGTGTGAGATGGAATTCTTAGACAGATATTTTTTTACATAAGCAGCCTATAATTTTCCTATTGCTAGGACACAAGCCTCCTCTCTGTTAAAGGACCATAATCCATCACGCGCGCCCAGTGCGGTTTGGTGGATTAGCGCTAATATAACATGTGATATGCTTTAGCGTAAATACTATGCCTGTTCTCCCAGAAGGGTTGGGCCACAGATAAGGGGTTATTTTTGGGGTGGGCAGAGATGCACCCCACACAGTACCTTCATAAATGCAGTACATTTATTAAATTTTCATTATTGAACTCCTGCTCATTTAGTAAGCATTTAATAAGAATAGCTAAACCAATCATTAACTCATGTTTTCAAGTTACTATAATATTGAGGTTGGTTTCTAGTTTAAACACTAGGATGAGTATCAAACATTAACTAAACACAACAGGCATCTGTCGTTTGTGACCCAAATACAGAGGAATCGAAAATCGAAATAGAATAAACCAGAGACAAACTTAACCAAAAAGTTTTTATTAAGCCTGTAACAGACGCTTCACTCTTCGTTTAATTTTGCCTTTCTGTCGGCAAATTTTACTTGAAGTCATACGTCTAAACATAAAATGAATAAAAAGGGAATTCGTCACATCTTTCACTCGCCTACAGAATTATCGAAAAATTAAAAGCAAGGAGTAGGAAGTACAAATCGTTCATTCCTATTTGTATAATTATGTTAGTGTTGTGTAAACGTAGAATGAAACAAAAATAAACTTTAAAGACTCCCGCAGACAAGCACGATGCGGCGGTGCCACGCAATTCTTTTACAACAATTACCATGAAATTTCATAGAAATTGCTCCACTAGTTGCATCTTGTTGTGAACCGTTCGTTCAAGTAAAAATTCTGATATCGGCATTACTAAGCAGTTTTCTCGCTTACAAAGCAAACCCAAAATATATCTAGACAATCATTTGACGGTAGATTAAGCAGGGCCACTTGGCCTGGAAGATTGCAGGCTAAGCCGCCAGATTAGGCCTTACTCCAACCTTGGTCAGTATTATGAGAACCTGACCTTTGTTCGTTTATCATTTTTGATGAGCATTTGCTTTGACTTTGATGGATCATTTAAATGTGGCCCCTCGACGCGAGCATTCGCGTGTAATATAACATTTATGATTTGATTTCGAGCGTTACCTTACAATACTGCCTCCCTGACCACTACTGACTAAAGCTTTGTTCCTTCTTCTTTACTGATGTGTAATGCTCGAATCTGTAACGTTACATGGCAGGCGAATGCTCGCGGTATGGGGCCACTTTTAGCTGGACTGGGTGAGATTTTGTTACTTTATTTGTATCTACGAGAAGTTTAGTCTAAACTCAACTGAAGTAATACAGTTTCATTGATATAGATATTATATACGTAAATAGTGATCTCCATGTATCGCCCCCTTATTGTTTTGGATAGCATTGCTTCGCCACGAATTTATTAAGTTAATGGACGCTGAATTATGATCAACAAAAATAAAATAAAAAAAATGGTTGGGAACGCTGTTACGGTGGCGGAATACTTATTGCTTTAAATTGTGAAACAACACGAAAACAAAAATATTTGTCTATTAATTTTTGAAATGCTGCCTTGTTGTTCTAGCGCTATTGCTGAGCTTGAAATCCTGGGTTCGATTCCCAGAAATGTCTATATTTGTCAATAGTAGCACGAAGTCTGGCTATGTGCCCGGTTGATGGCAAGAGGCTAGCCCCCTATTACTTAGAACTTAACAAACCATAACTGGCAAAATACGGGTGTACTATATGGGCACCTCTGCATACCCTTTCTTCTTTTTTAATATACTTGCACTATAGGTACCTAAATGCTTGAGTTGCCGAGAATCAAGCTGAACACGATACCCCTTGGTACTGGCTGTCAGACTTTCGGGCTTCTGACGACCACAGATCCACGAATGACAGCCAGAACCAACGGCTTAATCTGCTTTCTGAGCCACGGAGAAGTCTCGTTATGTAAAGATGGCACCCCATCCACGAATCAACCTCGGCAAGTGTAGCTTAACCAGATGATTCGGCCCATATGGCTCTTATTACTAAGCAACGAGCTCCTCTACAGGTACTAATACAATGTTAAGTGATATTTATTTTAAGAACGGCTCAACAACTAAAACTCAGATATAATTTAAAGTTCAATACATCTGCTTACGTGCACAACAAGATGTCACTGTACATTAAGTGTACACTGTACATAACTAAATAAATACGTGCAGACCATACACTACACACCTCCCTTTCCGATCGCGTTAAAGGCCTTTCATCTGTTGACAAATTGAATATACCCTAGGTTGAACACGGTGAGGCTCGACATGGTTTAGCGTAAGGCCCACTTACTAGCTGTATTTATCGGTTTAAAATTCATGTTGCTTTAGGTTTAAATGCAAATTTTCCGGTGAAATTAGACATATTATTTCATAGTGATGACAGAAACATACAGAGTGAAATTGAATTCATTGGCATTATTTAAGGGATCATTGTATGGTAAGCGGGATTGTCCGAAAGGGTTACCGCTACCCCGGAACATAAAGGGCTACGGAAGGAACATGGATGGGTTTTAGTCAGTAAGAGTCTGACACTCCCTTCCGCTCCACCCAGAGCGGGAGCAGTCACTGGATGATTTCCCAGACTTAAAAAAAAAAGGGGTCATTGTACTCATCATTATGAATAACTTTCCAACCAAACCAGGGAACCAATTTGAAATCGCGAAAAAAAATGTGCTGTTCCATACATTATTCTCCATTAACTCGTCAAAATGTAAGGAACACCTGATAATTTCAATGTTGAATTATTAATTAATTTTAGAATAAAAAAAATCAGAGTTTCATTTTTAAAAGTTACTTATCAATTTAAAAACAAAATAACTCTCTAATAATGTTTTTTTCAAACTACTAAACTTAAAAAAAATAAGCACATCAGCGGACGACACTTGAATGGAATTCGAAACTTGTTTTGAATCGCTTATTGCTCTCTAATACTATTTTATTATATTTTGTTCAATTAAAGTTGCATAATTAATAAATAATGAAATTCAATTAGGTATAAAAGACTTCTAAAATGTTATATTAAAAATTCTTAACAAACTATATAAATTTTCTTAGAAAGAAATAATAGAAAATGAAAACACTTGAATTATAATAAAGGCTTTTCTAGGAGCAAGTTTATTGCAATAGAAAATTTATCTTATCTGGTACTGAGTTACTGACTGGCATTGTAAAGCTAAACACTTGACTTATTCCTCGAAGGGTTGATTGAATAGCAATTGCTTTCTGCTATTCAAACCACTCATCCAGGGCCTTTTTTACTGAGGGTGGGAAATCATCAAATGACCTCTCCTGCTCTGGGAGGCGCGGAAGGGAGTGTCAGACTTGTGTGAAGTGTAAGAGCCCTTAGCCCTTAATGTTCCAGGGTAGCAGTAACCCTTTCGGGTCCCGCTTACCCGGCAGGCTTCGGCCCTAACTGGCACTCATCCACGGCTAAATTTATGAAGAGCAGGGTAATTGACATTGCGTAACACACAGACACATGTATAATATATATTAGCAATCGATCGGATTGCACTTGGTTTTGACATACATTGCTACATAAGTTGGAAAAAAATCGTCTGTTCATTGTGAATAACGCAATCTCTATGGGTGAACTACAAAAATGAAAAGTATAGCTATCGATTGCCATGTTATGCAATTATCCCGTAAAACCCGATTATTGTCTTGAAGAGCAAATATTTGCGCCCAAGACATTTGACCAATCCACTTGGCCAATGCGAACTGTCACTTGCGCAAAGTGAGCATTCTCCTTTGATCGAGATCGCACACGAATTTTAAGTTTGTTAGCTATTCTTATTCCGTGGATGTGACCAAACCTTTACAAGAATTATCTATACGTCATGTACCTATAGACTTTTACACCAATACTGATAAAATATAATATATAATATGCTTATTGATATGATAATGTACACCTGGTACATCCTCTGACGAATTAATTCTACGCAGAAAATAGGTAAATTTTGGGCAGATAGCACGTGTAAGCACACCTGTTGTAATTAATACTTATTATAATGAGAAAGATAAAGAATAAAATTAATATCTTTGTTTCGTATATTAAATGAATGTGGGCTGAAAATAATTATTTTTGTATTGTACCTTTTGTCAGTCATAATGATCATCACCACGTAGGACCAAAAATAGGCCAGTCCTCTAGTCACGTGAAGATTCGATCAACCGCTTGGCAAGGTCCCAATATTCTCCATGAGCACACGGACCCCTCGGCCCCAGAGTTCCAACCCTAAACATCTCAAAAACAAAATAAAATCAGCTGTTCCATACATTATGCTCGCATAACTCGTCAAAATGTAGGAAACAGCTGATTTTTTTCGCGATTTCACGTGTGTTTCCTAACTAAAAGTTGTTCATAATGATGAGTGCAATGACCCCTTAAAAAATTTGCCCATGAATTCAATTTCACCCTGTATAGTTTGTTTGTTCTAAAAGCTATATCCCGGGCTATTGAAACTTATCGGGCTATATGACGTCAAAGTACTTAATTCATGAAACTATTACAGCCTTATCATAGAGCGGTGTATGCACGGAACGATAAATATTGCTAACATAATTAATTATTACGTGGAAATGTCGCAATAATTAATTTTGTGTGGAATTACTATTAAATGTCAAAAAAAATCAACGGTTTTAGTGATTGTCTCATTAGGCATTCAAATAATCGAACCTACAGTAATTTCCAGTTGCACTCCTAAATATATTTTTTAACACTCCAATACGATTGCGACCCTTTTGTGAATTTGACATAATTCCAATTTTGGCGTCTTTAAAGATTAGGTAAAAAGCCAAGTAACTGCGACCAAGTTAGATATAAAGCTCACCAGCCGCTGCAACGGCACGGCTCGCTTCGCTCGGTCGGCTCGCGCGCTGCTGGTTTCAGTTCTAACCTACATGGTCGGGTTCCCCAAGCTTAGTTACTTAGACCAATTCAGCTCCCGCTTGTCAGGCCACAGTTTCAACCTGACCTTACCCTGACAAAAGGCCAGAAACTTAATAAGATGCTCAATTATTTAAAAAAGTATGCATCATTAAAAGCGCAATGGGTTTTAGAGAGTCATTAAGCCATTGACTACCGGAACGCAGATCTATGAGACACAGTGGTTTTTTAATTGTGTCTGTAATTACGGCATACGAAAGGATAATTTAAAAAAAAAATATCTACCGTTAGAAAGTCAATATGTTTTTAAAAGACCAGCTGATAAATAATTCTCGGTTCATTTCATCAAGAGGTTGGGTAGCAGAATCCTTCTGTTTACAAATCCGTGAATAATCCGTCCAGTTTACGAAATAGCTTATTTAACATTAAGTTCGCTTTAAGTTGATTTACATTTAGAAACATTAGTTTAGAAGCGAATTAAATCCCTTGACGTCTATACGTGACACAATGAAAAACTGTCACTTTTTGACCGACGACGTTGGCGACGTTTAGATACATATAATAATAATAATAATAATATCCTTGGACATTTCACACAACGCCATATCGTCCCAAACTAAGCAACCTAATGCTTGTGTTATGGTAACGAGATGGCTGATAAACTACTTATACACATTTTTTTTTTCGTAAATACATATCTACATATTATAGATAGAAAAACACCCAGACTCGTAACAAATACTTGCAGGTCGTACAAATAATTGTTCCGGACGGGAATCGAACCTGCGACATAGTGCGCAGCAGCCAATCGCTCAACCACTGCACCAACCGTGTCGTCAAAATACTCAATACATAATCTGAAAAATACATAATCTGCTATTTAACTAATCTTATTCTTCTTTTAGTGTCGATGGTACTTTTTTGGATTTTATTAAATTGAATGCGCCTAGTAGGTTGCCACATTGATCGCGGCATCAGTGGCATTCTTTAGGTCATCCGAGGTGCAGGTAAACGAGCACTTAGGACACTCCAGCAGGTGGGCATGGTCTGCTCAGAATCACCGCACTCGTATCGGGTGTTGGTGGATCAGTAATTCCTTCGACAGATTGTGCTTGCAGCGGCCTACTTGGGTAGGCAGTAGATTGATAGCTCTCCATATAGGCCACTGCAGATCACGACCGGGAGGCAAATGTTCCTGGAGTTTAACGAAGTCGGGATCGTGGTGAATAGCTAATAAAAATATAAATCAGCTGTTAAAGACAGCTAGAGTTAAGTAGAATGAGTAGACGGAGTTTGTTTCAGCCATTCCTCACAGAGTAGTCAGATAGGATGTTCAAAAGTGCCTTTCTTTAGCCTATTTGAAATAAATGTTTTGACTTTGCTTTGACTTTAGGAAACGACGACTCCATCTAGCTACGTGTAAAAGTGATCCGATATCCTAGCAGAATGAACCATTTCATATACTTTGTCTATCAATCAGCCCAGCCTATCACAGTCTACTGCAAGACATACACCTCTCCCAAGTCACAACAGCCTATCCATACCTTGGTAATTTTTCCCAGCCACCTTTTTAAAGCTAGCGGTTTATTTAGATTATTATGTAATCTATTTAAATTACCAACCATTCCATAAATTGAACAATCAGTGTTTTTATAAGTGATTGACATTCGAAATTCGTCATACCGTTATAAGCCATTACAATGATAAAATTTTAGTTTCGGTACTTTATTAAAACGATAATTTTATAATCGATTTAGATCTTTATCAAACAGTGTTCTGTCTAGACAAAATCAAGCTCAAAATAATGCGACCGAATCTGATTGTTACAATAATTTAGAATGCCTCGCTATTAAGCGATTAGTATTATTGTTTATCATTAAATTGACTCGGGGCTTCTGGCTATACGATAACACCCGCGCGAGCGCTAGTTAGAGCAGTGGTGACGTCACAACCCAAAACTAAAGACTTACAGGCCGTGGGTTCAAACCCTGACAGGCGCCATACGCCTCTTTTTCACCTTTTTCCAACTCAAGTCTAACTGGATGCAGCTGATTCCCAGTACTTTACATGGAGCGACTACTTATCTGACTTCCACAACCCAGTAACTGGGTAACTCGATACCCTTACTAAGACTGGTGGACTGACTTTCGGAATTCTGACGACCCGTAACGACTATCAAGGCGCCCCGAAATACCAACGGCTAAACGTGGTTTCCGAAGCAAGGAGTTATCTCGGTTTTATTAGGACCCGCACGGCAAAATCACAAATTTAAAACACTTTAAAAACATAAACAAAAAAAGAAATAAAAACAAAAAGCTATCAGTAAAAGCTTATACGCCCGCCCACATTTTTGAGATACTTAGGCAACATATTCATGTTTTGAAAACAGAAATTTGAATATTTTAAAATATCTCTCTGTTGCTTCATGCCAAGCGAAATTTTCATATGAAAGTATTCTAATGATTCCATTAAAATATTGAAATACTTAATTATATTTTTAATGAGAGCGGATAAATTTTCACCGTGCTTAAAACATTCATACCTACTGGAATCTACAGTTTTAATAATAATTATGGTTTTAATATTTGAAATTTAAAGGTCGTGTAGATCTGTAACAGATCACGAATAAATTTTTTATTTTACATTTTTGCTTCTGGATTTTATAAAAAAAAAGGTAATTAAATGTTATGTGCAGTATAGACCAGTATTTTCGATTTTAAAATCAGGCTATTGTGATGTCATGTTTGCTAACCTGCCACTTTATGCAAAAAATGGTTATCAAAAAAATGGTTTACGATCACATCGATGAGTTTTCGACTTTGTCACTTTAAGCTCATTAGTTTCCAATGGAAATTGACGTATCGTTTCATTTTTGACGTAGCTATTAAAATAATAATGAATTCAAAACTGTAGGCGTCGGAGCTTGACAGATGTATTCGTTATAATCAAGAGATAAAATATAATACGTGTGTGTCCATCCGTGAGTTTACTTTCATAGTATGGAAAAGACCCAATACACACATTACACGCTCTACCACTGAGCCCCCTCCTATATTTCATTAAAAAAAAGTAATTGCTACAAGGTCGAATCCGTTGCCCAAGCTAAAAATAGAATTTTAATTAAATTTTTGTCCGTTTGTCTGGATGAATGATCCAGATGAGCAGTTTCATTTTCTTATTGAATTAGCAGTGATAGCCTAGTGGTGTGACCGTCGGACTGCCAAGTCTTAGGTCTCGGGTTCGAACCCAAGACACGCACTTCTGAATTTACGGATTCATGTGCGTATTGTATAAATTATCACTTGCTTAAAAATCGGTGAAGAAAAACATGTTGAGGAAACCAGCATGTCTGGAAGATATTTCTCAACAGTATGTAAAGCTAAGTCAGAGGTCCCATGGGCAGCATAAAAACTCTGACACCAGGTTAGTCACTAACTAACAGTAAATTCCCATGAGATATTTTCCTACATGAACGCGGGTGAAGCCGCGGGCAAAACCTATTTGAATAATAATACAAGAAGATTCTAAGTGCTCTTCTTATTATACCGACCGTATTTGCCAGGTTTAAACCCGCAACTCCATAATGTCCCAACCCGAGCCAATATTTACAGACAGACAACTAAGTTACGAACTATATTTTATTTGTGTTATTTCGATTGAAACTGATATATCGTCGGGAGTAATGCGATTGGATTTCAGTGGAGCTTACTGGTATATGATGTAGTATTTTATCTGTATGTATTGGGTATTATATTTATTTCTGCGATTTAAACTTGGATTGCGTACTGTAAAACGGGGTGAATAGGGATGCAGGGGTGAATGGGGCGAAACTTTAAAAGCGATTTAAGCATTAAATAAGTTTATGGCCAAAAAAGGACTTTGTTATATGTTTACTGTATAATAATTAATTATCAATTGTTCTGGTTGGCAACAAACTATATTATTTCAATGTTAAAATCCATTTCTAAGTTTTGTTCTGATTCACCCCATTTTACCGTTACAGTATTACTTATGTAGTGTAAAACGTTTCAAAATAAAAAAAAAAACATAACATCACGCCGTTTCCCCGAAGGGTTATAGTGAGGAATACACTAAATAGGTTAGTTTAGCTTATAGCATATACATATACCTACGTTTAAAACATAAGCACGTTAAGCCATCGGTCCCGGCTCTCATTCGTGGATCTTTCACAGTCGTTACGGGTAGTCAGAAGCCTGAAAGTCTGACAGCCAGTCTTACCAAGGGGTATCATGTTACCTAGTAACTTGGTTGTGGAGGTCAGATAGGCATTGCTCCATGTAAAATACTGGTATTCAGCTGCATTCGGTTAGACTGGAAGCCGACCCCAACATAGTTGGGAAAAGGCAAGGCAGATTTATTGACCTACGTATAATGCGTCCATACGTCACTATGGTATTCCCGGGTTAAGCAGAGGTGTACAAGACCCACATTTCGCCAATTATGTTTAATTCCTATGAAATAGGGGGCAAGCCTATTACCATCAACCAGGCGCAAATCCAGGCTCCGGGCTGCCACTGAGAAATTCGTAATAGAAAACTCAATAGCAATTTGCTTAACCTGGGAATTGAAATCAGGAGGCTCAGCAGTTGCGTGTCTTTTATTAAAATGTCTACACATATATCCAAAGCATCGCACCCCAACTTGCCAACTTTTTTTTTTTTGTTGTCTCTATTTATCTTTAACGGGGAAAAGTTATCAATATTCTCACGAAACAAATAGGTACGACTGTGTTGAAAGAAACTTTCGGCTCATAATTCAACATACAATACTTCTTTTCTTTTCTTTAATTATCATTACAAAAAACATTTATTGAAACAAATGAACTATAGTTATTAAGTTCAACTGTTTTATTTTTAATCTTCTTTTTAACTATTTAAAGTTTGCCGGGCTTTATTTTTCTTGAAAGAAGGTTTTATATGGATTATCGAACAAATAGGTATCACAAAATTATTTATAACATGACGTAACATCACGCCAGCATTCTCCGAAAGGTTGCGCAGAGGTGTGACTATAGCACACTCATAATTCGACAGTTATGTTTAAGTCATATATAAGCAAGCCTAGTGCCATTAACCAGGCACAATACCAGACTGAAGAAGTATTTTTTGACTTTTGTGGGTGGAAAATCATCAAATGACTCCACCCGCTCTGGGTGGAGCGGAAGGGAGTGTCAGACTTACTGACTAAAACCCATCCATGGTCCTTCCTTAGCCCTTTATGTTCCGGGGCAGCGGTAACCCTTTCGGACAATCCCGCTTATGAAGAAGTAGTAGGGTGAAGAAGTACCCTGGACTACTTCTGAGAATTTCTAGAAAAAAAATTTTAATAATGGGTTTAATAAAATATCTGTCGTCTCCTCGCACTTCTAACTTGTAATAATATTATAGTCATGCCTTATAACAATGCGTGCAAAATAATCCTTTAAGGCACTATTGCGAGTAATATCACTTCAAACATTTAATGACGGCGCTAAATTGAAGACACTCACACTACTTAAGGCTGCTCATTCACTGGACGACAGTAAATTAGTAACTAGCTGGTGCCAGCGGCTTCGCCCGCGTAGATGTCAGAAATTGTCAAAGTATTTATTTCAAATAAACCAATTACAAGCACTTTTTAATTGTCAAGGGGTCGGTCAGTCAGAAATATGAAGCTAGTTGCCCATTCCAAAGCAGTACGTAACTATGGAGAAGAACGGGCAAGAAACTCCATGGACACCCTTTTAAATCAAAATTTGTTTACAAAAACTGGGTGACATCATTCATGTTGAAATATACATGTGAGAACGATGCAGAACGTAAAAAACACGTCCATAATTAAAAGATTAAAAAAGAACAATTCAAAATTAAATTAAATTTTAAAAGAGCCGTGGCAGCCAAGGGATCGTTCTACCTGATGAAAAGTATTCTATAATACATTAGTCCAGGTCATAAACTACCTCTGTGCCACGTTTCATCGAGATCCGTTCAGCCGTTTGAGCGTGAAGGAAAGACAAACTCACACACTCACTCACTCACAAACTATCGCCTTTATTATTAGTAAGTAGTGATTTATACTTATAGTATAATAACCTTTGAGCTATGGAATGTTATGGAACATCAAAAGGGACACGTCAAATATTACCAAACTAAAGAAAACATTATTATGTATGGCATGCCACCGTAATTTTAATAGTGATAATTATTATTAAACGTGTAGGTAAACTATATTAATTGTTGGCGTCGAAATTCACCACATTTTTTTTATAGTTTTCGTTTAGTTAGGATATATTATTTTAATGTGTTAATTAATTGGGTATAAATGGTTATACAAGTAGGTATATTTTTAATTTCTGAATAAACCTATATCTTACAAGAAAGAAATTATTAATTGTAACCGAGTACTTACCGAGTAATTACGGCCTAACCTGGCTGCGTAGTCTAATGACGTCACAATAAAATGTACTTAAAATATATATAAATTAAGAATGAAACATAATTACTCTAAGTATGAAAATGTTAGCAATTTCCTTTATTGATGACTTGGCTGGACAGTGTACAAATTCAGTTTTTGTAAGTAAATGTTCAATTTCCATAAAAATATAATTAGGTATTTTAATTTCAAGTTTTCTGCATCATACGTAAATTTGGGAACTATTTTTTCATTTATTGACTAGGAATTGTTCACATATTATCGTGTAATTAACATACAAACAGTTTTGACGGCCATGTGACCAGCCAATTTCACAAGCCATTTTAAATAAATGTTTAAATGATGGCCCAAAAATGTTACAATAAAAACATTTTATTTTTATACAGTAAATAGTCTTACCCTGTCTATTAAAAAAAAAAATAAGAACATTTTTAAAACTACATACCTTCAACACAAGTCCATTTGATAAAAAAAAAACAAAACACTCAAAAAACACAAATTCCAAAATCGTATTCAAAATTTAAAACAAAATAACTGTCACTTCATTCGTCACGTTCACAAGCACTATTTGAATTTGGAAAGTTATTTTCGGTGGCGGAGCGGACGAAGCGCGCGTGCGGCCGATCCAACGGGTATGGCCGAATGGCAGCCGCGCCGCACCTGTTGTGTTCGCTGCTTTACCTATCAACTATGAATCGGGCTGCTAGAAGCTGTTGCGATTTAGTTGGAATAGGTACCTGAATTTTTGATTATTGGTCGTCTTAAGCTCTTCGTCAGAACGTTCTTCGCAGTTAAGACTAAGCAGGGTCAATTCAGAATTGGAGCTTTGAAAAGTTTTAATGTCTCGCTGATGGTGGCGTGTGTGTTGGATCATTTAGCTCCCTTCAAAATGGTTGAGCTGAATGATGCTAATCCATGCGTCATGTTCGTGAACGGGCGCTGTCAGTAGGGACTGGTCATCTCATAGCGGCTATGGCTTGTTTTAATTTAATTTTTGAACTGGTTTTACATATTATTTTATATCGGATGCTTTTGACGTTCTGCATCGTTCTCACATGTCTGTCTATTATGAATTATGTAACCAATATTTTGTAACCATTTTGTTTAAAAGAGTGTCCATGGAGTTTCTTGCCCGCTCTTCTCCATAGGTACCTACTGCTTTGGAATGGGCAACTAGCTTCATATTTCTGACTGACCGACCCCTTGACAATTCAACAAGTGCCAGTATTTGAAATAAATACTTTGAGTTTGAGTTTTTTGTTTTAGTTAATTGTTTCAGCGTTTCCTTTTTAATTATTAGGCTTTCGGTTTTAAGTAAAATTCTCAGTTCTAATGTAACTGCGATGCTGTTGACTTGACCAACTAGCTGGAGTATCCCAAGTGTCCTTACCATACCTGCACTCTAATTGCGTAGCCGATATTTGCAATCACAAATTGAATGATTTTGTAAGTGTTGAGGATTTTGATGTGTGTTAAGTGGATTGAGCAATATGAAAGGCTTTGGTGCTTGTAAAAAATCACTTGTATTCCATACTTCACAATGAAATGTACTTAAAATATCTATAAGAATGAAACATAATTATTCTAAGTGTAGAAATGCTTGGAAATCCTTTATTAGGGACTTGACTGAAATTACAAACACAGTTTTTGTAAGGAAATGTTTAATTTCCCAAAAAACATTATGAATTTACGTATTTTAATTTCATGCTTTTAGCATCATACGTGATCATTCACGTTTCATTTATATACTAAATTTGATTTAAAGTAAAGGAATTGCGAATTCATTGCGTCACATGTTCGAAAGAATTGTAGGTTCAACAACATAAATAACGCAATGAATGTCAACGCAATGAATGTAACGAACTGTCAAAGTGAAAGCTATTGCTACTGTTTCTTTGTGACTCAATTATCTCGTACTTCTAAGTTTCTAATGGACGTCACTAACGCTGCTATTAACGTGGTCACTAGGTCTAACTACTCTAAAAAGTACCAATCCATCAATCTGCCTAGCCTTTTCCCAACTATGTTGGGGTTGGCTTCCAGTCTAACCGGATGCAGTTTAATACCAGTATTTTACATGGAGCGACCCCCACAACCCAGTCAGTAACTGGGTAATACGATACCCCTAGGCAAGACTGGCTGTCAGACTTTCGGGCTTCTGACTATCCGTAACGTCTGTCAAAGATCCACGAATGACAGCCGGGACCAACGGCTAAACATGCTTTCCGAGGCACGGAGAAGTCTCGATATCTGAAGATGGTCACCGATCCACAGACCAAGCCGACAAGAGTATCTTAACCTGATGGATCGATCCATGCGGCTGTTATTTCTTAAAAATACCATTGACTCAAAAATAAGAAGGATTCATATTCTAGTACTTAAACTAATATTACAGAGCGCTATCACATTCTTTATAGCTTAGCCCGAGGGACCCCTTTATTGTATAGGAGCGGTCACATGTTAAATTGCCTTTCGAATCGCTTTTAAAGGATCCAATTGGTTCGTAGTGGTGATTTTTGTATGGAACCAGGTTGATTTAATATGATCATGTTAGCAAACGAGGTCGGAGATCGCACAAAATAGAGAGGTTTAGAATGAAAAAGGTGATGGCTTTGCCCAGTTATGGGAATAATAAAAATATAGGAAGTAGGACTTAATTCTATGCTCATTAATATATTGATCACCATTGTCACATAAATGTGACAGGCAAGCGCATACCCTGTACGCCAACGACACGAATATGTGACAAAAATGAGGTGCTCGTATAACCCGAAATAAACAGTTAAATCATTATTTGTGTAAATTATGTTTAAAAATATCTCTAGTAATAATAATACTATTTGTTTAGATATCTTAAAAATTGAAGCTCCTGTTCGGATATACTGCTTAAAAACAAATTAAAATACACATGGGCACTGAGAAATTCATGATAACAAAGAAAAATGAATTTTTGGCTTTGCGTGGAAGGCTCATGCGTGTTTTTATGCTCCGGTCTTTAAAAGGGTTAAAAAGTAAATTGAGCTTTTAGTTCTGGAAGCTCTACAAGCAAATTGAATTATTTACCTGCTACATACATGATATCACTTTAGAATAAATATTCATTTTTTTGATTCAGCCTCAAACAAATGAATATTTATTCTAATGGGCCTCTGACTTAGCTTTACATGCTATTGAGAAATATCTCTCAGCCGGAACATAAAGGGCTAAGGAAGGAACATGGATGGGTTTTAGTCAGTAAAAGTCCTCCACTCAGAGCGAGAGAAGTCATTGGATGATTTCCCAACATAAAAAAAAGGCATAACGTTACAGTCCGCGAGGTATAAGCTGAGCTTTGCATTAGTGTGAGTGAGAGGAGCGCGGCGAGACAGAATGGCGCCGCGCCTCAGGCCGGTTACCCAAAATCAGTTTTTACCGGGCGAAAATGGCGCCGCGCCTAAGGCCGGTTATCACACCTACACTATCCATGTACACTCACACAAATGCAAAGCTCAGCTTATACCTCGCGGACTGTACCTCGCGACCGTTTTTCAAGTTAGTATAAATATTAACATTTTACAAACTTTATATCGAATAATCAGCCTGTAATGTTCCCACTGCTGGGTCTAAAGCATTTTCTCTTCGAAAGGTACTGAACTGTAGTCTGCCAAGCGGGCCCATTGCGTGTTGGAAGATGTCACATATCTTCGCATTTTTGTTCTAAGACATGCCGGCTTCGTCGCTATGTTTTCGTTCCGCGTTTTGAGAGCAGCGGTGAGGAAATTATTCACACAAAGTAAACTGTCCGCCCGGGTTCAACCCACGACCTACATTCATAATTCGGGGTCATTCCACTGGGCCATCTCTGCCCCGGTACTCCTCTCTACAAGCTGAAATTAAATTAATTGGCAGTATTTTAAGGGGTCATTGTACTTATCATTATGAACTACTTTTTCAAAAGTCAGCTGTTCCATACATTATGCTCGCATAACTCGTCAAAATGTATGGAACAGCTGATTATTTTTCGCGATTGCAGGTGTGTCCTCATAGTAAAAGTTGTTCATAATGATGAGAAGAATGGCCCCTTATAATATTGACCATGAATTAAAATTCACCTCGTATAGAGAAATATTCACTGATCAATAAACGTGATGTATCTGAAGTTACAGACCATTTAATTCCTATTTTTTGCTTTAATTAACTACGAGATTAACTAAGCCAACTGAAACCAAAATTGTAATAATAAAACTAGTGGCTGGTTGAAAGTGTTACCTCACACCTGAAATCCATTCTATGAACCAAAGTCAATTAGAATCAAATCATTTATTTCAAATAGGCACACGAAGGCACTTTCGAATTTGAATTTCCACTTATTAATATTTAAAAGGTGGTTATATTGATGACCTTTGATACATTTAAAAGGGGAATGTACGTTACTTAATCACAGAGCGCTGTCCTACTGAACCAAGTCCAAAGTCAAAGTCAAATTTAATCATTTATTTCAAACTAGCTGCCCCCGCGCGGTTTTACCCGCTGGTCGGCTCCTCTTGGTCGTAGCGTGATGTTACATAGCCTTCCTCGATAAATGGACTATCACAAAAAAATTCAATTCAGACGGATTTAGTAGTTCCAGAGATTAGCGCGTTAAAACAAACAAACTCTTCAGCATTATAATATTAGTATAGATTGGCACTTTTGAACGTCAAAATATGGTTATTTTCAACAAATAGAATTGAGTCTAGTTGCTTCATCCAAAAATAAGTTTCGTACGGAGAAGAATGGGCAAGAAATTCCGTCGTTACTCTTTGAAAATAATCATTTTGTATACATCACTTATGTATATAATTATTATGTGAAAACCTAGAATAAAAAATACGCTAAACCACTTATGGCGTAAGAAACAAAAACAATGACAGGTAAATTCCCTAAATGATAGATACATGATGCTCACATACAAATATACAAACAATTAAAAATAATATTAATTACACTGAACCTAAAGATGCTGTACGTGGGTGCTACCTATCTTAAACAACAAGAACTTCTGTGTTCACTAATGGACTTAATTAACACCACAAAGCAGTCTTTATTGGCTTAATTACATAACAGCAGTAATTAACTTTGAATGAAAGCCCGTTTACATAAGGAATGTTTATCGCGTTGTACCAACAGGACATTGAACATCAAAAGGAAATTGAAAAGTTGACGCGTGTAAACAGCACGCGTGACACCTGGATACTGGGGGTCTACTCCCTAAGCACGAAGTCCGTAGTTTCGGCCTTCGTAACGGGCGTTTCCTACTCCCTAGCACCGTCGGACGGATGATTCGTCCGTGGCCCGAACGAAGAATGAACTACAACACGAATTGACATTTGTACCTACTCCCGACGTGTTTTTTCCGTCCTAAAAATTGAACTTGACACTTGTTTCGACGGAGCGTTATGTCAGTTCATACGACATCAAAATAGTTCTCGTGCTGTTGACGAAAATTATAATTTAAAGTGTAATTTCGAACTATGGCTGCTTTTTTGTTGCTAGAATGATCATTACGGGAAGAGCGGAGGTGTCGCCGACGATATTTACGCTAGAACTTTATTTTGCCGAGTATTCCCGACGTCGAGTTCATAGGGAACTATCGGCTCACTCGTGAATTATTCGAGGACCTGTGTAAGGACTATATACCTCTTTTGCCTCAACATATACGACGAAGTGTTGATTCAATAATGAAGGTAAGGATATATCAAAGATTCTGCAACTTATTGACACCAATATTACCAATCCGTCCCACCCATTTACCTACTGTTTTCTTTGTTTTCTTTTAGATCCTCGCTGCTCTTAATTTTTATGCCCGGGGGAGCTACCAAGGTGCAGTGAGCCTAAGCAGTCATGAGCCAGTGGCACAACAGACAGTGTCACGTTCTCTGCGGCATGTCACAAATGCATTCAACATCCCCTCAATTTTGCAAAAATATGTAAGGTTTCCACAAAATGTTGCTGAGAGGAACCTTATAAAAAAACAGTGTCGGCGAAGAGACCCTATCTGAGTAACGTGGCCCAAGTAATGGGTGGACCGCTACTAAAAGTGAAGTGCAGTGAGTCTAACATGTGAAAAGTGAACATTTCTGGTTAGATTCTAATTAAGCCTTGTTAAGTGCTAATTAGTTTATATTTGTTGAATTCATCTTAGATTATGATTAATATATAGGGTTTAAGTCAATAAGACTGATATTATAAGAATTTAAGAGAATTTTTGAATGTATAGGGCAAATTACGTAACTTGAAAACATGGTTTTTTATTTATGGGAATATTTTTGTAACTTAGGGTTTATGGGGTATTTCTAAGCCTAAAACGAATAAATCCTGTGGAATTATCAAAATAAACTAAAGGGTTCGGAAGTTATAAGCGAAAATGTATAGTAAACATTGTAACTTCACAAAATCTTGATATTTTGTTTTAAGGTTATTTTATATTATGTAAATACGATAAATATTGGTGTTGAATACTGACTACGACCTATGCTTTGAAGAGTGTTTACTTATACTCAAAGTGCACTAAAATAGATAGTATCATTTTTAACTTTAGTAAGTTGTATGTTTACAGATTTTATAACAAATATGCTAGACGTAGTTGACCGCATTGTAGGCAGTCGCTCCATATAACATACTGGTATTCAGCTGTATCCGGTTAGACTGGAAGCCGATCCCAACATAGTTGGGAAAAAGCTAGGCAGATGATGATGATCGTATGATTGTATAAACTATAAAAATATAAACTTTGATTTGACTATGACAAAATGTATTTTATTTTATTTAGCACCAAGCAAATCCGAATAAATTCAACACACAACAATATACTATTACAATCAAAACATAGATTTCCTTTTATTCTAATCGTTTTATTTTAAAATGTGCGCTCTTGCATAGGTTTACATATCTTCATTCTGATTAAGAAACCGACGATACTATCGGCCGATAAAAAGTCTGTAGTCTGAGGGGGCTCTTAGCCTGAGTCATCCCACTGCTGGGCAAAGGCTCCATGAATCATTCTTCCTAGAATGTGTTGGACATAATTATTGTAGTAGAAAATTTATATAATTTTTTTGTGTAAAATGTCAAAAAATGGACCTTTGACATTTCTCATTTGTCATCGCGACTTAAGGAAGCAACCAGACGACTCGGTACTCGATACTCACAATTAATCGATTCAAGTTTGTATGAGTATTTGATCGATTTCATTATATATTCTAAAGTGCATTGGATTAAAGTTCTGAGTAACAAAAAAATAACTTAAACTTTAATTTTGTAGGTATTTTGAAATGAAACAGTGGTACAAAAGGTCAATTTGTCTATAATTTAATATTTTTAGTTACAATTATATCCACTCATTCACAAAAAAATCAAGAGAAAGCGAAAGTGACTGAATCATCATTCAATCATTTTCTTCGGATGATGAGCCAAAATCGTCAGTTGAGCTATCGTCACCTATGAAAACCACCAAATGAAAATGAAATAATTATATTTACTTTTTAATTTTTCATTTTCATTTCTTTTATCAATATGGACGTCTCTCGAATAGCGTTTGCGTCAAATGTGTCAATACCTGTTACGGGCTTGCTTTTCTTTCCCATTTTAGGCGTACGTAATACATTTTTTTCAGTACCGGAAGGCCCATACTTTTCCTTCAAGATGGTTCGAATAGTTTTTTTGCTGAATTCAAGTGCTTCTGCGACACGATCTTGCACTTGCGTTACGAGCAATAAAGGTTTCGGTTAACTTCACAACTAATTCGCGTGACTGGCTGTTGATTGTACGTCCTCTTTTCGACATGTTGAAACAGTTGGTATGATTTACAACAAACAATTAAAATCGAATGAAGCTGGTGATATTAAGTAATTAATTGGCTACAACATTAGTATTAAGAAAATAAGGACTGAGCACGTAACTGTTTTGAGACGTTTCGTATTCATTAGAAATTGCATGCTACTATAAAGTTAGCGCAAAAAGCAATATCAGCAATATCTTCCATCATATTATTAAACGCGCCAAAAATATTTATGTATTTTTTAAAACACTTTATGTAATTAATGATTAGTTTATTGCTTTTTTCTGTTTCGTTCCAAGTTACATTCTAGGGTCATTCTCAAATGTCAAAACTGACCTTTTACTTTTTGACAACTCTAAGAACTTTGACATGTCGTTTGATAATTGGCGTTAAAAGAAAAAACGCAAAGGTATCGACAGGATAATGCCTTATTGCCGAACCAAAAAAGGCAAAATAATTTAATTCTGTATTTAAAGACATAATAAAAAGTGTATTTTTAATAATGTGGTCATTTTCTTACAACAAAAATAAAAAAAATTGTTTAGTATGTTTCGAAACTACAGAATATGTAAACCGGTAAGCGACCGATAAAATGGCGCAACTCTATTGCCATTCGTCGTTCGTTCACGAATATTGTCCGTAAGTAGTCTATGATTCCGTCCCGTTCTGATGAATCCGAAATCGTTAGGGAGTAGGGTTCGCTACGACGTAACGGACTACTGTCGGACGGGCCCGTTGCTTCGTTGACGGAGTTAGGGAGTAGACCCCCTGACGTAAGGTACGGTTCGCTAAAAATGGAAGCGTCTGTGGCAATCAAAAAATGTTTCTTTTGTTTTTGAATCATAACTCCAGAAAACGGTATTTATATAGCTGCTATAGGGTATATATTATTACATAAAGATAAATAGAAAGAGTTTTGCCTTTTTTGTGTTTGTTTTGTTTTGCGCGGATGTCTCGCATATTTTACCACCCTTGTTTTTTTTGTAGTTTGTTTTTTTCTCCTGCGTCATATTTACCGCAATTAAATGTATATTTTTTCTTTCCTTTTTCTGTAGAGTAAATATTGAATAAATAGATATTGGGATACAACGTGCCGCTACAATGGTGACATTAATTTAACACACGGGTAGGGCTAGTGCCCATTAATCATTTAAATGTTGATAGCTTAAATTAAATTGCAAATTTAAAAAAAACAATTAAACTAAATAATTAAATCAATTTGCCTACTTTTTGCAGTTGTTTCATCCTAATAGTATTGCTTATTCGTTTTAATTTCATTGATGCAAATTTTATGATACGTGACCCCGACGAATGACCGCTGCGCGACAGTTCTTTAAGTACAGGTTGCTCTAAGATGCCATTTTCTAACATTTTAATTAATTCCGTGAATAATAAAGTTTAGTGGAAATATAATGGCTTCATGAGATGAAAATATGAAAACGTATTATTGTAGCGCCACGTTGTATAAATACTCTCAATCAATTTCTCTACCAAACGTTTTATTTATTGTGGCAGTATCCAGAAAACGCTGACACAAAAACTCTTTATTATCAGGACTTTTGTCGCACAATGCGTGGGTAGTTTGATTAACGGGCTGTCGTACGATTTTTTCACCGAATGACGATGGCCAGTGGCTTTGTAGTTTGACGATCAATTCAAAGCGAGAGAACCATCCCTTTATTCACGTTTACAGTAACCCTTCGTAAATATTTCATTTTCGACAATTTGTTCCATAAAATTACGTATTATATTGTTATGGATTCAATTACGGTAAAATATTAATCAATTCATTAGAATAATCACATTTATACACTCGAAAGTTAGATAGGGTTGGTTGGTTGGATGGATGTTTGTGACTCAATCCAGCTAGAGCTGAAAAATTGATCTGGTCACATAGATAGATTTTGAACCTAGAGGATACTTTTTATCCCGGTAGTATATACCCGCGGGACAATTTTTGAGAATCACGCAGGCGATAGGTACCGCTAGCAGAAGCTAGCACTTACCCAGAAGCAACATTATCCACAGGAAACCTCATGATGAAATGGACATAGTTGTGATGCTCACTTTGTAACATTGAAAATTTAAACCCAGACACCCAGCGTAGCAGAACTAAACTAAAAAATTCTAAATTTTTTAAAACCCTTTCATCATTTCACAGTTCCAGCTACATTTTAATAAAACTCAAAGACTTCCGTAATAGGCCCTGCTCTATTTCTCTCCTATCGAATAAATTCTCCCCCGCCGTTTCGCCCCGAGGGAAAAACTTGAGGAAAATAGTTACCTGGTGAATAGGTGAGAATTCCACTAAGTTATTAAAGGAACTTACTGACTATTGGTTAGTATTTTACGGATGTTTACTGAAGGTCTATTATGTTATCGAATAGTAGTGTTAATATTGCACATCAAGCTACCCCAGTATGTCAAATTAATTTGATAGATTCTCAACTTTATTACAAAACAGTAAGGTTCAGCTTTAATTGGGAATATTTGACAGTTTGTGATAGGTTGATGTGCTGGCGTGTGTACATGCCGTAATAAATTTCTGTGACGAACAGAACGAAAATATGACGCACAGAAAGAACCCAGACACAAAAGATCAAGCTGGGGGATATGTGCGTCACGTCCACGCAAAACGGCTATTGCTCAGCATAATGCTGCGACACTGTAAGATACAGAGTCCCATTGCTGGATTTATAGACCGCTGGCTTTGATGTGACGACGTCAACCGGAATAGGAAGAGATTAGTCAAATAATGTAATTTTCTATAAGGTGTTAAAAATGTTAACTCTAAGAATTTGGGGAGCATTGTACTAAAAACGCGAAAAAAATATGAGCTGTTCCATACATTTTATTGATTTACGTGTGCTTATATGTATGGAACGGCTCATATTTTTTTCGCGATTTCAGGGTTTATCCCATAGTAAAAGTTGTTCGTTACGATGAGTACAATGCTCCCACGAAATTCTTAGAGTTAAATTTTTAGCACCTTATAATATTGTGAAAAACAATGACCCTTTGCCCTAACCGGGAATCATACCCAGGACCTACAGCTCAGCACTAGCGCTTGCAACCACTATACTAAGGAGGCATATAAACTAAAAAGAAGTACAGATTAATCCTCTTAAATCACGCGAGGTACCTACGTGATTATTTAAAAATAGATTTCCAGTATTCTGAGTGGGTGACAAAAAAAAACCGTTTTTGTTTCATATTTCTTGTTGTATTGTTGCAAAATATATTCAATTACCAATGAAGCGCGTTGGGTCAAAAGTCACTTAGAGGATTATTTTTGCTAAGACAATATAAGCCTAGACTGGTGCCTGTAGGTATTTTTAACGCACAATATTATACAGCTATGTGACTCTTCGATGTGTCTGATAAAGCCCGTTGGTCATGGCTCCGAAGAGCCATTTAAAGGTGTCATCATCATCTACTGGACATAAGAGGGGAGTCTTCAAGCACCGCCACTGCAACCGTTTCTCTGCTTCCAGGGTTTCTTGCATCCTTTACAAGGTCATCGATCTACCTTGTGGGAGGCCTTCCAACGGTACGTCTTCCGGTACGCGGTCACCACTCCAGAACCCTTCGGCCCCATCGGCCATCTGTTCTCTGAGCAATGTGCCCCGCCCACTGCCCCTTAGGTACAGCAATTCTTCAGGCATTGCGGTTACCTTCGTTTGTATCCCTTCATTTCGAATTCGATCACGAAGGGAAACGCCAAGGCCCTCTCAATGCTACCTACCAACAGCTTAAATAAAATAATTTAATGAATGTATAATACGATAAGAAGAGGAAGAGGTGGCGAGACGACCAAGACGCATACCGCAAAGGATGGATCCAGATGGCTCTAAAGAATGATGTCTGGAAGGATTTGGGGGAGGTCTTTGCTCAGCAGTGTAGGCTAAGTAAAAAAAATATGATAAACTAAGTAAATCAAACGTATAGCGTATCAGCGTAGTATGGGACGCCCCCCAGCTAGATGGACCGATGAATTTAAGAGAGGAGAGAGGTGGCTTTTTTTTTTAAGGCTGGGAAATCATCCAATGATTTCTCCCGCTCTAGGTGGAGCGGAAGGGAGTGTCAGACTCTTACTGACTAAAACCCAACCATGTTCCTTCCTTAGCCCTTTATGTTCCGGGGTAGCTGTAACCCTTTCGGACAATCCCGCTTACCCGGCAGACTTGGCTCTAAGGGGCCCCTTCATATGCTGACATCTCTTTGAGGCGCGCGTGGAACATATACGCGCCGTCCGGCACGGGCATGGTCCTGATCGGACGGTGATTCACCCACTATTCACCGTTCGCAGGCCTACACCTACGGTGGCCGGGAGTCGTCACGTGGCTCCCGACGCCGCCCGGGGCGTCTCCCGCGGCTGCTGGAACGGGAGGACCTTTCCCTCTCCCATCCCGCCAAAGAAGGTGGCTGGGACTGACTGGATGTAGACGGCGGAGGACAGGGTGTTGTGCCGCAGCCTGGGAGAGGCCTATATCCAGCAGTGGACTGCGATAGGCTAACTTGAAACAAATCAAACTATGTTATTTACGTCTCGGTCCTTTTTAATGTGGCAGCAACATTCTCGCACAAACTTGTAAAATTTAAATACTACAAGTTAAACAACAAGATTATTCCAAACTATATTTAATTAACAAACACCACATTATTATACTTTTGACAACTTTTCCAAGTCAATTGAGTTTGCATAAAAGGGCACGTCATGTCGCAGCTCAAGTTTCTCAGTCCCAAAGTATTAAGACAACGACCAGATGGTTAACTTTTTTGTTTTGCCCCTTTAAAGTATAACTTTGAATTTTAAGTTCAAAGTTTTTTTCTGAAATGTTATGTGTGTTTGTTCAAAAACAATATTTTCTGTCGTATTTACTTTTAGGATAATCAATAACTGTTGCCTCGTTAAGGGGGTAGTCAGTGTAGCCCGCAAAATTCTAATTTTCTTACGTTTTTTTTCTTTTTGCTGATCATTTTTTATTAGTTATCGATCATAATGGCACATCAATTCATGTCTTAGGACAGTTGCTTTGAGAACATTATTGGTTTTTATCATTTTCACGTCATGAGTGTTCAATGTTGGTAATTTTTAAAATGTGAGAAATGATTACTGATTAGTATTATTTAATAAACATAAGATCTTAACGAAGTAACATAAGACCTTTTGGTCATGACTCTTTTGTTTCCCTTCATTAATAGTTTTTTTTATTGTGAGTATATTAATTTTAATATAACCACATATGAGTTACTATAAAAATACATAAAGAATCACATTTCAAATCACACATTTAATAATTTGCCTCTAATTCAACTGCCACAATAAAGAATTAAATTCAAAAATAAATAACGAATAAGAAAAAAGTTAGGACTTGTTCTACAAGTCTCAACACTTGTTCCCCTTTTACACTGACTACAAGTGAATACCAGCAGACTCAAAGTCAAATCATTTATTTCAAATAGGCACAAGTAAGGCACTTTTGAACGTCAAAATGAACAAGAAATAGAATTGATTCTAGTCGCCTCTTCCAAAAGGTAGTTTCGTGTGGAGAAGAATGGGCAAGAAACTCCACCGTTACTCTCATTCAGAACTGACCGCAGAGTGGGGCCGATCAACTGAGAAGCACCGTTTACTAAACACTTACTGAAGGCCCACGACGTCAGGTGGCGGACGTAATGTTATCAGACTTTACCCCTTTTCCCAATAAACCATTTTCGATAACATGGTTTTTTTTCTAAGCTCCGAAACGAACCCGGTACCTAACGGTTCATTAGTCATCATTCTCCTGCCTTTATGCCAATTTATTTGGGGTCGGTACCACATAAATTTTCTATCGTTACTTTATTATTCATTATCTCGTTTTTCATCCTCTTTCTAGCCATATCAACTTTCACACAGTCCATCTATCTCACTTGTAACCATCCACATACATACTCAAAACTTTTGTCGCGGCATTTTATTTGACGTAACGCTTGCTCGAGACTAAAATTAAAATCTGCACATAAAAATAAAACGCCATCTTAGTACCGATTAAATAAAGTTTCATAATATTCCATTCTATAGTCGACAATGCGAGCATCAAGTATCCAATAACAGTGAAACTGATCGTATGCGATGCTATAAATCGTAAGTGGTGATAAATTGCTGGCCCAAAGCCAACTAATGCCGTGATAGGACGTTTCCGTCGGTGGAGTCTTACAATTTGCACGACTTGTGCTATAATACCTATCAGTGTATATGTAGGTGAGTATTAAACGTGTTTTTATGATTCTTGTCGTATGTTGTTGATGTTTAACTGTTTGTGAGTACATGCATGACTATAGACGTATGTTACATGGGCTCGTGGTTAAATAATAACAGAAAACATGGGACTCGAACATAACTGGCGAAATTTGGGTGTACTCTATGTACAAAATTGCCTAACGCTTAGGGGATTTCACTACTCCTCTCAAAACGGTGAAAGAAAACATAGTGAGGAAACATGTCATATAATCAAAAATTCATAGTTCTCCTAGACTCAAAAGCAATGGAACGTTATATGATGATTACGCATGCTCCATTCCACAACAGTAATATTATTATTTTCTGCGATCACACGACCTGCTTTCTTACAGACCCAATCATGCCAGGCCAGGTCGCATCCGATGAAGCTTGGCCTTTCTTCAGAAAGCTCGGCACGGGCCACGACAGTCGTCATCAGGCGAAGCAACGCCTGCCGCGGCGTGCGTGGGTTTAACCGATAGCCGATACATCATGTCGATACCGGCTCAAAGACACGCGTGCACTCGCATCCGTTTTTAAATATCACTAGGTGGGTAGAACGCTTATAGAAATAACTTGCAACTTACACGTGCCATTGGAATGTGTCTTACTGGATATTCTCTCTGATATCAACAAACACCTGGCGTAAATAAAAAAAGTAGTATTTTGGCAACAGTAAATTTAGTTAATTAAAATCATGAAAAAATATATAAGTATTTTAAATAAAAATACCCAAGTCTATAATGATGCGATAAATTCTCGGAACATCTACTTTCGTGTAAAAATAGAGCCTTCGAAAATTTGTATGCAAACTACAACGCCTACGTGCTACGAATTCAATAAGCTACGCGCTACGCGTGCTACGAATCCTCTACGAGCATTGTAGCAGTTTTAATTGGTAACTCGTCTACCAAAAAGTTTTGATTAATCTTAAATGTCATTTACAAGTTAAGATGAGTCTTAACTTCGAAGGCTTTTGGAGGCCAATCATTTGGACTTTTTAAATGGATTTTGTGACTTTGACTTTGACTTTGACCCTTACTACACGAAATATGACCAAGCATTGGAAAGAATTCAGAGCAAGTTTCTGAAAACACTGCGGTATAAGTGTCATTTGAAACGACTGCCATATGAAGAGTCATTGCACAAGATTAAAGTACTTACACTACATTCAAGGCGTCTGTTACTCCAAGCCATGATGCTACGTGGACTTATACACAACAAATTTGATTGCGTTGAACTTGTGAATAACATATTTTATGTTGTGCCCAGAACTGTAATACGACGAGAGACGCGCGCTTACCCGCTCTTTGCTACGACCACCAGTCGTACAAATGCGGGTAAGCGGGCGCCTCTCCATAGATTAGTTAAGTCATACAACCAAAATTTCGTTGCCATAGACATATTTGCATTGTCTCATTCATGATGCATTTAAAAAAGAATTGTTAAACATATTGAAAACGTACTAATTACGTATTTCATAATGGACCAAGTCTGTATCCATGTATCATAATATATATTATGTCCATATGTATGTTATTAAATAATACGTATAGTAATATGTGGAAACGTTGTGGTTTGAACGTTTATTTATTTTATTGTAAACTTAGATGTAAGACCTAATGTACAATTGTTTGTTTTCCCTAATAAAATAAAATAAAATTACTGAGGATTCTTTTTAATTATTAATTACTAACGTCAAGGGGTTCACGACCCTTGTAAATGGCAACATAATTGGACTTGAAGAAAGGAGTTTCTGTAAAGTCTCAAGGAGGATCATAAAGTTAAAATGTAAATTAAGTGTTTTTTACACGAATACTTGCAGTAATACCATTAAAACTTGTTCGAGAAGTTTCCACGACAAACACTTTAGCAAAACAACGAATTCTTCAACGTAACTTTATAATTAAAATTAAATTATTCGGGTACGTGATTAGAATAATGCTATCGCTGATTGCTTTTTAGGAGACATTGGTAATTTGTTCACAGGTATTGAGACCCCGGGGTGTGGGGACAGCGGGGAGTCAGTCCACTGCACGGCCGACCGCGAAGATCCGCGCCTCTTGCGCTTGCGCATTTAATTATTGTCTTGTTGCAAGTCACCGACACCGTTATAAATCATCTTTTTCTATATTGTACATGTTATGCACATTTTATTTGCTCCACCACGACCTATTGTCGCGTTCAACAGGTATATACCCCAGCACTAAAATCGGGGACTGAAAAAATGTTTAAACTATTTTATGTTTTACAGATCATTTCGTTTGAATACTAATCTTATAGTATCCCTTAAGTCTATTACTACAAGTTACCAACAACGAATGATGGAATTCTTTTTGAGTGAATTATAATATCTCTAGTAGGTATTAGACTCAATTGCAGCGGGATTGTCCGAAAGGGTTTACCACTACCCCGGAACATAAAGCACTAAGAAAGGAACATGGATGAGTTTTAGTCAGTAAGAGTCTGACACTCCTTCGGCTCCACCCAGGACGGAAGGGGTCAATTCGAGATGATTACTGGCGGATCGTAAAGTCTTTACCAAAGATCTGTTAGTGGGGAACTTTGGTTCAACTATAACTATTTGGTTTATAAATAATAGAATGCGGTTTGAACTGAGATGTTTCTGTCTTAGAAGACTTTCCTCATATAGACTGGACTGGGCCTGAGTTATAGCGAAACGGCAACTACTAAATTATGTTTTATTTTATCATATTGTTAAGATATCCCTACCTATCATGTCGGAGCAGTTTTTCTAGGTAATGTAATTTAATCCTGTTTACTATAAATATCCTGAGGTAACGATAGTGGTTTGGTTGGTACGGATACGGGCGACCTAATTTAATGTCCTACACGTGTTACGTTGGATGAGGTGCCAGGTCAAACATGTCTGATAGTTCTTCTTACAATATTGATGAGTAAAATATTTATTGTTTATTTTTTTGTAAGCGGTATAAAATGGATAAGGTTACATCAGGTTAAGCTACGCTTGCCGGGGCTGGACGTGGGACCATCCTTACATACCGAGACTCCTCCGTGCTTCGGAAAGCACGTTAAGCCGTTGGTACGTAGCACGTAGCGATCTACAACGATTGACCACGTGACATTTCGAAAGTTGATGCCAATTCCATACATTTCGAATTTATCTAATTTCGTAATGGTTAATGAAAATGTGACTTTGTCTAGGCCCCTTGAAGACATTTTATGTGAGATGTACAAATAGCTACACATACTCGTTAAGCCGTTGGTCCCGGCTGTCATTTGTGCTTCTTTGACAGTCGTTACGGGTTGTCAGAAAACCTGAAAATCCGACAGCCAGTCATACCAAGTGGTATCGTATTACTCAGTTACTGGGTTATGAAGGTCAGATAGGTAGTCGCTCCATGTAAAATACTGGTATTTAGTTGCATCTGGTTAGACTGGAAGCCGACTCCAGCATAGTTGGAAAAAGGCTAGGCAGATGATGACTGCAGGAGGAGGAGAATGACAGAATTATGATCATCATGAGACAACCTGAACGTGAAATTGCCAATATGCAGTACGCACACGTGATGATTTCCTTCAACTAAACGTAATTCAGCGTGCAAATTGCGAAACTCACTAATAATAGCAATGTAATTTTGCATTTTGACATTTTCACAACAATTTATTGCGATACTGGATAAGTGGATATATAATTATAATGGTACATTATCCTACTTCATTTTCAGTGAGATTAATGCGTGTGTCAGTGCTAGTTTTCATTTTATTAACACTTTTATACGGTCACAATCAATGCGGTAATAATCCTATCCTACTTCCTACTAATATTATAAATGTGAAAGTTTATGAGGATGGATGGATGTTTGTTCCTTTTTTGGGCCAAAACGGCTGAACAGATCTCGATGAAACTTTCCAATAATATAGCTTATATATCAGAATAACACATAGGCTACATTTTACATAGACTTTGCGTGATTTGGCCATAATATAATGATAAGTATCATGTAAGTCGCCAAATTCCTGCATTCTGAGAGCTATCTGGGCGTGCTGCAATCCCACAATACATTACCTTCGCGTAACTCTAACGGTTTAGGTTAGAGTTACGCGAAGGTAATGTATTGTGGGATTGTTTGTCTAAAAAAGTTCTATATAAAAGTCCGCGACAACATATGTCTACTTATTATTTGCAAGCCATTATATACAAAATAGTGAGCCATAATTACATTTCAATTTGATACTTTTATTACAATGCACATTTTAGAGTACTCAGTTAATTCTTATCAAATTGAATACGTTAATCACTTTTGGTATTTAATGAAGATAAACTTTGTCTTTTACGCTAAGCAATTTGGACAAACAGTTTAAAAGTTATCACAATAAGATTGATACGAGTGAGGCGTCATTAAATGCATACTATTAGTCGGCGGTGCGCAGAGCGCAGGGAGGACTCCAGAGGGTCCAGGCAATGACGCGCCATCGCCGAGTCGACGGCGTAAAGGAGACCTGCCCAATGATTTGATCAGATTTTTTTTTTTTGATGGTGTGGAATCATCAAATGTCCTTACCTCCCGCTCTGGGTGGAGCGAAAAGGAGCGTCAGTCTCTTACTGACTATAACCTATCCATGTTCCTTCCTTAGCCCATTATATTCCGGGGTAGCGGTAACCCTTTCAGACAATTCCACTGACCAGGTAGGCTTTGGCCCTAACGGGCCCCTTCCTTAATGCTGACATCTTTTTGAGGCGCGCACGGAACAAGAACGCGCCGTCCGGCATGGGTCTGGTCCTGATCGGATGGCGGCGTAGAATCTCGCGCGGTTGCCGGACGTGAGGCTCTGTGCCTGAACCATCCTGCCACCTCCTTCACTAGCATAACTGCTTCTCAGAAGACGGTGACTGCCTCCCACTCCCTCCCTCTCGCTCCGGATCATAGATTGAACCAGGGCCAGACGCGAGAGGTCACCGCCACTGTCGATCGCTGCTACGAGAACATTGTGGTGCTCCTCCTAAACAGGGCAGACCTCCACCGTATGCTTCACTATGTCCTCCGGGTGATCCTCGCAATGGTGGCACCCGAGCGTTTCTTCTTGCCTGAGAATGTGCAAGAACCTCCCGAAACATCCGGTGAGGACACCCGATGCGCCTCTCTAGCCACTCCTCAAGAGAGCTAAGCTACCATACCACCGTATAAGAAGCTCACGTGTGCAAAACTGTGCTACGTCTGCAACCCGTGCAGAAAGAGATTTATCACAAAATATTACAACGAGTTGAGATTGGTGAATGCGTGCTTATTACAGGCAATACTTTTTTGCTTAGTTTGCTTCTAGCTAAAAACGCAAGGAATCGCTGCAACCTTGCTAAATGGTGAACTGACGGCACATTCAGTCTTTGAATTACCTCTTAATCTGGCGAGCGAAGAAACCCCTGCGTGCAACATCAGTAAAATCAGCGTGGTATCCTGTTCCAACAGTGCAAGTTCCAGTGATCGTGTGGGACGAGTGCACTACCTATGTGATGTGACACAAACGTGCAATCGAAGCTCTTGATTGTTGTCTACGAGACAGCAATCAAATGGTGTGGTGGTTTTACTGGCTGCCTCTGTTAGCATCTGCAACTAACACCCTCCCGGCTAGCCCGGAGTGATCTAAGTGATTGTTGATTGTACAGCGTGTCCTGGTGCTCATTCCAGCATCCGCACACTTTACTCTTATTCCCTATAATTCAGTCACTTAATTATCAATTTTGTAAAATAGATACCAAATTCTGTTTATTAAAAATTTACGATTGACAAGTCCTTTAATTTACATACCAAAATGAATCTCAATCATCAAATCATATAACATAGTTTACAGGAGTATAATATTGCAGCAAGTAGAATCATCAAAACATATCGATCACTACTTACGCACTTTATTCTAATCCTTTCAGTTTTTATTGTTTATTGCTACCATACGACAAGTGAAACCGCTATATAAGTAATTATCATTATAATTATAAGACACTGTTATCCCACTGCAGGGCAAAGGCCTCACTTTCCACTTTTCCCGGTCTACAGCGATTATAAGCCAATCCTTTAAGAAGAATCATCCCGACATCGCTTCCTGGGCCTGCCGCGCAAGTAATCCTCTTCAATAATAATAGTATGCGTACTAATCCTTACCTGACATTATAAAAACCGAAAGTAACTTCAACTGTTGTCTATCTGTGTGAATGTATGTTTTACTGTTAATCTATTGAGCCGTTTGTGATGTGGATGATCTGAAGTCTGTGGAAGAATGTAAACTACTTTTTACCAAACACCGGGCGGGCGAAGCCGCGGGCGGAAGCTAGTCCTAAGTAAAACAACAATTTGAATGGTATGTATATGGTATTAAGTGAAAATAATACTATACGGAATACTCACATTTCAAGTTTTCGCTCCGTTTACAACTAATTAAACTAACAACGGATTCAACTAAAATGAGACTGTTTTGATTGGCGCGTGAATAATCAATGATGAGCGAACGGTCGATAAGGAAATAAATATGTTATCATGGAAACTATTTGGGCTTAGATAGTCTTGCCAGTTTATAGAACAAAAAAAATTATAATACGCAAAAAAAAACATTTTTCGCCTCGATCCTCTTCTGTTTGTGAAGTACGATTTATTCGTTCTTCGATTTCAACGATGTATTAGAAATGAATGTCAAAATCCTTTGAATTATGAAAGGGAGTGTGATACACAATTGGGATTCGGGAATTAGGGAATCTACTGATAACACACCTTTGAAGCAACCTTTTTTAAAATGGAACGTGAATCAACATTATTCGACAAGCACCAAAAAGAAAACGGACTATAAATAAAGCGATAAATAAACAAACACCGACTGTATGTTTTGTCTATGAATATTTTGTAGATATAACGAAAAACTCGTCTAGACATTTGTCATTAGGCATTTATATTTATAGCCTTGACTATTTTGTTTTATGGCTGTATTCATAGTTTTGAAATAAAGTTGTATCATAAAATTCTGTATCGTATGTAGTCACTAGTAATGGCTTTTTATTGAACAAACATAATTTGACCAGACTGCTGGCCAGATTTGCCATTACACAATATTGGTGAAGAATCGTGAAAAAAATGCTCAACTATTTTGAACATATACTATAACATAATATCACGCCTGCATACTTCAAAGGTTACGGCAGAGATGCACCTACATACATTACACTCATATTTCGCCCGTTATTAATGAATCCCATGTAATAGGCTCCAACTTATTGCCATAAACCAGGCGGACTCCAGACTGCTAATTTAAAATCCGAGATGGAAAACCCAATAAAACGTTGTCCGACCCGGGAATTGAACCCGAGACTTCAAGCTCGACAGTAATGCTTGCGACGACAAGACTTGAATACAAGTGAATGGGAAAATGTATTCAGTGGAGTACAATTTGCATACTAGATTGATGAACAAAGGAAAAAAACTTCGATGGTTTAGTCTGGTCCAGAAACTTCATGTGTGAATGGGGTGAACGGAAACAGAAAAGTTTGCTGCATTTTTGGGGAAGTTTTTAAATTGTTTTGTAATTTTGGTCCCGGAGAGACACAGTGAAAATAAATTACTACAACCTTATTTTTTTTTGAGGGTGGGACATCATCAAATGACTCCTCCCGCTCTGGGTGGAGTGGAAGGGAGTGTCAGATTCTTACTGACTAAAACCCATCCATGTTCCTTCCTTAGCCCTTTATGTTCCGGGGTAGCGGAAACCCTTTCGGACAAGCCCGCTTACCCGGCAGGCTTCGGCCCTAACGGGCCCCTTCACATGCTGACATCTCTTTGAGGGGCACGTGGAACATGTACGCGCCTTCTGGCAAAAGCACTACAACCTTACCACCCGTATCACACGTGGAACGGGCTAACCTTAGAATATCTTTAATCTCGGAACGAGGAGATCCGGCGAAGAACTAAGAAAGTCGTCATAGCTCACAAGATAAAAAGCTGAAGTGGCAATGGACCGGCCACATTAGCCGTAGAAGATAACTGGCAAAATGTGGGTGGACTGTAATAACAATTCTGCCTATTCAGGGATTATAGGCATCTTGTTCTGATATGTTAGCTTAAACCTATGAAAATATAAAACAACTCCGTTATATGACTTAGATGTATTGTTTCAATAATATTTCCTATTCACGAACCCTCCTCGAAATAAAATGGAAAACAGTGGAGGATTAAATAGGTCTGCCTGGTTGAAATATGTGAGAGGGAGCTGCGAACAACCGAATGCTATTTGGATGTGGTATTTGTGCGTATACGCGTAGAAAACCGATTACGGGCGTCGATCTGTTAGCGTCGATGTTCCGAACGTCGCCGACTAGTTCCGATCACCTCCGATCAGCCAGTAGCCCGTCGTTTGTTGCTGTATTTGCCTCTGCCTCTACCCGTCAGTATCAGCCCTCTTCCTATCAGTAGCGATTCCTTGCACGAGTCAGACGGTTTATTCTGTAAAAATTTCACCGCGATAATTTATTAGGAGAAGTGAGCTGTCATTCTAGGGCTCGCTAGAGATAACACTATTCATTGCTCGCTCCACTTAAGTTTTTACGGTGAGTTTTTTAAGAGAATCGATTGGCGGTATAGATAAACTCTGGTAGGTCGTCGCTGGTTACCTGCTTTCTTTATGTATACGCTCTTAGAAGGTATGGGTACTGCAAAGAAAACAGACAAGATAGCCAGCTCAAAAATATGATGACCGTTAGTTATGTTACGATATTTTTCAACTTTTTATTTCAAGTAAAGGTAACATAGTATTTTAGGAGTGACCAGTTTCCGAATCGTCCATATCATAATTTAGAAAAGTTTTCTATATTTAAAAAAAAAGATTACGTTCTAAAACACCCCGCCAAAACGCAGTCAAATTTAAGTAACCCTAGTCTTACTTACGGACGCGAATGCCATGTAGATGCTATGTCTTAGGCCAAATCTCCTACGATATGGGTGCCAGAAAATGTCTGTCAACCTTGAGGCAGACCCAGAAGAAGAGTACAAAATTGCTTTACGCCCACAAACAGGATTAGTCCACACTAGCTCAAGGAAAAAGAACAAAGGGAGGTCTTCTGAATATTATATTTTCTAAAAGAATTATAACGAATGGTATAAGCATAAATATAGTCCACGAATTTAAATACTTAGGGCACATACTTGACTAGACAACCTTAATGACGATGTAGACATTGAAAGGGAACGTAGGGCACTGGGCGGTCCAGATTCTCGCGTTGTACGGACCAAGTCAAAATCACCTTGTTCAAGGCGTTTTATCAAGGTATGTATGCGGAAGGTCTGTGGATCAGCTACACCAAAAGATCGTTAGATGTCTTGCGCGTCCAATACAATAATGTTTTTAGGATGTTGTTGAAACTGCCCCGTTACTGTAGCGCATCGGAGATGTTTGCCCAGAACCGAACTGACGGCTTTCATGCTGTTAGCCGAAAGATAGTCGCATCACTGATGCGTAGAACGCGTGACAGTGACAATAGCAACCTAAAAACAGTTGTGGAGAGTCCTAATACTCTCCTATTCTGAGGCACTATGTGGGGAGAATGGTCCGCACATCCTGCCTCAGACACCCTACTTTGTTGTTTGTTTTTATTGTCCTTGTTTGTTTACTACTAATACTAATTATAAGATATCTTCCTAACGAAATTGGACTTTATTGTTGTCTGAATTTTGGTAAATAAATAATAACCTTCAGCGTCCAGACGCCCACGTAAAAATTCCATCTATACTATTTGTTAAATCGACATTGCTTTTTAATCCGTTTTCGCGTCCACATAAATCATGTCTAAAAAGGTAGCGTCAGACATGTTACCCACCTCTAGCTAAAATAAATTAATGTACAAACAATAAAACCTCCTCTATTCACGTTACATTCGCCGACCGGACACCAGCTGTCCGGTCTGCCGTCCGCAAAGCTACAATACTGCACCACTGTCCGTATTAATGTTATATTTATTTAAACCTGCGGCGAATACGTGGTATTTTTGAACGCGAAGATTTATTTGTTCCCTAAAATCGGATTTATTTTTACAATACTAGACAGAATATATTGGACGGGTGTAACTATTTGAAAAGATTTTTTAGAAGGATAAAATGACGTTTTATATTATAAACTTGATGACCCGTCAGATGTTGTTCTGTGCGAATTTCAATAGTACCTACATAATAATAATCCTATTAAAAAAAAGATGTTTAGTTTCTTCCGAATTTGTAACTTTAAAACTATTTCTTTCCATAAAAACCTAGATCTATTACAAATATGACTTGGGAGAGGTGGACATGACGCTGCCGAAGCCCTGGAAGGACAATATTGACCATAACTGTCGGGATATTCGAGGGAGTGTAAGTGGTAAAAAAAAATATATAAATCGGTCCAGTAATTATCATGTCAATCAATCTGCCTAGCCTTTTCTCAACTATGTTAGGATCGGCTTCCATTCTAACCGGATGCAGATGAATACAAGTATCTCACATGGAGCGACTGCCTATCTGACCGCCACAACCCAATCAGTAACTGGGTATTACGTTACTCCTTGGTAAGACTGGCTGTCAGACTTTCGGGCTTCTGACGACCCGTAACAACTGTCAAAGATCCACGAATGAAATGAAAACGACGTGATCAACGGCTTAACGTGCTTTCCGAGGCACAGAGGAGTCTCGATATGTAAAGATGGTCACTCATCCACGAATCAACCCCGGGAAGCGTAGCTTAACCTGATTATTAAGTGCGGTGCTTATACCAACGAACAGCATTTCATTTTTATTTATACATATATGAGAACCTATATGTAATTTAATTTCCAAAAAAATCAAATTGAGACCAAAGAAATTATGGATGGATTGATTACCGAGATGACGACTAATAGAGAAGTTTAGTATGGAAGAAAAATACATGTTGCGCCGACGCCAAATAAATTGGGATAAGGGCAAGAGAATGATGATAGATTTGAGAACATATTTCTGACGGAGCTGGAAGTTTGCCCACCTGATGCTAAGCAGTAACCTCAACTGGCTACCATACTACCTCGGCAGTCATAGACACTTAGGACTTGACTTACGAGGCTAGATGTTGCTCGCCACTTTGTCTACTTTTGTTTGGTATTTCATTATTAAAAATAGCTCAACACGATTTTCACGAGGGAAGGTACAAATCGAACAACGATCAGAAATACATGAGGTGCGAGAGTCGCCTTCTTAGATTGTCCTATAATAATGACTAACTATTAAGCTTATCAAATATAAGTTCATAGTAACAACAACACGTAAACAAAAAAAAATTAGTCAAATAACCCGCCCCTAACTCTACCCGGCGCAAACGTACCCAGAACGCTTGCTGCATTGCCACGTTGAATGGCAATGATTTTTTTTTTGAGGTTTGGAAATCATCAAATGACTCCTCCCGCTCTGAGTGGAGCGAAAGGGAGTGTCAGACTTTAACTGACTAAAACCCATCCATGTTCCTTCCTTAGCCCTTTATGTTCCGGGGTAGCGGTAACCCTTTCGGGCAATCCCGCTTCAGCAATGGCTAAACTCTGCACCAAGAACGAGCCGGAGCTAGAGTCATTCTTATTAAATTAAGGTACCCTATTTACATATTACCGCAACCAGTTCAGTTCGTATAATTATAATGAATTAATTGGTATGATGTTATAAAACACGTAGGCGTTGGCTTAAATTTGAAATTCCGAGTAAAACGCTGCGTTTTATCATAAATGGTGGGCGTTTCACTGAAACGAATAACGAGTAAATTCGCATGAGATTTATGAATGAAAATTCACCAGAACTAGTCACTAGTCCTATATGTTTAACATCACGCCTTGTTATCCCAAAGGGTTAGGCAGAGGTGTACTTATAGTAGGTACACCCACTTTTTACCAGTTATGTTTAAGTCCCATGTGATAGAGGGAGCGCCTATTGCCATTAACCCGGCGCACATCCAGACCCTGGGTTGCTACTGAGAAATTCCTAATGAAAACCGCAATACCACTTTGCCTGACCTGGGAATCGAACCCATGGCCTCATGCTCAGCAGTAGTGCTTGGACCATTAGACTAACAAGGCAGTCGCAGTCCAAGACCCAGTCACTACTTATTGTAACATAATTATTTTAGACTAGCACTTTGCCCGCGGCTTCGCTCCTGTGGTCTTTCCCGTGGGACCCGTTATTTTTCCCGGGATAAAAAATAGCTTATGATACTTTTAGAAAACTAAGCTTTCCAACGTTGAAATAATTTTTTAAATCGGTCCAGTAGTTTCGAAGCCTATTCGTTTCAAACAAACAAACAAAAAATCAAATCTTTCCTCTTTATAATATTAGTATAGAAAAATCTACTAAACTAAATAACAGTTCTATGAAATACCTAATCAAAATTCGGACACGATGAGCAAGTAGGTTGTACACTGTACAGCAATAACTGTATTGTGTTCGTTGAGTTTCTTGCCCGTATTTTTCTATATTTACTTACCTACACTTTGGAATGGGCCACTAGCTTCATCTTTTTGAGAGACCGACGCCTTGCCAATTTAAAAGTTTGAAACAAATCCTTTGAGTTTTTATAAATAACCATAATAGAACATTTCTGAAATAACAAATTGAAAATATAGCAGCAAACAAAATCATAAATCCAGTAACAGATATCGTAACAACGTAGATGGCGGCTATTATCACGTTGAAACGTAAACATTGTGGTTTTCAGCGCCTGTGATTAACACGATTTCACGAGTAGCGCTTTCACAGTTTCTATGAAACCGAAGCAAATAAACAAATATAGGGTATTTAAGGTAAATTCTTGTTTATGTTACTGAAAGCAACTTGTTTTGTAATTAACTATTAATTGCTCCTTCCGAAATTGCTCGTCCGAAGCAATATTACCACCAAATCTTTTACTTAACAAGGCAAGTACAGATGCATTCGGGAGGTTCCTGCACATAATCAGGCGGGAGGAAACGCCCGGGTGTCACCACTGTGAGGATCGCCCAGAGGATACGGTGGAGCAAACGGTGGAGATGCCCCGCTTGGGCGGAGCACCGCCGTGTCCTCGTAGAGGCGGTTGGCGGTGGCTGCGACCTCTCGCGCCCGGCTCTGGTGCAAGCCATGGTCCAGAGCGAGAGGGAGTAGGAGGCAGCCACCTCCTTCTGCGAAGCAGTCATGATTGTGAACGAGGTGGCGGAATGTGAGAGGGAAAGGTCCTCCCGTCCCAGCTGCCACGGAAGATGCCCCGGGCGTCGGGAGCCGCGTGACGATTCCCAGCCACCGTAGGCGCGGGCCTGCGGACGGTGATTAATGGGTAGCTCACCGTCCGATCAGGACCTGGCCCGGCTACGTGTTCCACGCGCGCCTCAGCATTTGAAGGGGCCCGTTATGGCCGAAGGCCTACCGGATAAGCTGCGGGATTGTCCGAAAGGGTTACCGCTACCCGGGAACATAAAGGGCTAATGAAGGAACATAGATGGGTTTTAGTCAGTAAAAGTCTGACACTCCCTTCGGCTCTACCCAGAGCGGGTGGAGTCATTTGATGATTTCCCACCTTCAAATAATTAAGTACAGATGCAGTTTTACTTGTGGATGGTGGATGTTTTGTGCCGGTGTATCTAAAGGCTCCGAGGTGGATGTTCGTGCGTTCATAAAATCTTCATACCTTATCAGCCTAAAATTTTCCCATTGCTGGGACACAGTCCTCTTCTCTTCAGCTGTCAGTGTTAACATTCCATAGGAAATAACGGCACTGACAGCTCTTAAACGAAAGTAACTTATGTTAGTAATTGTATGTTGGTCCGTTTGTCTGTCTGAGTGAATGTATTTTTCATGGGTAATCTGCTGAGCCGTTTGTGATTTGGAAGATCTGAAGCTTGTGGAAGGACATAGGCTACTTTTCACCAATGCACCGGGTGGGCGAAGCCGCGGGTGGAAGCTAGTTACAAAAAAAAAATTTAAATTCTGTGAAGCAATGAACAAAATTGATCAAAATCTGACGATGCAGGCCCATAAATAGAATAATGTTTGACACAGGCATTTCGTCGGATTTCAGATTTACGGAATGCTTTCGTTCATTTGAATCCAATAAACAACAAAATGTGTGTTTATCGTTCCGAGAACGCTATAAAGTCTTTTGGAGGAAATGTACCATCACAATTTCAAAATTAGCACGATTACACGAAGCGGAACAAACAAAGCAAAAGAAAATAAAAAAGACTAAAAAAATATATCACTACATAGTATAAAACAAAGTCGCTTTCTCTGTTCCTATATCCCTATGTATGCTTAAATCTTTGAAACTACGATAAATCTACCCACCTACCTACCTTCTCCTCTCCTCTCGGCCCTTTGTACCTTTAAAGATACCACTTCACTTTACAATATAGGTTGATATCCAGCAAGTCACCTCCTCTCACTATTCGAACTAACCCTAAAATGCTGCAACAAAAATACAAAAATCAATCACAGCAGCGTTTCCTTTCCGTGTTCGATACACATTCGCCGCGGTCGCTTCTGAAAAAGATTAAACCGCTATCTATCGGGGTCAACGGTCCACATTGTGGAGCCCAACAAAGCACCGGGTTATAAATCATGGTACAGGTAATTTCCTACCATTACTGCCTTTCTAACGATCTGTATTGTTCCGTGCTGTATGCAAGGGAAAATGGGCAGCGCGGCACAAATTACCCCCGTGTGTTTCGCACGGGTTTTGAGGTTACGAAATATTGGAACAATACGTAAACTGGTAACGTGTTTTTGTGTCTGTCTATTTTTAACATAATATCACGGCTGTATATCCTGAAAGGTTTAACGGAGGTGTACCATTAGTACACCTACATTTCGCCAGTCGCATTTAATAGGGGGCTAGCCGATTGCCAACAACCGCACAAATCTAAACTCCGGACTGCTTTTGAGAATTTATAGAATGATGGAAAATCGACTAACACTTTGTCCGACCCGGAACATTTACCCAGGACCTCATGCTCACCAATAGTGCTTGCGACCTACATGACTAATAAGTCCTTATGTATTTAAATAACAATAATATATCTTTGGACGTTTCACACAACGCCATATAGTTCCAAGCTAAGCAACCAAATGCTTGTGTTATGGTAACTAGATGGCTGATAACCTACTTATATATATATTTTTTTTGTAAATACATACATATTATCGATATTACATATTACAGATAGAAAAACTCCTATTCCCGGAACAAATACTTGTAGGTTGCTCAAATATTTGTTCCGTACGGGAATCGAACCCGCGACATACTGCGCAGCAGTCAATCGCTCAACCACTGCGCCAACCGTGTCGTCTACGTCGTATTTAAAATGTATATTTGTTTTAAGTTTTAATGTTTCTTTTAACAATCTTTACACTGTAACATAACCGCTGCAAAACTGCGAAAAACTAAATACAAAATGAATTCCAAAGGCGCGAGGTGCAAAATAAAAAATATGCAAAACAAATATCACTTTCAATAGAAATAACTACGTTTATTTTTGTGGAGTCGAAAAGATGTGGTCACACTAATGCTGGATTCTAAGTTGATAAAAACAAACAAATGAAATCGCAAGTTTTTTTGTTTTTTTAAGATAAAACAGCAATGATATTTTCTATTGCTTTATTAAGTAAAGCCGCAGTCACTCAGATCGCAATAGCCAGAAACCCGAAGTGTCAGTGGGCCGGCCACAACTGTCAATATTTCAAACGGGACAGGGTGAATCTCACCGGGATTTAGATGTCAGGTTGGGTAGTCGAAAGATTATAATACCGTTTCTCCTTTATAAACAGACTCATTAGCAAAGATACACATCGTTAAAAATATATTTACATTAATTGATGTAACAATGTAAAAGATTTTAAATAAAGAAAAGGTTATTCAAACAAACAAAAAAACAACAAAGTTTTAAACAAACACAAGAAACTTTTGATAAACAAAAGAGTAAAGGATCGCTTGTCAAAGATTTTTGACAAAGAAAAACTTTGATTTCGGAGAAAATATAAAATAAGTATCAATCAAAGTTAACCCTAGTTATTAGAGACTGTTATTTCTAGTCCTAATCTTAATTAATAATATAAATGCGAAACTAAGTTTGTCAGTTTATTTGTTACTTTTCACGCCTAAACCGCTGAACCGATCATCCTGATTTTTTTATATATCCTGAGATTATACGTTGTCAGATGTACAGAAATGGACATATGCTTTCATTACGAAAAAAAGTAGTTTCCGAGGGAAACAACAATAAATATGATTAAAGATGGCGCCATGTATATTGTATATACAACATATTCTTTCCTATAGAAAGCCAAGCAAATCCAGACAAAAATCTAGTGCCGAAACCCACAAACAAAGCGATCAATCATGCTTTTGTATCAATAACTGAAACATAATACGTTTAACGTCTTATTTATCGTAGAAATTGCTTTTATTTATATTATATTTAGGTACCTCGAAACTTTGTACAGAGGCTAGCACATCAAGTTACCACAATCTGTCAAATTTCTTTGATAGTATTTCAACTTTATTGCAAAGACATAAGGTTCATTTTTAATTGAGAAAATTTGACAGGGATAGCTTGATGTGCTGGCGTCTGTACATTGTTCCCTTTCAATGCCCCCAGTCAAAAGAAGAGTTATGTTCGGTGGGTGTTAAAATAAAAGTAACATTAACGTTCTTTCACGTTGGTAAATGTAGGCTTTCATGGTATCTTTTTTTATTCATTTTAAGCAATTTCTGGGTCTTAGAAAAGGTGATGACGTCATTTTTTTGTTGAAAGTGTTTTCACTTACTAGCAAATAGAAGTCAGGTTTTAACCGCCGCCACATCAACTTTAAAAATGAACGTGATCAGCACATCTAAACCCAGATCAAGAGCTGTCAGTGTCAATATTTGACGACACGGTTGGCGCAGTGGTTGAGCGATTGACTGGTGCGCACTATGTCGCGGGTTCGATTCCCGCACGGAACATATATTTGTACGACCTGCAAGTATTTGTTACGAGTCTGGGTGTTTTTCTATCTATAATATGTATGTATTTACAAAAAAAAAGTATATAAGTAGTATATCAGCCATCTCGTTACCATAACACAAGCATTAGGTTGCTTAGCTTGGGCACGCCACGATAGTGGCGGTAAGGCCCCTCTTTGAGGAGTGGCTAGAGAGGCGTCACGGCGCCCTCACCTTCCGCCTGACGCAGGTCCTCACCGGACATGGATGTTTCGGGAGGTTCCTGCACATCATCAGGCGGGAGGAAACGCCCGGGTGTCACCACTGCGAGGATCGCCCAGAGGACACGGTGGAGCACACGGTGCAAACCTGCCCCGCTTGGGCGGAGCACCGCCGTGTCCTCGTAGAGGCGATCGGCGGCGGCGACCTCTCGCGCCCGCCCTGGTGCAAGCCATGGTCCGGGGCGAGAGGGAGTGGGAGGCAGTCACCTCCTTCTGCGAAAAAGTTATGCTCGCGAAGGAGGTGGCGGGATGGGAGAGAGAAAGGTCTTCCCGTCCCAGCCGCCGCGGGAGACGCTCCGGGCGTCGGGAGCCACGTGACGACTCCCGGCCACCGTAGGCGCGGGCCTGCGGGCGGTGAGTAATGGGTGACTCACCGTCCGATCAGCGCCAGACCCGTGCCGTACGGCGCGTATATGTTCCACGCGCGCCTCAAAGAGATGTCAGCATATGAAGGGGCCCCTCAGGGCCAAGCCTGCCGGGTAAGCGGGATTGTCCGAAAGGGTTACCGCTACCCCGGAACATAAAGGGCTACGGAAGGAACATGGATGGGTTTTAGTCAGTAAGAGTCTGACACTCCCTTCCGCTCCACCCAGAGCGGGAGCAGTCATTGGATGATTTCCCAGCCTTAAAAAAAAAAAAAAAAAAAAAAAGGTTGCTTAGCTTGGGACGATATGGCGCTGTGTGAAATGTCCAAGGATATTATTATTATTATTAATATTAAAGAAAATAATGTCACCGACAGCTCTTGAACGTGATTTAGGTATTGATCGCGTTCCATTTCATTGGTGAAATTTTCGCTAAGACTTTCGCGGTGCGAGAACCAAATTGTTACCTGCCCCTTGTTATGGAACAAAACTTTGGGCGCAAGGCGTGGTGTTCAATCTCTTCCATGGACTAATACCACAGAAAGCCAACAACTATCCCCTTAAAATGTGGCATGACGTCACGCTTAGGTAGATTTTAAACCTAATTGTATGTAGGGAGCCCCCACACCCCAATGTAATAGGTTTTATCTAAGGCATTTTTTTATTAATTTGGTGAAGCAAAAAATACGTGTCTAATATTTTTTATTATCTGACTGACGGACTAAACATAATTTCTTTTTTTTACCCTTTTTTTTTAAGGCTGGGAAATCATCCAATGACTGCTCCCGCTCTGGGTGGAGCGGAAGGGAGTGTCAGACTCTTACTGACTAAAACCCATCCATGTTCCTTCCGTAGCCCTTTATGTTCCGGGGTAGCGGTAACCCTTTCGGACAATCCCGCTGTCGTCACCTCTTTTATAATGTGTATTTAAATATAATTTACATAGGAATTTTATTTTTAATCTATAAGTAGGTAAGTATTTAATTTTACCATGACAATAATTCCAAAACGTTTCGTTCCATTAGCGAATAAGGCGGGAATAAATAATATTAAAGGCATTTTTTTTATTCCCGTCCAAAATTATCAGCTTCCAACTAAATCCCATTAACACAGCAATCCGAATTTCCCCTAAAATGAAACAGGTTACATAATTTATAGCGAAACTCGTCGACGTAACAGCAATAAAATGTTGATTCCGATAACTTTACGGCCAAGTTTAACAACTTCCTTGAGAAAACCAATAAATTCCGACAGCGAGGAACAGGAAGACAATATCGGGTAATATACTTATTTGACTAGATAGGTATGTAGTGTAAGTTTAAGTATTATGGTTCTATGGGAGTCCCGTACCTAACTCCCATTTTGTTTGTTTGGACGAGGTAATATCTGAAACTATTAGTAGCATTTGACAAGATGTTTTTTGCATTTGATAGGGCAAGTTATAGGATAATAAGCATCACACAATCGTTCGGAGCTGAGAAAAAACCGGCCAAGTGCTTCCAATATATTAGCGGGTCTCTGTCAAATAAGTGTGTCGAATACTTCCAAATCACTGTCATCACTTGTAACGTTCCCAAAAATCTAACTGCAGTTAGATATTATAAATTTAACAGCGCCTGCACAAAAAAACTAGTACATAGGGGACTCTGATACAGATTGCTAAGTATATTTTTGCAGGCGACAGGCGGCTTTAAAATTACACTTATAAGGTGTTTCTGAACTTTAAAATTTTAATAATACTGATATTATCTTCTACTAGATTCTGCCTTCGTGGTTGTCGAAAAATATTTCACGGAAACGTACCACCGAGATAAAAAGTATCATAGGTGCTATTCCAGACTATAATCAATATTTAAGCCAAATTTTATTCAGATCCGTTCAGTAGGTCCATTACATTCATACATCTATACATCCTCACAAACTTTCACGTTTATATTATTATTAGTAGGATTATTTATACTACTGACACTAAAGTGTATAAACAGCAACAATAGATCCCAATTATGCCAAAGAAAGAAACGAACAAACCCACAATAATTATTTCAATAATTCAGTAAATTATGTACAGACAATACATCAACTTATCCCAAACAGTCAAATTAACCCGATTAAAAATGAACCTTATATTTGTGAAATAAAGTTGCAAAACTATCAAAGAAATTTGACAGATGGGGGTAACTTGTTGTGCTGATCTCTGACTAATCTGAGTGTTCACAATCCACATTTTTAAATCTTTTAAATAATTGGGTCAAATTCTGATAAAAAAGAACTACCACATTGTGGTTTGATTCGGATTGAGTACCTACTGACCGGGCCTGGTGATACAGTGTGGGAATTAGTATAGCAATAAGTTGCGTATCGTACATATCCCAGAACATTTGTGATGGCGATTACGACACCCTAATGGGGGTGAAATTGCTTACCCTGATTTATTTGAGGGTGAAACGCGAGGGCTATTTTTGTACAATGTTCATTAGTTACAGGGTAACAGGAAATGTAAAATGATATACACCGTGCAATATTAATCGTCTTACAACGGCAGCCCAACTCATGTATCCATTGACTACTCTAATCATTAATTAAAAAAATAATATATATGAACATTTGAATAATTAAAAAAAAAATACAATATCTTAAACGCACGACGTTCTTTAAAACAGCCTGTAGAGGACTTTTAGACGTGGACTGTTTTAGATTGGATTAAGAAATTTTGTCTCATAGAAATGGGGGATGGAATGATCTACCGTTCGATACGTAAACATTATTAACAGGATGTTACTTATTGTAATGCAATGTTTATTTCTCATTGTACTTTTATCTTAATTAATGGTAACAACTTTTTAATCACGCCTAGAGGTTATTTATGTCGGATACATCAAGTGGACCACATTTGTAAGACGACTTAAATTGCACGGTGTATGTCACATAGAGCTTCAGAAGGTGATAGTTAGACAAACGACTGAGAGAGTTTGACAGAAGAGACGACGCGACGCCCTAAAGAACCGCATCAAGGATAGGTATATCCTCACCATCATCATCATCGGCCAGCATCGAGGAGTGGTGGCCCAATGGTATCGGCCTCGACTTAAGAGTTGTAGGTCGAGAGTTCGAACCAAAGCCGGCGCTTTACTTTGTGTATTTATTTTCATCACCACTGGCTATCAAAACAGTGAAGGAAAACATCGTAAGGAAACTGTCATGTCCTTGAACCAAAAATTCGAAGATATGTGACATCCACCGACTGGAAATAGACCCACGTAGTGGATTATGGCCCACTCCCTTAGAGTGGAAGCCTGTATCCCAGCAGTGAGAACATTATAGTCTGATTATGTAGGTATATCCTTGATTCAACCACTCTTTGACAGATAGAAAGATTTGTCCTATAAAGAACGATTAATATAGAAATAATTATGACAACACGCATTTTTACATCCAACTTTTTGATTTAATAAGAAGGACTAATGGTTTGAACAATAATTCTTTTAACATAAAATCGACTCGGTTAAAAAAAACCTGAAACATATTAAACATCATGCCTTGTTTCCCGGAAGGGTTAAAATGCATATAGGTATACTCACTTTTCACCAGTTGTGTTAAAGTTCCATGTGATAGGAGGCGAGCTTATTGCTATCAACTCGGCCCATATCAAGACTCTGGGCAACTGCTTTTTTTTTGAGGGTGGGAAATCATTAAATGACCCCTCGCGCTCTGGGTGGAGCGAAAGGGAGTGTTACACTTTTACTGACTAAAACCCATCAATGTTTCTTCCTTAGCCCTTTATGTTCCAGGGTAGAGGCAACCCTTGCAGACAATCCCGCTGACCAGAACATGACGGGCTACTACTGCTGACAAATTCTTAATGGAAAAACCTAATAACACGTTGCCCGGCCTGAGAAGCAAACCCAGGACCTCATGCTCAGCAGTACCTTAATGACCACTAAAATTTCCAAAATGGACCATTGACGAAGTTAATCAAAGAACACTATATTTACCTACACAAAAACAATAACTATAAAAAATATAATACATACATAGGCAAACATAAAACCTCCTTCTATTTTTAAAGTCAATTAAAACTGATATATCCTTAATCATCCCCAATTTAGTGCCCATAATTCTATTTTGAATGTAAAGCACAGATAATGGCGTTCATATCGATTCCGAGAATCCCTGTGACCCTGAACTCGATGAAATACGTAGTCCGATTTCGTGAATTCATTAACTTCATACAAATCTATAAATACAATGTACTACCTACATGTACAGACGCCAGCACATCAAGCAATCCCTAACTGTCAAATTTTCTCAAATAAAAATGAACCTTATGTCTTTGCAATAAAGTTGAAATACTATCAAAGAAATTTGACAGATTGTGGTAACTTGATGTGCCGGCCTCTGTACCTACATACTTGTATTTGATAAAATTATTCGAGCTTTCTGATAATTTATTTTATTTTATTTATTTTCGGAAGGTTTACCGACTAATAAACAATATTGTTTAACTAAATTGCTAATTACAAACCTCCACAGATAAATACAAAATTACAACTTTATTCTGCTTAACTGTTCTAATTATTCCCTTTAATAAAAAGTACCAACGTGATTTTTCTGTATCTACTTAAGCTTTTCCCGTTGTTGGGGTCGGCTTCCAGGCTAACTGGATGCAGCTAAATACCAGTATTTGACATGTAGCGACTGCCTATCTGACCCCCATAACCTAGTAACTGCATATACGATACCCCTTGTTAAGACTGGTTGACGGATATTCGAGCTTCTGGCGACCTGTTACGACAGTCAATGATCCACAAATTACTGACGGGAGAAACAGCTGAACCTGGTTTACACGGACCAACCGCGGCAATCAATTGTCCGTGCGGATGTTATTGATTGGTCAGAAGTCCCTGCACGAGCGCCTATAAAATAAATGTGGAATTGATTTATAATTTTTAAGCCCTGGCTGAAGGCTACAATTCTTTTGTGGCAGCCACAGGCAAGCCCGGTTAAGCAGTAGACAACCCTTTGGTTGAACTGCGAGATGCTATTAAAAAAATAAAAAAAAATAAAAATTATAATTTTAACTTTTTGTACGCCAGAGCATAAGCGCACGCGCGTGCCCTCCACGCCAAGCTACAAATATATTACTTCTTGTTATCATTAATTAATTTTCAAATATTCGTATGCGAGCTTCAATTTTAGGATCTCTATATAAACACTTACAAAAGTAATTATTTATTTTTTTATTAGGCCCATGGGCAGGATCAAAACTCTGACACCAGGTTAGTCACTAACCACACGAAAAGAAGAAGAATTATTTATTTCGTGCTATAGTGCTCTTGCTATTGTCACATATTATTGACTGGCTTTTGGCTCACACCCTAACACTCAACACAAGCAAAACTAAATATATCACTTTTTCTATTAGCTCAAAATCCCAACCAAAGAATAATCTGACACTCACAGCTCACACATGTCTCACACAAACTACACTAAATTGTAACTGCGCTCAAATAGAGTTTGTAAATAGTGTTAGATACCTGGGAGTAATTTTGGATAATACCTTAAACTTTAAGGCCCATGTGGAGGTATTGACGGACAGAGTCCGTTAGTTGATGTTTATTTTCAAAACACTTAAAATTGTAGCTAACCAACTTATTATCCGCAATGTCTACTATGCGCTCTGTCAGTCAATATTATCTTACTGTATTTCTTGCTGGGGTGGTGCTTCTAAAACCATATTACTTCCATTGGAAATTGCGCACAGAGCGATATTAAAAATTGCAACTTTTCGTCCAATTTTATACTCCACCACTCTGTTATATAAAGAAAGTTTTTTCTACTATCTTGGCCCTTTCTTGTACAACAAAATTAATGCAAATATTCCAGTATACCGTTTATCACTTCAGGAATGCAAATCAGCAGTCCGCTCCTTCCTACTAGACAAAACGTCTGATGAAACTGAATTTTTTCTTCCACATTGAATCTTTTTTACACTATCTTAGGTATACACGCTTCACTCATACTCGCAAAACACAAACACACACACACACATATACAGCACACTTACTCTTATCTGATATATACTTAAATACTTTCAGGCATTTTCCATAATTATTTGCTTTATGTTATAAAAACTAATATCATTGATCTTTTAAGTTTTAAACGCTAAGCAATATTAATTATTATATTTGTGTTGTTGGCATACAGGGCATGCGCTTCCTTGTCACGTATATGTATTTAACAATGGCGTTCAAAAGGTTAATCATTTCTGTCTTATTTTCTGTTTTCCTTTTTCAATAAGAATTTATATCACTGGCTATTAGAAGTCTAATGCTAACGTACAACGATCTCTACTACAGAAATTTTGCACAACCGTCTGGCGATAAGTCCAAATTAGCTAGCAAGATTTAAGTACTACTTTAATTCTAGGTAACGTTGATATTTTTATCGACCAAGTTCTAAAACGCAACTCAATATTTATAGTAACCTTACACTTTTTGAAACGTTTTAGCCCAGGTTCGAACCGGATTTTCAACACTATATTAAGTGACGAGCATTGAAAATCCAACTGTGTGTTTTCTTGATGCACTCAGATACACCAAGTTGAATTCTGGATCGATGGCTCAATACGGAGAGTTGAAAATCCAGTGTGCGAAAAGGAATCGTCTATGCGAACATGGGCTTAGCTCGATTCTTGTTTCGCTATCGTGACCTATGTGTATTTGAGAATCCAGACGCAACCTCAAAAAAGCTGCAATAAATGGAATTGTTACAGCTATATTAAGCTATAGTAAGTTCAGGACAGGACCACGTGTATAAAAATCAATTGACTTCCAATAACTACGATGAAATTGTACGTATAATTGTCTGTGATGTTTCAAAAACAAAGAATAAGCGTTTTATTAAGCATTCCATTAGAACTCACTAGGTTTGACCCTGCAGCGTCCTGTTCTGGTCAGCGGGATTGTACGAAAGGGTTACCGCTGCCCCGGAACACAAAGAGCTAAGGAAGGAACATGGATGGGGTTTAGCCAGTAAGAGTCTGACACACGCTTCCGCTCCAGCCAGAGCGTCCTTAAAAGAAAAAAACAGATCTATCACCAGTAACAAACAGGAGCTAATACACAGAGATTTCGTATAAAATACTTCATTTCACAACTAAGTATACTCATGAAATTCGTTCAATCACCGAACTCCCGGTAACTTACTACAATGATCGTTTGTCACGCCATGAGGGAAAGAGATGGGTATAATTTGGCAAAAGATAGAAAGAGACGACAGCATAAATAACAGTTTTATCTTTGGCGTCTGAAGGTAGAATGGTTTTGGGAGCTCGCTTCGTATTAGGTATCTATTTCAAGAACGTGAATTTATTTGCAGTTAAAATCTTCATGAGGCTTATGTGATGGGCGGATGGTGGAGAGTAATGTGTTCAATTGAATTGTAGACTGATGACTTCATTCTTATCTTCGCTTTAACTTCTTATTGTTTTCAGGTAATGATGTGAGGCAAGTCCAGCCAGCACATCAAGTTACCCCTATCTGTCAAACATCTTTGATACTTTTTCAACTTTATTTCAAAAGCATAAGGTTCATTTTCTATTGGAAAAATGTGAGCCTAAGAAGCCAGGTGGGCCACTGACTGCAGGTACAACTTAGTATTGAGGGTAAGCGAGATTGTCCGAAAGGGTTACCGCTACCCCGGAACATAAAGGACTACGGAAGGAACATGGATGGGTTTTAGTCAGTAAGAGTCTGACACTCCCTTCCGCTCCACCCAGAGCGGGAGAAGTCATTGGATGATTTCCCAGCCTTAAAAAAAAAAGGACTTAGGGTACTTCGATGAGCCACAGTGCGACTGCGGGGCTACACCACAAACGATGCTTTACCCCATGTTGTGCCCTTTATGTGAAAAACCTGTACTATGGAATTGCACGGCAGTGGTAAGTCAATGACCATAAATTATTTGTAAAATACAAAATGTCAATGATTAGTCTATTGAGACTACTTACACACTACCGACACACTGTTGAGACGTTGGTTATTTTACAGAATTCGGCCCCAGGCATAATGCTATTGGAGTAGCCGAACACTGGTCAAATTTTATTTCAAAGAAGAATCATAGATACGATGAAGAAGAAGAAGAAGATCGTTGATGTACTTCAGAAAGGTCAGGAGGTGCGTAGTACTTGGATATGACCTAATTTATGAACACTAATAAAGGGAACGGAGTAGGTTAAGATCCTAGAATTGGCGTTCTGTGGTCCTAGAAGCTGAGTTTCTAACTACCCCTAAGGGAAAAAGCCGTGAGTTTATGTATTTATAATATATCTAAGTTTGGTAAAAATACTTTGTTTATTAAATTACCTACTAACTTAAATTGTCCATGTAATGAAATCACAATGGCAACTGACTATTTGAAACGGCCAAAATTAAAATATGAAATCACATAGAAAAAGATGCATTTAATGCCAATACGTATTCCATTTGATTCTAAAGATCTGTTACGTCACATTGTTAGGTTTCATATAATTCACGTACAAATTCCGCGTTTTGACAATTCATAAAAAGTAACGTTATTAACTACCGTTTCAAAAACCCAATTCTTTGGTAGTTGTATAAAATGTTGGTGGTAATGCGGCAAATTGACAAAGTGTGTCAATTTGATTAGCAATCAATTTCCTTGACTATATGTGCGTTGTTCTGACACTATTGAAGCAGTGGAGTGTAAGTTTCCTCATTTAAACTTCCTGGTAGGATATTAATTTGTCTTCATCAATTTGAAGTATTATTAATATAATATGACTAGCTTCTGCCAGCGGTTTTGCTCGTGTGGATGTCGGAAATTATCCCACAGGAACAAACTACCGGAATAAAAAGTATCCTGTGTGCTATTCCAGTCTATAATGTATGTTTGTGCCAAATTTTAACCCATATCGGTTCAAAATTTTTTGCGTGAAAGCGTAACAACATCCGTATATCCTCACAAATTCATCATGATTATACTATTGTAAGTAGAATTAATCTCGTAATGATTAGGTGCTATCAAATATTCAACTTATTTTGCACCATTACGCGCGCTATCCTTTTTTTTTGTTATTTTGGCAACTGAGCTGATACTATTCTGCCAACGTCATGTGATGACGCGCTAACCTTATCAGTTATTTTCTAATCTTCTAAATTTAAAATTTTGTTTATGTCATTATACGTGCCATCATTATAAATATTGCGAAGGTTGGTTGTTGAAGCTAATTGGACGAGACCTCTACAGCACATAGCAAACAAATTAAGTATCTTTAGGGCGGATTTCAGCCATGAAACTGAACACGATCAGCACATCTAAAACACATCTAAATTAGCACTTATCATTACTAAATAAATCACATATGTAAATTACGCAAAATCTTTCTGTATTGTAGTAAAAGAGGAACAAACATCCATCCATCCATCCATCCTCACAAACTTTCACGTTTATAATATTAGTAGGAAGGAGGATGCAAGTCCATTTCACATGACGTCTACTAAATCCATATTAGTGTAGGTTGATACAAATGACTTCATCAAGCTATGCGTACTATGGCGGCATAAACAACTTATCTCGTATATTATGTAAATCTCGAGGAAGTGTAGACGTTCTTAACTACGTGCTTATAGGTGTTGATGATAAGAAAGCGATGCAAGTCATGAGCATAAGCGATTTTGAAGACGACGTGGCTTGCGAATATAATTATATAATAACTATCGCCTTCTTTGTATGAGGAGAAGCCTTTTTCTAAGGATAGGATATCATCAAATGACCCCTCTCGCTGAAGGTGGAACGGAATGGAGTGTCAGACTCTTGCTTACTAAAACCTATCCATGTTCCTTCTTTAGCCCAATGTTTTGACGTTGAGGCTTTTGCCCTTCCAGTACAGCTGTATTTTGCCAGTAATGTTTTTAAGTTATATGTAACAGGGGGCGAGCTTACTACCATAAATCAGTTAAAAAACCATTCTCCAGACTGCTACTAACAAATTCCCGCCAATGAAACCTAGGATCTCATGATCCGCAGTAGTGCTTACGACCACTAGACCCACGAGCCCTTTTATCCTTTTGAACCACTCTATCTATTGATGAAAACCGCAATAAAATCCGTTGGGTAGTTTAAAAGATATAAGCGTACAGAGGGACAGCGGGGAGCGTTTTTTTATATAAAGAAGTATTGATATTGTTTGCAGATACCGCGCTAGTTTAAACCAAAACAAAACACTGTGATACATACATATATTGCTAGAGTTCCATTCTATATTTATTTTAGCCGTAGTCCCAACTACGCCAAACAATTTTATTAAGGTAAGCCAATCCACTTTATTTTTTAACAATTCATCAAACATGACTTCTATAATCTGTTAATTCTTAACAGGTCAATGTCCTTATTAATATTATTGAAAAGTTTCTTAAGTTAAGTTAAGTTTAGTCTTAAACATAAATAGATAAGACAAAATATGCTGTTTATTTATGTCACAATTTCATCTGAAAACTACACTAACCCTCAAAGAGCTCATAGCTATGCATAGTAGACACCTTATCCGCAATTGGATTACAATCTATTTTTATAGTTTCGTTCATTCGTTCGTTCATCGTTTTTGTATGTAAGAAACATTAGCCGCCCATTTATTATCTTGATAAGAATCAAAATACGAGTATCTTCTTCGGTGAAAACGCTCCCGCTACCGCTCATGACACCCCGCTAATCTCTCCATTGTTGGACCAACCGCCACACGGCACTTATCTCCAAATACAATATCGCACACTATCCGCGCAGACGCGGGATGTAGTTCAGTGTAAATTTAATCAGAAAAGAGTCATCAGTTTTCGTTGCGAGCACAAACATAGGTACATACAGTTTAAAAATACGATTGTTTAGTGTAATAATGAGGACGCCTTGCGTTTTACCTGGATGTTCTGTTATCGTAAGTATTCGTTTTATAATCTATTTAATGATCAGATATTTAAATTTTAGGCTATGTGAAATAAGTTATCGTCTTAGGAAAACAGCGCTAGCTGTTTTTAATGTCAAGTTTAGAACGTGCAACAACAATTTATTTTTAGTGTGTGCGATGCCATCATCATCATCTGCCTAGCCTTTTCCCAACTATGTTGGGGTCGGCTTCCAGTCTAACCGGATGCAGCTGAATACCAGTATTTTACATGGAGCGACTGCCTATCTGACCTCCACAACCCAGTAACTGGGCTATACGATACCCCTTGGTAAGGCTGGCTGTCAGATTTTCGATTTTAGTGTGTGCAATGTGTTATTTAAAATACTTATTTGTACAGGAATTGTAGCGTTGTTCAAGTACTTGATAGTGAATAAGACTTATGAGAATATAATAATACTGGCTTGCACCGGTTGGACTGGCCCACTCGAAACTGAGTAGGTGTTCCCTCGAAATACCATTTCAGTCATTAATCTACGTGGTTCTTGCAATTAAATTTGAACTTTAAAAGAGACTGAAACCTCTGAGTTTTTTTCTTTTTTCTTTAAGGAGTCCGTTATGAAACTCACCCGACCTCATCTAGTTAATTAATTTGATAGACGTTTACAAGTGTTTGTGCATGCCTACTTACTGGAATACAATTATTTGTCATTTAAGCATGCATATAAGAATTTCTGTAGCTACAGAAAGTTACCATAAACTCTTTAAGGATATAATCATAATAAAATTAAATAGACCTATTGAATAGATGTAAATATTTCTCCAAAAAAATCCTACGGTATTAAAAAAACAATTGACTTTGCCGACAATCGTACATAACAACAATATTTTAATTTCAATAACATTGAGATATAAAAAAAAAATTATATTAAACTGGTGCAGCAACAACTGAAAAAATATTGCTCGGTAAAGTAAATATCAATACAAATGCAATTGCTTTAAAACACAAGGTATTTTGTTTCATAGTTTTCATATCAATCGTGGTATGTAAAAATATGTTATAATAACAAGCATTATATAACATCACACCTGAATTGCCCGGAGGGCTAGGCAGAGATAATACAAACCCACATTTAAATTGAAATAAGAAGCAAGCCTATTGCCACCAGTCGGGCACAATATCTACAGACTGCTACTAAAAAATTTGAGACGAAAAAAGCCACTAACACTTGTTCCGTACCCAGGACCTCATATTCAGCGGTAGTAATTACGACCACCAGGCCAACGACGCATCGTTGAGGAGTTAGTGTGTATGTGTAATATTAATACGATTTTTTTTTCGAGGGTGGGCAATTATCAAATGAGTGGTCATTTGATAATTGCCCACCCTCGGGCCGCTCTGGGTGGAGTTGAAGGGAGTGTCAGACTCTTACTGACTAAAAACCATCCATGTTCCTTCCTTAGCCCTTTATGTTCTGGGATAGCGGACAATCCCGCTAACCCGGCAGGCTTCGGCGTTAACGGGCACCTTTCTGGCTGTTGACAACTCTTTGAGGAGCGCGTGGAACACGTACGCGCCGTCCGGCATGGGTCTGGTCCTGATCGGATGGTGTGCTGCCCATTACTCACCGTCCGCAGGCCCGAATATAAAAATAACATGTAGACTAAAATTAAAAGAAATAATTATGATTTCTAAGATAGTGCGAATATCGTATCTGTTCTAATTACACGTGGCCACTGCTGGACATTAGTGATTGCTTTTAATCACTTAACATATTTGAAAGATAATCTGTCATCACTTTAGATTATCTTTGCAAAACATGGCTACTATTTACCAAATAAAATCAGATTTGTGCGTCAAGGTTTTGCGAACAATTTTCGCAGTTGGGACCAAAGAAAGAAACTCATAAAATTTATTAGCTCCAGCCACACAATATTCACACAAATACGAAAAAGAAACAGAATTCTCAAACACTCTCCGTGAAAAACAGAAGGTAGTCAAAGTCAAAACATTTATTTCAAATAGGCACAAGAATGGCACTTTTGAACGTCAAAATGAACAAGAAATAGAACTGATTCTAGTCGCCCCTTCCAAAAAGTAGTTTCGTGTGGAGAAGAATGGGCAAGAAACTCCACCGTTACTCTTTTAAAATGTTTCACAATGTTTTGTATACATGTATTATAACATTATATGTGAAGACGATGCACCCAGAATAAAAACAATACATCACAAAAGGTGAAAAGAAAAACACATGTAGCAGTGGCAAGTAAACTTAATTATGTCATAAGTGCATGGTGCTCACATATTTACAAACATTCTAAAAGTTAATAATAATAAATTAGTGTGAGATGTTATTCCAATATTATAAAATAATATGGTACAAATTACCTAATTTACTTAGCAACCAGTTTGATTTTGTCTAGACACTAGATTGTCCTGTGGAGCAGGACCAGCATGTTTCCAAGCATCCTTATCTTTGATATAATCTTCTAATTTGTAATAAGCTTGTTTACAAAGTGTACTTTTAATATGAGTTTTAAATTTTCTTTCATTTAATTGCAGTATGTCACAAGGTATTTTGTTGTAACATTTAACACAGAACCCCATAAAAGATGTATGTACTTTTGACAATCGAAAAAATGGTTGAATTATTTTATCTTTATTTCTAGTATTAAAATTATGCCTATCACTTATTTTGTTAAAAAGATGTCTATTTTTTCTTACATACATAATATTTTCATAAATGAATTGGCAAGGTACTGTCATAATATTAATCCTTTTAAATAGTTCCCTAAGCGATTCGCGACGACGAAGATTGTAAATAGCCCTGATCGCTCGCTTTTGCAAAATAAAAATGGATTCAATGTCAGCAGCCCGACCCCACAGTAAAATGCCATACGACATAATACTATGGAAGTAACTAAAATAGACCAAACGCGCGGTTTCTACGTCTGTTAACTGCCTTATCTTTCTAACAGCATAAGCGGCCGAGCTTAGCCGTCCCGCAAGAGTTGTTATGTGGGGACCCCATTGCAACTTGTCGTCTAGCGTGATTCCCAGGAAAACCGTCTGCTTAATAAATTCCAGCTTTTCTCCGTTCAATATGATGTCACAATCGCTACTTTTAACATTAGGTAATGTAAATCTAAGTCGTAGGTGAAGCTATTCATCCCAAGGTATGAGGTGTTTGACAGCTCACTTCACCAAGTTTTCACGGACGGATACAATAGGATAGTCTGGTTAGAACATAATTTAGTTTTACTTGTGGATATGTCAAATTAAATTGATATATAAATAGCAGACGACAACAACAACAACAAAACTACAACGAAAATGCAACTGTAGAAGTGGCTTATTTAAGTTAGCAATAAATGGTACTAAAAACATACATACATGAACGGCTTCCCGTGGGGGTACGCAGAAACTAAAGAACGGCACTTGCAATGAGCCTTTTATTTTGAGGATGGGAAATCATCAAATGACTCTGGGTGGAGCGGAAGGGAGTGTCAGACTCTTACTGACTAAAACCCATCCATGTTCCTTTTTTCGCCTTTTATGTTCCGGGGTGGCGGTAATTGCAACTATCCTTACTCATTTTGCTTCATATGCATTCACACATCTGGCCATACCCACACGCCGTTTGCGAATACTACGCAACTGATATTTCTGAATAAAATCACCAATAATGTCTTTAATGACCTCCTATAAATAAGGTCACGTCCTCCCAGGGCGTGTCCACTCACATCTACCTGGCAGTATTGTTAGTCGCCTGTCACTCATCCTCGCGACATGACCGAACCATCTACTCATAATACACATGGTGGTAGTTTTTTTATTTATTTTTTTATTAATTTATTTATTGGCCTATCTACAATTGTTACACTGTTTATCCTTATAGTTCAAGCATTATGATACAAGCATAGTGTACAATATAAAGCGATAGACACAGCATGCAAGAAAAAAAAAGTAACTAAATTATAACATTTACAAAAATTGAGCAGAAATAAGAACTCCAATAACAGTGGGTAGCTTTACAAATACAGTAAATAAAAAGATGACAGAAAAGAAAAGAAAAAAAAAAAAAACAATAATGGTGGTTAGTTTTGATGGACCTGGCGCTTGAATTTTTGAAAAAATATCTATTGATTCTTCGCAATTATTAAGAAGCCTGCAAATTCTGGGGACTTGGATCTTGATACAGTTTTGCGGAATGGAGGACGTAATATTTTTATAGGGTGACGCGGATAGTTGTGGGGTAGGTTAAAATTAAACTTGCTTAACAACTGGGGGCAGTCAATTTTACTGTGAAGTATTTTAAAAAGAAAAATTAAATCTATATTTTCTCTTCGTTTTTCGAGTGAAGTCATGCTAAATTTTTGAAGACGTTTTGCGTAGCTCCGAATCCTTTTGTCTAAACCCGCAGAATAGGCAAGATGATATAAAAATCTTTTCTGGATCCTCTCTAACCTAAGACTATGGGTTGCATAGTGGGGACGCCATGCAACCGCGCAGTATTCCATTATAGTGCGAACGAGACAGTTAAAAAGATAAATTTTAGTTTTAGGCTTGCGAAAACATTTAGCGTTACGTAACACAAAACCAAGTTATCCTGAAGTAATGCTGAATCGGCTAAAGAATCCACAGCGCGGACTATTTTCAAATCATCGGCGAATAGGAATGGCGTGGAGTTAAGGAAGCAATAAGGAAGGTCGTTTACAAAGATAATAAATATTACGGGGACAAGATGGGAACCCTGCGGAACACCAGAGGTTATGATCATGGTTTTAGATTTATAGCCATTGGCCACGACATAAAAGGATCTGTCCGTTAGGTAGGAGTGCAGCCAATTAAGAAGAGAGAGTTTCACGATTATTTCGTAGCGCTCTGTACAAAATTACTCTACTAGAAACAAAAATTTCTACATCACAAATTCTGTGATAATTCCCAAATAATAAAAAACTACGTGCATGATATCATACAATATTGACAAGGTAAACTTTTAGATTAATATCGGGGATATGGGTCATTGTGATCATTGCGCTAGATAAGATAAGAGCACTATCTCAACTGCGGCGCTTGCGCATAAGATGGTCACTGAGGCTGTTAATGCTTGTACTTGCTTTGGCAGTACATATTTTTCCGGGAGAATTTGTACCGGGTTTGGGTGTTTTTCTATCTATAATATTATGTATGTATTTACAAAAATAAAAATGTATATATAGTTTATCAGCCATCTTGTTACCATAATACAAGCATTAGGTTGCTTAGCTTGGGACTATATAGCGTTGTCTGAAATGTCCAAGGATATTATTATTATTTACTAAAATTGGAACGATACAGAAAAGACTAGCATGGCCCCTGCGCAAGGATGACACGCAAAATCGTGAAGCATTCCACATTTTTTCCCGCCGGGTATGCAGATTTGTCTGCAGAGTTACATGAAGTTAGAAACAACATGGATGGGTTTTTAGTCAGTAAGAGTCTGACATTCCCTTCTGCTAAACCCAGAGCGGGCCCTTCTTCAATCATCAAATGACCCCTTCATTTTATGATTTCCCGCTAAAAAAAAATAGACTATTAATGCTTGAGCAAGATTTATTACCAAGTACCTTTATTAAAATAATTGAGAAATTACAAGACAAACTCAAGTTGTATAAAAATGAACTAAAAAAAGGTACAAGAGTGGTTTTAGAAATGTTTTTGGTAATTCTTAGAAACTCTCATTAACTGTATCAGACAGTATGTAAGAGAATTCGAGAGCAAAAAACTTACTTAAACTGGACTAGACAAAAAATATGCTGGTTTTCCTGCTCGGGGTAAAAAAAATGAACATCAATTATCTATCATCTGATGAACGTATCCCGGACGTAGAACAAACAAATTGTCTAACAATTTAGAGAAGGGGTCAACGACCGAAGTCTACGGTTTCTGGCCAAAACGACTATTTAATGATAGTAATGAATCATTGTGTTAACGTTAACTGTGACTCATCATTATCATCTTATTAATATAAAAAATCATTAGGTAAATAATAATATCTTTTAAATATCAATAACACTGGCAGGTGATAAACAAAGCAGGTTTAATTAAATAGCGATTAGCCTGAACTATTTAATTAATTACAGTCGCTTGGATAATAAAATTAGACCTGATTTTGAATGCAATCATCATCATGTTAGCCTATTGCAGACCAGTGCTGGACATAGGTACGCCTCCTTCAAAGAGCTCCACAGCGCACGATTTTGGCAATAACTAACAAATATTTAAAAAGTAGCAAGCTATTTGGAAATGTGCCGGCCATATTAGCCTTAGAACCGATGTTCTTTGGAGACCGCCAATCGACAAACGTAAATTAAGACGCCCTCAGTGGGGATTGATGATAATGAGGCCCTAGAATTAACACTTTTTGACCGTCAAAATGACAAAAGAGAGTTCCCCAAAATTTGCATGTTCATTGGCTTAGTATGTATGTCTATACCCCTACCCCTTCAGAATAAGAGTTCATAGTTAAATTAGTAAACAAATTCGAAGAATGAAGCTATTTATAGAAAACATAATCTGGATTAAATCAAGTGCTCTAATGTTAATAAACTCATCTTGGCACAGTTCATAGTAAAATCGATGAATATAGAATATTGTTAGTAAACTCCACAACCTCTAGAAAATCTAATAAAATGGCGGAGGAAGAAACTTTCTGATGCATTTATGATATTAATTAGATGAAGGCTAAGATTACTGTTTAAACAAGCTCGACTCGTCTGCTCATTTAGAAGGAAAAACTAGCTTTGCATTTAAAAAACTGGGTAATATAAAAAATCTCTTATAAAATGAGATATGTGATAAGGTTTTCTTCAATTCACAAGGACGGACGATCCAAATACATATTTTCAAAATTATTCTTCCATTTTCGCGTTGCCGCAAAATTTAGGATTTCCTCCTTTTTTTCTTCTTTTCGTGTGGTTAATGACTAACCTGGTATCAGAGTTTTTATGCTGCCCATGGGTAAATTTAATACTGTATTATTCTATTGCAAGATTTTCTACCAACCTTGAATGAAAATTAGTGCACTACATTTGCCTCGAGTTTTAATCAGTACCACCACAGTTGCTGACTAGCTCAAATTTTTAGCGTGGCTTGATCTTTTTTACGCGAGAAGAAAGCAGAAGCAGTTGAAGGCGTGGGCATCTTTGAGCCCACGGGTACGGCCACGTAACTTCAGCTCATAGAAAATCTTACCTCCCTAGATTAAGTTCCTCAAGGAGATGTCAACAAAGCTGAAGGGGCCCATAAGAACCGATGTTCGGATTGTTCGAAACGGTTACCGATGCCCCGAAACATATAGGGTTAAAGAACGAACATAGGTGGGTTTTAGGCAGTAAGACTCTGACACTCTCTTCAGCTCCACACACAGCGGGAGGAGTAATTTAAGGTTTTGCTCATCCTAAAACCAAAAAAACTCGATCTAAAGTTAAAATCTCTGGTCTGGTAGGTTGTCCCGCTACTGAAAAAAAGAGTGAAATTCACAACATTCACAAGACGAAAGTGCCAATTTTTCTTGGTCAATATTGCATTTTGTTGTACCAAGGTCTCTTTCAGCTAAGCTTAATAATTTATAACTAACGCAATGGTTTATTATCTGATAAGCTGATAACCCTCTGCAGTTGGTGTTAAGCTGGTGAATAGTCGTAGAACCCCCTTATCGCTAGATAAGACGTGTTAAAGTATGCACAAGTGTTTCACTTGTGTTTTGGATTTTTATGCAATACACGCCTATATTTAGTGATGAGTAGGTGTGTGTATATTAATAGATTATTTATTCAAGGTCATAAGTCACGGTCGCTGGATTCAAGTTTGCCCAAGACAAAGATTCTTCTTTTCTCAACTGCAAGGTATTAACAACAAATCGGTTATCAGTAAAAATTAAAAAAAAAATATTGTTTAAATTTTCATTGGTTTTTTAGTTCAGGTACCAAATTCACTAAAAATCTCGGAGGAGCTCGTGACTAAGTAACAACAGCCGCACAGGTCGATCCGTCAGGTTAAGCTACGTTTGCCGGGGTTGGCCGTGGATGGGTGACTATCTTTAGAGACCGAGACTACTCCTCAGTGCCTTGGAAAGCACGTTGAGCCGTTGGTCCTGGCATTTGTGCATCTTTGGCAATCGTTACGGGTCGTTAGAAGCCTGAAAATCTGACAGCCAGTCTTACCAAGGGCTATCGTATGACTCAGTTAGTGGGTTGTGGAGGTCAGATAGGCAGTCGCTCCTTGTAAAATACTGGTATTCAGCTGCATCTGGTTAGAGTGGAAGCTGACCCCAACATAGTTGGGAAAAGGTTAGGCAGATTGGTTTTACCAAATTCACAGACTAGTATGACTTTCGGTTTTGTCTTACTTCAAGTTAGGTTTCCAGGTCAGGCCTTTTTTTTTGAATCACCGTGTGGTGTGGTGATTGCTGTGGAGTTTGCTGCGCCACTTCTTCTTTCCAGCTAAAGCACTAGGAAATAGGAAGGGTGGGCGTTTTTGGTGGACTGACTTATGTAACTTTGACCTCCAAAAAGTGCTGACTGTCAGCGTAGTTTGAATTAAATGACTTTTGATTTTGATTTTGTTGCGAAAATAGTTGCTGCGGTAGGGGAGCTCATCGCGGCCCTTCCACCTACAACCCACCAGCCTTCAAAGCAATGGTTTCTCTCACTTTTCGTATGGTTAGTGAGTAACCTGGTGTCAGAGATTTTTTAGCTTCACATGCTGTTGAGCTAGCTATCTCCGGCATGCCGGTTTCCTCACGATGTTTTTTCCATCACCGATTTTTAAGCAAGTGATAATTATACAACTCGCACTTGAATCTGTAAAATCAGAGTTGCGTGTCTTGGGTTCGAACTCGAGACCTGTGACTTGGCAGTCTGACGATCACACCATTAGGCTATCACTGCTAAGCAATAGAGAACGGGCATCTTCATATCATACCCCTTAACAATAAAGTAATAAGTTCTATCTTTAGACTAGCCTAGACCAGCAACTCCAATAAAATAGTAGTTTCCACTAATTCTCAAGCGAGATAAGCACAAACCCGACAGTTGGCTGCCATTCTCACAATTATTAGGGTTAACGACCAAAATATGACGTTTCAATTAACTTCACGACTCAGTGACTTAGGCCGGTTGCATGATCAACTGAATTTAGTAGTTTCATTTTATGCGGCATCGTTTTTGATGTTTTGGGATTAATTCTGTACATGGTTGAATTTTCTTTTAAAATTTAATTTAATTTTTGAATTGTTTTTTGAAATCTTTTTTTTATTTAATCTTTTGTAACCATATTTTGATTCAAAAGAGTGTCCATAGAGTTCCTTGCCCGTTCTTCTCCATAGGTACCTAATGCTTTCGAATGGGCAATCTTCATCTTTCTGACTAACCGACCCCTTGACAGTTCAAAAGTGCCTGTAATTGGTTTATTTGAAGTAAATGTTTTGAGTTTGAGTTTATTATATTTGTTTTGTTTTACTAGCTCGTTGGTTGGGTGCTGTGAGTAATAATTGTGTGATCTATTTGAATTTGTATTGATTGTCAAACGAATTACCTTATCCAAGTTGCTTTTCTACGACAATTGTTTTGATTCGATTTTGTGCTCTGTTAGATACAATTAAAAAAAATATGATAGTTAAATAGTACTACTAACTTATTTGATCTCATTTGAGAACAAAAACATCTCGTGATAGCCCGAAGTCTTTGATTCTTATATTTGATTTTTATATAATAAATATAAAAATCTGTGCGAGAGTTCTTCGCAATTTCCTCCTAATTTAAGAAGTTCCGTTTAAGTTAGCTATGCTTATTAATATCTCTGACAGATGGTCTGGAAAATATAAATAGGTGGCTAGATAGATATCTATTTCTTTTTGTACGAGTTTTGCTTGTGACTAAAGTAAAGTTAAGTAAAGTACTCACAAGAGGAAATTATATACATTGGTAGGTACCAACTTCATACAGTGTGTAATAAAAGTTGTATCCAACCCGAAAGAAGTTGTTAAGTGTCGTTAAAGGAACACAATATTGGCAGGTTAAACTTAAAAAGAACCTTTTTTATGAGGCATTCAAAAAAACAATATATGTGTTTCGTTACGTGACGTATATTTTATATGGAAGATCAAAATTTTTTTTTTAACTGTTTTAGTACACGACTCCGAAAGATCCCTATTCGGGTCAGTCACGAATTTTGTTACACCCTGTATACGTAAGCAAGTACTTAACCTACTTTCACTGGCAAAAAAACCCAGAAATTTCAGTGACGATATTTGACTTAAAACTTTTGTGGTCAACCCGTCACGTACCACCAAGAATGATGACTAAACAACGTTTTCCTCACTACATGTGAACTCGCATGCAGATCTTTACCTATAAAATTGCCGTTCTCCAGTACTGGCCATTTCAAATCAAAATAATTTTTGTTTGGCTAAGAATTCTAATTTCAAATTAATTTTATTTTAAAAACATGGTTTTTTTTTCCAAAAGTCGTCATGTGTTTATTGATTAGTGTTACATTTTCATCGCATTTCAATCTTTTTCGTCATCATGGATACGTTAAAAATTCGAGTAATTATGGAATATGAGTACCTACCGTCGTGGCAGCAACGCGGCACAAGCGGCACGCAACATCAACGACGTTTACGGAGCTAACACTACAAACCAACGCACCACCTGTTATTGGTTTGCTCGCTTTCGTTCTGGATATTTCGACCTGAAAAGTGAACCTCGCGGTCGTCCGAAGACTTTGGTCAACAATGACGAATTAAAGGCGATTGTGGAAGCTGATGATACACAATCTACGGCTGAATTAGCAGCAGCTTTCGACGTTAGCGTCAAAACAATATTGGTCCATTTGCGTCAAATCGGCAAGTTAAAAAAGCTTGACAAATGGGTGCCACACGAACTCAATGATCGCCAGCGCGAAGTACGCGTCGAGACGTGCCTTGCACGGCTCAACAGACACACAAATGAAGGAATTTTGAACCGCATTGTTACCTGCGATGAAAAATGGATTCTGTTTGATAACCGCAAGCGCTCAGCAAGTTGGTTGGATCCTGGTTCAGCACCTAAACAATGCCCTAAACGAAAACTTACCCCTAGAAAAGTGATGGTCACTGTTTGGTGGTCTACCGCCGGTGTGATTCATCACAGCTTCTTATCAAACGGGGTGCGCATTACTGCAGATGTGTACTGTGAAGAACTGAACACAATGATGGAGAAGCTGGCACACCTCCATCAGCATTGGTCAATCGCTCGTCTCCGCTGCTCCTGCACGACAACGCGCGACCTCATACTGCACAGCAGACGGTCTCCAAGTTGCAAGAACTGGGGTTGGAAGCTCTCCGTCATCCGCCCTACTCACTAGACCTTGCGCCTACAGACTACTACTTTTTCCAGAATTTGGATAACTTCTTGGCGGGAAAAAAATTCAATACCCGAGAGGCAGTACAAAATGCCTTTGAAGAATTTGTTGCCTCCCGTCCAGCTGATTTCTTTAAGAAGGGCATCAATAAACTGCCACTGCGTTGGCAAAGATGCATTGATTGCATGAGTGATTACTTCGATTAATACAAATAAAAAATACATGAAAAAAATCCGTTTAAATTTTTTCATACAAAACGGCAATTTCATAGGTAGACCTATTATTAATGCACTTATGCATAATCAACATATAATGTATAGGTATACAGGCCTCCTCTCGACAAGGGGAGGAGGGCCGTTATCCACTACGCGGGCCCAGTGGCCCAGTGTGAATAGATGTCACATGTCTTGAAATTTTTGATTCTAGCACCAAGATGTGTTCCTTCACAGTTTTGATAGCAGTAGTCATGAAATTATGTATTTACACAAAGTAAAGCGCCTGTACCATTATATTGTAGTAAGTGCAAGTCAAGGCCAGCCGTCCTCTCGCGCCCGGCCCTGGTGCAAGCCATGGTCCGGGGCGAGAGGGAGTGGGAGGCAGTCACCGCCTTCTGCGAAAAGTCATGCTCGCAAAGGAGGTGGCGGGATGGGAGAGAGAAAGGTCCTCCCGTCCCAGCCGCCGCAGGAGACGCCCCGGGCGTTGGGAGCCACGTGACGACTCCCGGCCACCGTAGGCGCGGACCTGCGGACGGTGAGTAATGGGTGACTTACCGTCCGATCAGCACCAGACCCGTGCCGTACCGTACGGCGCGTATATGTTCCACGCGCGCCTCAAAGAGATGTCAGCATATGAAGGGGCCCCTCAGGGCCAAGCCTGCCGGGTAAGCGGGATTGTCCGAAAGGGTTACCGCTACCCCGGAACATAAAGGGCTACGGAAGGAACATGGATGGGTTTTAGTCAGTAAGAGTCTGACACTCCCTTCCGCTCCACCCAGAGCGGGAGCAGTCATTGGATGAATTCCCAGCCTTAAAAAAAAAAAGGCCAGTAACACTGGGCTACCACTGCAATCACGATATATATTTTTTTATTTATCCTACGCTGTCCCTCTGCTGAGCAAAGGCTTCCCCCAAATCCTTCCAGACTTCTTTTTTAAACCCCCTCGATATTAATCTACCAAATTAAAAGTGTGTACATCCCCTTACGTGTAAGAAAAAAAAACAAAAAAAAGAACAAAGTGATCTAACCAGCCAGAGTTCATTCATCAACAAAGGTGTACGTGTGCTATCTTTGCGTGTCTTTTTTGTACTAATTTTGTTACAATTACCTTTTTTGTCCGCCGAACGTGATTCGTCATTAATTTGACAGTTTTTGATGTCGAGCGTCAGTTTGTATTGATGCTTTGTGGAATAAGGACATAAAGTGTCGTATTGTGTGCTGTGTAAATAATATTCGCGGAAGTAAAAACTGTGATTGAACGAACGAACAATGAAAAAAGTAGGTCAGCTTTCATTTTTATTGCTTTATAGATTGTTTGTATATAGGGATGTGCTCGTATGTTGGGATATTGCTCCATTAGGCTGGATACTTAATAAAGGTTTGGTAACTTTATCCGTACTTTTAGTGTTTTTAATATAAAGCACATTGCTTTATTAGTACAGCTGTGATAGCCTAGTGGTGTGATCGTCAGACTAACAAGTTTTAGTCTCGAGTTCGAACGCAAAGCAAGGACTTCTGACTTTTCGGATTCATTAGCGTATTTTATGATTGTCATTTGTTTAAAAAACGGTGAAGTAATACATTGTGAGGAAAACTTAGAGATATCTCTCAATAGCTTGTGAAGCCAAGTCAGAGGCTCATGGGCAGCATAAAAACACTGACACCAGGTTAGTCACTAACTTCACGAAAAAGAAAGAAGTGTTTTTAATTTTTAAGTAATCCCAATAAAACATTTATTTCTTTCTTTTACTTCCTGCTTCTCTTGAATATGGTAGCCCGGTATGCCCGGTTTAGAATAGATAATTTGTTCTCTCGCTAACTCCAAAAGTCTCTCCAGCAATTGTTAAAAACTTTACAATTTAATGCAGTCCAAAAATGCCGTAGGTACTATTATAAGATGCCAAACAGACTGGCTATGACAATAATAGTTATTGCTTTAAACCGTAGAACGCCATCTATCGACGAACAAATTAACAACTATGTACTATGTATTATTTCGAAACGTTTTCATGCAGATACATAATTCATAATACGTTTGGTAATCGTTTGAATGCTAGTTTGAAATTACCTTAATTTATTCCGTTTTTGCCTTCTTATTTTGTGTTACCTAATTACCAAATCGCCTTTTCCATTAATTTATAAGAATCGCACAAACTACGCTGCCTTAGTCACGCTCGCGGTTGGTTTATCAACATTATTCTTTATCGGACGCGATATTACGTTGATAAATCGAAAATACATTAATGAAAATAGAGTTTTTAATCGATTGTTGTGTGTTCAGAAATGGAATCGATTTGCTTGGATAATAACTCGGTGTTTGGAAATATGGAAAATGATTGTGAGGTAACTAATGTTTTTTGAATTATTCTACCCATAAATTTCCAATAATAGGTGGTAACTACATAAAGTAGAATGTTACAAGGAGTTGGGTGAAAGTGTATTTTAATTCACTGCAGTTTTTGACGATATTTGACGCAAAAGCAGCTCTTGCAAAAAACCTTTAAATTATTTTTATTTGCTGGGCACATTCCCAAAGTAACCCCAAAGTTATTTGCCCCACATTCTAGAAAAAAATCACCTCAATTTATATCGTTCCGATTTCTCACACAAAAAAACCTACTACTCGATTTTTTATCTCGATCGAACGCGGAAACTCGATACCTATGTTAGTCGTACATTGCTCGAAAGTGCTTATCGCGATAAGAATTATATTCGTAAGGATAGATTGCGTATGCCTTAACAATCGGTCAGGATATCTTCACAGTCACTGAGAGGGAGTCGTGTTCACTTGTTTGATTTTATTGGGCCTATAAGTGCGGAAGAACAATGGTAAATATTACAAATTATATTGTTTTGTGAACAGTGTTCGATATAAGTCAAAGTGGGTTTTAAAAAGTGTTTCATAGAAAAAAAAAATTGGTGAATTATTTTGGTTGAAAATCGGAACTTATATTTTGTTGATATATCTGAAGTTACCACTCTGGCTCAACAGAGTGGTAATTGCTGCTAATGCCTTTTCTGTATTAGAAGACGGCCTTAAGATAATTATAAGGCTGGTTCTCGTTAAATATAGGAGCATTATACGGATCACTAGACCAAAGCAAATTGTTCGTCAAGGCAATATCTACATATTACGGAAGTATGTTTCCTATTTATTGAAGCGAGTTATTGAGCATGTTAGGGGACATTTTTGAAGGGGGAAAATCAGTTGCTTATAATAATTTATTCGATTAAAGTTTGAGTAATGTTCGTAAACTGACTGACATAACAGGATGGGACGTCGTAACTGTTACATTCATTTAAACTCTTTTTACTATAGAAACTAAGTAGGTACGTAGGTACGGTCACCAGTGCATCAATTTAAGCCAACTATCAAATTCTTCAAATGATTTTAAACCTTAAAACTTTGATTGTTAAGTTCAAAATCGATTGAGAAAATTTGACAGTTTGTGGCAACTTGATTTGCTGGCGTCGGTACCTAGCTACATTGTTTTCTTCATGTCAATTGTATAATTATGGTAGTTTTAGGTTATGTCCGAATACTTTCATACAAAAAATGGCGACTTTTTACCATTTGGATATAGAATAATACTTGTACTTGTACTTATACTCTTTTTGCTACACTTGCATTTATTCAGCGGTACGTCTATTTTGTAAAAAATCCTCACCACTGACCACTCCACCACATCACTTCACCAAGGTGAAGTGAACTGTCATTTGATATAAAAGAGTGAACGTGGAGTTTCTTGCCCGTTCTTCTCCCTAAGTACAGAGGCCAGCACATCAAGTTACCACAATCTGTCAAATTTCTTTGATAGTATTTCAACTTTATTGCAAAGATATAAGGTTCATTTTTAATTGAGGAAATTTGACAGTTAGGGATAGGTTGATGTGCTGGCGTCTGTACCTACTGCTGTAGAATGGGCAACTAGCTTCATCTGTCTGACTGACCGACCCCTTGACAATCAAATTCAAAAGTGCCTGTAAGTAATTGGTTTATTTGAAATAAATGCTTTGCGTTTGAGTTTGCTCCACATGAAGCTAGGGATTGACACTTCACTGACAGTTCACTTCAACTTAGTTTTCGCAGTGAGATTTTTATACAATAGATCGTCTGGTCATATACGTGGGTTGTGAACATGCAGCTGACCTTTTTAACCGACTTCAAAAAGGAGGAGGTTCTCAATTCGTATGTTTGTATTTTTTTTTTTTTTATGTTTGTTCGCGCATAACTCCGTTGCTTGCCAACCGATTTGAAAAATTCTTTTTTTGTTGGAAAGGGTATACTTCCCAAATGGTCCCATAAAATTTTTATCGAAATCGAATAAGCGGTTTTTGAAAAATCAACAAAAATAACCTACTTAATATATGTGGACGATGTTCTAATAAGTTCCTGTCACTGTAACTTACATACCAGGTAGTGGTATTAAAATTTTGGGGGGGAGGGGGGGGTTGTCTAGGTAGGTACCACAACTAAAAAGTGAAAAATAAAAACTTTTTTCCAAAAAATAAAACCGACTTCCAAAACAAACACTACAAAGTGACAAATAATTTTGATTTCGGAAGTCGGTGGCAAAAAATTAAAATACAAAACCGAAGACACCGACTTCCGAAATCAAAATTATTTGTCACTTTGTAGTGTTTGTTTTGGAAGTCGGTTTTATTTTTTGTAAAAAAGTTTTTGAAGAACATCACCAAAAAGATCAGTACAATAGATTATCCTCATTGGTGACCGACCGGTGGCCATTTCCGCTCGCCTCTGCCTTGTATATACCTTTTGTCAATCGCGTTTTATTAATCCTTTCATCTTGATCAAACCATTGAAGCATACTAAATGTAGCAGAATACAACCTTTGGAATGTTCATACAATAGTAGCGTATATAACAGTGTCGCAATGATTAAATTAATTATTGTAACAGTATGTTGCGACTCGTTCCTTCTACTGGTATGTTAGAATGTTTTGAGTTAAGAGTTTAGCTTTTATAAACTAGGGCCAAGATCTGTCAGACGATTCTGTCAAAATTTCACTGTGAAAACTTAGATGAAGTAAACGTGAAGTGAGCTGTTGATCCACCTAATGCTAGGAATTGTCACTATTGACAGCACTTTAAACTCATTTCACGTACGTTTTCACGGTGAAATTTTCACAGAATAGGATTAATAATCTTAAGCATTCATAACTGGAGATAAAAGTAAGGCCGCACCATACAGGATTTTTTCTAACTAACAGGAGGCGTTTAGACTCAACTAATTAGTTATAGAAGCGAATTATTTCTAATATTTATTATGTACTAGCTGACCCGACAAACGTTGTCCTGTCTTAACTATGATACCTACCCTACCTAACTACCCTACCTACCTACCCTACCTACCTACCTACCTACCTACCTACCTACCTACCCTACCTACCTACCCTACCTACCTACCCTACCTACCTACCCTACCTACCTACCTACCTACCTACCTACCTACCTACCCTACCTACCTACCCTACCTACCTACCCTACCTACCTACCCTACCTACCTACCCTACCTACCTACCCTACCTACCTACCCTACCTACCTACCCTACCTACCTACCCTACCTACCTACCCTACCTACCTACCCTACCTACCTACCCTACCTACCTACCCTACCTACCTACCCTACCTACCTACCCTACCTACCTACCCTACCTACCTACCCTACCTACCTACCCTACCTACCTACCCTACCTACCTACCCTACCTACCTACCCTACCTACCTACCCTACCTACCTACCCTACCTACCTACCCTACCTACCTACCCTACCTACCTACCCTACCTACCTACCCTACCTACCTACCCTACCTACCTACCCTACCTACCTACCCTACCTACCTACCCTACCTACCTACCCTACCTACCCTACCTACCTACCCTACCTACCTACCCTACCTACCTACCCTACCTACCTACCCTACCTACCTACCCTACCTACCTACCCTACCTACCTACCCTACCTACCTACCCTACCTACCTACCCTACCTACCTACCCTACCTACCTACCCTACCTACCTACCCTACCTACCTACCCTACCTACCTACCCTACCTACCTACCCTACCTACCTACCCTACCTACCTACCCTACCTACCTACCCTACCTACCTACCCTACCTACCTACCCTACCTACCTACCCTACCTACCTACCCTACCTACCTACCCTACCTACCTACCCTACCTACCTACCCTACCTACCTACCCTACCTACCTACCCTACCTACCTACCCTACCTACCTACCCTACCTACCTACCCTACCTACCTACCCTACCTACCTACCCTACCTACCTACCCTACCTACCTACCCTACCTACCTACCCTACCTACCTACCCTACCTACCTACCCTACCTACCTACCCTACCTACCTACCCTACCTACCTACCCTACCTACCTACCCTACCTACCTACCCTACCTACCTACCCTACCTACCTACCCTACCTACCTACCCTACCTACCTACCCTACCTACCTACCCTACCTACCTACCCTACCTACCTACCCTACCTACCTACCCTACCTACCTACCCTACCTACCTACCCTACCTACCTACCCTACCTACCTACCCTACCTACCTACCCTACCTACCTACCCTACCTACCTACCCTACCTACCTACCCTACCTACCTACCCTACCTACCTACCCTACCTACCTACCCTACCTACCTACCCTACCTACCTACCCTACCTACCTACCCTACCTACCTACCCTACCTACCTACCCTACCTACCTACCCTACCTACCTACCCTACCTACCTACCCTACCTACCTACCCTACCTACCTACCCTACCTACCTACCCTACCTACCTACCCTACCTACCTACCCTACCTACCTACCCTACCTACCTACCCTACCTACCTACCCTACCTACCTACCCTACCTACCTACCCTACCTACCTACCCTACCTACCTACCCTACCTACCTACCCTACCTACCTACCCTACCTACCTACCCTACCTACCTACCCTACCTACCTACCCTACCTACCTACCCTACCTACCTACCTACCTACCCTACCTACCTACCCTACCTACCTACCCTACCTACCTACCCTACCTACCTACCCTACCTACCTACCCTACCTACCTACCCTACCTACCTACCCTACCTACCTACCCTACCTACCTACCCTACCTACCTACCCTACCTACCTACCCTACCTACCTACCCTACCTACCTACCCTACCTACCTACCCTACCTACCTACCCTACCTACCTACCCTACCTACCTACCCTACCTACCTACCCTACCTACCTACCCTACCTACCTACCCTACCTACCTACCCTACCTACCTACCCTACCTACCTACCCTACCTACCTACCTACCCTACCTACCTACCCTACCTACCTACCCTACCTACCTACCCTACCTACCTACCCTACCTACCTACCCTACCTACCTACCTACCCTAGCCTACCTACCGACCTACCCTAACTAAAAAAAAATGTATTCTGCTATTCAGGGCGGAGACAAAGCCAACGAAACAAAAACCATGAAAATTGGTCCAGCAGATCTCGAGTTATAATGGAGGGAACAAACCCGACTTTCTTTTATATATATAGATATCTGTGTAAATCCGTGTGTTTTACTAAAAAAATCTGGATACTCGTATTAATTTATTATCTTTCTGTATGCACGTGCTTTTGTGGCAAATAAACGTAATTTTCCTTCTTTATTTTATGTTACGTTTTATAAACAATTAAAACACACGGTTAGGATGTGAATTGAGTAACGGTCTGATTACCAACATTTCTGTACCTACTGATTTAATACAATTGCTAAATCTTTTGATGAGTTCAAATACATGATTAATTAGTGCTAATTGTAATTACTGAAGCAGTATATAGGGGGATGTTTATTTCATGTTTGGAATTTTCTGGTGTACAATCCAGTAAATTATATTATTTATAATTATAGTTTCGTTTGTGCAATGATTCCTCTCGAAAAAATCATTCTTGAACCAGGTTGAAATCAAATGGAGCTGGTAAAATTACAAGCAGAAATTAAAAATACCTTTTAGGCCCAGACACTGTTTCAGACGAACCCACTAAAAATACTAAGAGAAATGTTATACGTCATAAAGGAATAATGTTTCGTTTTATATTCATAGGGTTTCTTTATTATGTTTTATTACTAATACATTTGAGAACACCCTTTATAACGAACCCGCTCACAGTCCGGAAACACCTTTTATAACGTGGAGTACGTTACCGCCACTCGTGTGTAGTATTTAAAACAAAGGAAACGGTAAAAATTGTTGTGAAAACCATTGCGATAATAACCCCAACGAGATATAAATACACGGGAATGTAGTATTAAGTTTCATAAGTAAACAAATACTTTCCTACGTCAACATTTTATTAAAGTACTTCATTTGATACCAAACACTATAGAATATTTTAATGAATTTTCTTTTCCTTGCTATTATAATATGCTTTATGTATATGTATCATTAATAGACAGGGTTTATATTATAAATGTATAATACATAGTTACCCGATTAATTTTTTTTTAACGAGTTTAAAAAAAAAGAAAATTAAAAATATATCTTTTAAATCACGCTATTTTTAGACCACACCCAAAAACAATAAAACTTGGTATTGATATCTAAATAATATCTATCACATCGTTTCCTTTAAAAATTGCACAGTTAAATGGGGTCAAAGGTCCCTCCCATGCCTACGTAAGTCCTATTGACGATTCAGTTCATTGCAACTGACACTGGCACGTTTCATATCCTCAATTGACTGTAATTGCACGGATGACCGACCACGATATGTAAATTAGATAATGTACACTACACTATTATAGGTCATAGGCTTTTCTATGGATAATATTAATATTTTTAGTAAGTGATTAGTATAAACGACTAGAAGTTTCTTATTATCAATGAGAGTATAGTTTTTAACACTTTACTCCCGGAATCTGTGTTTAAGTCAATGTAAACAGAGAGTCGTGTTAAAATGGTCATTTTTTATGGGTATAATGAAATTAAGACAACGAGTATTTTTTGGTATTTTAATAAAATAAGTTATTAAAAAATTAAAATTTAAAGTGAGTATGTCCTCCCCTTGCAGCGATTACGGCATGTAATGGTCTTGGCATGCTTTCCACCAGGGTTTTGATGGTGTCCTGTGGAATGTGTTCCCACTCAGCCCAGATCACACGTTTAAGCTCCCTGATGTTTTTTGGAAGAGTTTGGACAGGTCATACTCGCATTTTTTAGGCGACCCAGATTTGCTCAATGGGGTTAAGGTCGGGGCTTTGCGCTAGCCAATCCAAAAGACGAATACCGACCACTTGCATCTAAGCATCTACGTCGCCAGAATGGTGTGCCCGACCATTATCGTCCATGTAAATGGCATGTTCACCAATTAAAGTCAGTGCTGGTTGTGCATGTTGACAAAGGATTAATGTTATGTACCCTTGCGCATTTAGTGACCCATTTTCTATGAATACTATCTCGGTACGATAGCTGGAAGTTACGCCCACCCAAAACGTAACGGTCCCTCCAACATAAGGGGTGATTTCTTCAAAACATACGTCGGCGTAGCGTTCCCCTGGTCTTCATAACACTCGCTGACGTCGGTCCTCACCATTCAGATAAATTCGAGCCTCATCGGAGAAGATTAGGCTACTCCAGTTACCTAGTGTCTAAAATAGGCAATTTCTAGCAAACCTCAATCGAGCAATCCTGTGCTCACGGAGTAACTTGGGGGCCCGCGCTTGTAGTCGACTGCGTATATCAGCTGCCAAAAGCCTCCTCCTCACGGTCCATAGGCTAACTTGCGCTCCTCGTACCTCTTCAAGGTTTCTTTTGGGGTCTATGTAACTGCATTTGCGGTTCCTAAGCACCTGAGTCACAAAACAGCGGTCGTCTCATGGTTCTGTGCAACGTTTACTCATAGAACCTTGCCTTATCTGAACGGAACCTGTCTCTTGGTATCGAGTCCAGGTCCTTTGGACGGTTGAACGACTCACGTTTAACCGCTGTGAGACGTAACATTGGCTTCACCCCTCTCCAGCAGCGCTATAATTTGACTAGCTCTTATTGCTTTTTCTGCCATTACAATCGACACAAAGATATCTGTTTTAAGTTACAATAAGGCAAGATTAGCGACAAACATAAATGATTCTACTAAAAATAACGAGAAGTTAATTTTAGTGGCCTGATAACCTTTTAACCGCAAACCCGCGAAAAGTTAATAAAAAGTCACTAACTGAAAAAGGGATTATTGTTTAAAAAAACTAAAGTTTCCAATTTGGAATTTACTTCTTTCCATACCCCAGACTCTTTATCAAGTCCTAACAACACAGTTTGGCTATTAAATCTTCTTAAAATTAAATGATAACCAATAATGTAGGAAAATCAAAACCACCCGTTTTTTTGCAAATGAGTGTATGTATGATATAAATATAATTTATAGCCTGTAGCACTCAGGAATAATGTAGCTTTCTATCAGTGAAAAAAATTTTGAAATTGGATCATTAGTTCCGGAGATTACCCCCTACATAGAAACTTACAAATTTTACCTCTTTATAATATTATTATATATTATATTAAGTAATAAGTAATTAAGTATAGATGACTTTTATCTTATAATCGCTAGAAAAGGTCTAATTTTAATTACGAAATAGATCAAGAATCTCTTCAGTATTAAAGAGTCTAACTGAAACCTATTGAACCTGGCTGGTAAATAACTGACAGCATTCGACCTTTGAAATGAATAGAATAGTTTGATAGGTTTTTATAAAAGAAAAATGGTTCCGTCAGTAGCCGGCTTGACGGATGTATTTATACAAAGCAATATAATTGAATAACTGCTGCCCGTGTATTTGTATTTTATAGGATAAGAAATCCCTACAGTATATTACACAAGCTTTACCACTGAGCCCCCTAAGTGTTGGTCCCTCCCCTCTGACCTTCACAGTGCAAACAGGGTTCTTATTGTCCCACTACGCACTGTAGGGTCAAGGGCCCCGTTTGTGTAACTCAGCTTGAGTTTATCTATACTATAATATTATAAAGAGGTAAAATTTGTAAGTTTGTAGTAGGGGGTAATCTCCGGAACTAATGATCCAATTTCAAAAAAAAATTCACTGATAGAAAGCTACATTATTCCTGAGTGCTATAGGCTATAAATTATATTTATATCATACATATTAGCCGAGCTATCGCAATTTTCGTCTAGAAAGTCAGAAAGAAATACCTCCGAAAACAGAATTATTTGCATGCGCTGCCTAAACAGTTGTTTAAAATTGAAAGCAATGTATGGCAACCCGGTTCGCCTTAATTATTTCTACAGAAAAGTCCGCGTCACCATATTCCTATCTTTTGTATTTTAACTTTTATATTTCGTTTTGTTATAATAATAATAATAATAATAAAAATGTTTATTTCTTCACTTTAGTACATAACTATGTTAGGTTTGGAGTCACCTTTTAAGCAAAGATTTGCTTGTATTAGGTGGTTCCGCTCCTCCAATTTACAATAATTCTAAGATATATTATGTGAGAAATAAGCAAAAATTTTTATTTAAGGCTAATTACGATTTTATAATTCATACAACAGTAAGGGAGCGCACTGGGTGTGGAATATGTTTGCGAGTGTGTGTATGTGTGGGTTCGTTTGTGTGTGAGTGTTTGTGTAGGTGTCGGGATGTAGTGTGTGTGAAATATGTGGTATGTGTAGCGTGAGGGTGTGTGGGTGTGGTGTGTATATGTGTACAAATTATGTGTGTATTTTTTATTTATTTTTTAGTTATGTGATCTTGTGTAGGATATCTTCGGTTTCTTCGTAACTTTTACTCTTGAGCCATTCAGTTAGTGTTTTTTTGCAGTCGTGGTATGTCATAGAGTAGATGGCACATTGTGCATTGAGAGCGTTATATATACGGGAAGATTGTTTAATAAATTGCCTTGTAGCAAATGTAGTATTCACTGCACAATCTTCAGCTACTTTATTTTTCCTCCTAGAATGTGTCTTGGAAGTAATGAAGGGAAGAGATTTGTGTTTTTTTAATGCAATCTGCAGTACATAGAGTTTCCTAACTGACAAAAGGTTTGAGGTTGAGTATAAATTTTCCGTGGGGAATCTAATCGGTTTAAAGTACATAATTTTTAGTAAAGCTCTCTGTGCCCTCTCTAGCTCCAAAAATTTTGTTTTAGATGCTCCGCCCCAAATCGGCAAACAGTACGTCAGTATAGACTGACCCAGGGAGACATAAATCTGCTGGATAAGATCCTTAGTGGTCACGTGGCGAAGAGATTTGAACGTCCAAATTAATTTCCTAACTCTGTTCATTAATAGCTCTAGGTGCAAGTGCCACGATAGTCTTTGATCAAGCATAACACCAAGGTATTTAGTACTGGATACTTTTTTGATTTTTAAACAAGAGCAGGTGTTGTTAGTGGAGCTGGAGCAGGTGTGGATTTTAATTTGAAGATCTTGTGGTGGCTGGGTACGGTCAAATATGGAAAAGCAGATGTAATTTGTCTTTGAAATATTCAAAGTTAATAGGTTCCGATCGAGCCAGGAAGCTACTGTAGACAGACCACGTTCGGCGATGCGACCAACGCTGTTCCATGTTTCGCCCGAGAAAACAATTGCTGTATCGTCAGCATAAGAAAATATGTGAGCCCCTTCGATACTCATGTTACATAAGCTGTTTATATAAATGAGAAACAGCGGCGGCCCAAGCACACTGCCTTGTCCTACTCCGTAGGTCACTATTTCTTCGGAACTAGTGACTGATCCTATTTTAACTACGTACCTGCGCTCACTCAGGTATTCCGTGAAAAGTTTAAGTGGTACTCCTCTTATACCAATGTCTTCTAGCCTATGTAAAAGCGTGGGGACAGAGACTGTGTCGAAGGCTTTTTTGATGTCTAGAAAGACGGCCAGACACTTTTCTCGATTGTCCACTTTTCCTGTAACGATAGAGGTCAGCGCTAGGACCGCGTCTTCTGTAGACTTTCCCTGTCTAAAGCCAAACTGTGAGGGTGAAATTATTTTATGCTTTGTTAAATATGTATTTAATCGTTGGTTTATTATTCTTTCGACAATTTTAGACAGGGACGGGAGGACGGATATCGGCCTATAGTTAGACGGGTCAGCTCTGTCACCACACTTATGCACAGGTGTTATTACAGCTTGTTTGAGGGGCGTGGGAAAGCACCCTTGTTCAAAACATAGGTTTATAAGGTGTGAAATTAATGGTGAAATAATGAACTTGGCAGATTTTAAAAAGCTTACGGGGATTTTGTCCCAGCCAGTAGCACTGTCGGATTTTAGGCTCGTAATTACGGTTGCTACTTCTTCAGCGTCGGAGTTGAGCAGTACAAACGATGAGACCGGCGGGTTTCGAACGTCCGTAGGTGTGTTGGGGTCGTTGTTGGCCTGTCTCTCAGGATTGTGTATTATTTCGTCAGCAAGATGCTTTCCAACGGTTGAGAAGTATTTATTTACTTTATTCACCGCCTCGAGAGGAGTAGCGGCCGATTCTAGTAATTCTGTGTTTTGTGTCTTTGGTGGTTTTCGTTGGCAAATATTGTTTATTGTTTGCCATAGCTTTTTAGAGTTTTTGTGTGCCTTATAAAGCTGTTCGCGATCGTATTTACGTTTTTGTTTCTTAATGACGCTGTTGCAGTAGTTCCTGTATCTCCTATACGTGATTTTTAGTATCTCATTATAAGGGTCTAGTTTTAACTTTTTTTGCATATTGTTGCGGTTATGTATACAGCGCAATAAGCCTATTGTCATCCAAGGTGGTATAAAAAAGTATTTTTCGACTTACTTCTAATGTTTAAACAAGAAATTTTCCGCGGACGAAGTGGCGGGCAGAAGCTAGTAATCAATAAAACAATAATTGACGCTTGCAGTCGCGTCCCGTATCCAGCGCGTGATTCGTCCCGTATCTCGTGCGGGATTCGTCCCAGTACCAGAGTTTTATATTTAATCAGTTTTCAAGAGATATTTTCCTCGTTTGTAAAATGACGGTTAGATAAAATGCTTATCGTAAAGGCGTATTAATTTTAAATTAGTATATATTTCTGACACACTCAGTGGATTAACATAATGATTATTGGAATTCCTAAACATAGAGATTAGAAACACACGAAACATTATATTACAAATAACAGGATGTTAGTTTGTAGATACAATGTTTGGTTAATAACACATTATCTTTTATACTACTATTTTTCTATGATAAGGTTTTCAGGAAAAAAACTTGAGGCAATAAAGATTGTAAAATGTACCTCCTCGATATTTTCCGTTCGTTTTGTTTCAAAAGCAGGGTATTAATGTAGAAATGTCATAACGATATTCAATATTCTATTAGGCGATTATCACACGGCACCGCTCAACCGCGCGGTTGGAGAAGTTTACGGTAGAATTGAGCACCGCCCGACCGCGCGGTCGGGCGGTATCCGTGTGTTAGGCATAAATAAACGGATTTCTTAGAGACCAATGCGACATGAGATCCGCTTCACCGCCTACCGCGGCGGAGCGCGGTGCCGTGTGTAAATCGCCTTAGAGCCAACAAGAAGTGTATATCCTCCTTTTATTGTTTTATTTTCTTTTACTTTAGTTGACATATTCTACACCTTCTTTCGTTTTTTTCTTCTTTATGTGGGCATCTCGACTATGACCAAAAACAAATAAAAATATTTTTTAATATTTAATTAATTGATTGCTTAAACCTAACAAAGGTGCCGAAACAGTATGATATTATTGTAAATCAGAATGAACATCAAAAATTATCAACGGTCCAACGGTTTGAACTAACCAATAAAAAAACATAGTGACAATCACAACTTTTGAATAATAGATAAATCACTTGATCAGATTTCACCAATGTTACGCGACCAGCACATCTAAAAAGCGTTCATGACCTAACAGTGTCAATTCCATAGAAAACAATGATACTGGCAGGCATTAAACGGCCGCCTTCAAGCGGCTCTTGCCCAATTTGAGGGGGCCAAACGCCTCCTGCCGGAGGCTTTACGCGGGAGTCGTGCGGTCCATGGCCCTTTACGGGCCCCCGGTGTGGGCGCGTTCATTGCGGCGGCGAGCCGCCCACTATCTGAACGCGCCCCAAAAGGTGGTAGCCATTCGGCTAATCCGGGGGTACCGCACGATCTCGGGCGAGGCGGCAAGCCTCCTTGCCGGACTGCCGCCGTGGGATCTGGAGGCGATAGTCCTCGCGCGCCTGTACAAGTGGCGCGCGGAGGTACTTAGCCGGGGGGAAACTCCGTTTCCGCAGCAAATTGCGGCGGAGCGGACGGACCTCCGGCGCGATCTCATGGCGGCCTGGAATCAGCGACTGTCGCAACCCAGCGCAGGGCACGCCACGATAGTGGCGGTAAGGCCCCTCTTTGAGGAGTGGCTAGAGAGGCGTCACGGCGCCCTCACCTACCGCCTGACGCAGGTCCTCACCGGACATGGATGTTTCGGGAGGTTTCTGCACATCATCAGGCGGGAGGAAACGCCAGGGTGTCACCACTGCGAGGATCGCACAGAGGACACGGTAGAGCACACGGTGCAAACCTGCCCCGCTTGGGCGGAGCACCGCTGTGTCCTCATAGAGGCGATCGGCGGCGGCGACCTCTCGCGCCCGGCTCTGGTGCAAGCCATGGTCCGGGGCGAGAGGGAGTAGGAGGCAGTCACCTCCTTCTGTGAAAAAGTTACGCTCGCGAAGGAGGTGGCGGGATGGGAGAGAGAAAGGTCCTCCCGTCCCAGCCGCCGCAGGAGGCGCCCCGGGCGTTGGGAGCCACGTGACGACTCCCGGCCACCGTAGGCGCGGGCCTGCGGACGGTGAGTAATGGGTGACTCACCGTCCGATCAGCACCAGACCCGTGCGGTACGGCGCGTATATGTTCCACGCGCGCCTCAAAGAGATGTCAGCATATGAAGGGGCCCCCTCAGGGCCAAGCCTGCCGGGTAAGCGGGATTGTCTGTCCGAAAGGGTTACCGCTACCCCGGAACATAAAGGGCTACGGAAGGAACATGGATGGGTTTTAGTCAGTAAGAGTCTGACACTCCCTTCCGCTCCACCCAGAGCGGGAGCAGTCATTGGATGATTTCCCAGCCTTAAAAAAAAAAAGGCATTAAACGGGGTTTAGGTGTTGATCGTGTTCAGTTTCACTGGTGAAATTCGCCCTAAACCACTCTTAACTACATAACATATACCTACCACACAGACTTACGTCAATACTTGATTATTTCTTCTGTTAGTGTCGCTGCAACTGCTATCTATATATAGCTTTATCAAAAATAAATTGTATAATGATAGTGAATTAATGTAAAACATGTATATTATCAGTGATTATAAGAAAAATCTAGATTTTTCGCTTACATTGGTAGGTACTCTGTTGCCGAACGAAAAACAAAAGCAATCACGAGGTTCGTTTTTTTTCTCTAGTTTCGAAACGGAGCAGTAGTTCTATTACAAATTCCAGATTCGACCGTGATAACAAAGGTGCAGTGAGTTTAAATTGAGCTTTCAATAGTGCGAATCCCTAGCATTAGGTGGAATGACATCTCACTTCACCTAAGCATTCACGGTGAGTTTTCTAAATAATCGTCGGACTGTAATTTGTTGGTTTGCATTACCATTACGCCTTAGGAGTGCTTTTGTTGGTTGTGCTTTTGCTTAGGAGTGCCTTTGTTGGGGTCGGTACAGAGGCCAGCACATCAAGTTACCACAATCTGTCAAATTTCTTTGATAGTATTTCAAGTTTATTGCAAAGACATGTCATAAGGTTCATTTTTAATTGAGAAAATTTGACAGTTAGGGATAGCTTGATGTGCTGGCGTCTGTACATAAATAACTGTCGGCCGATTCTGTAAAAATCTCACCATGAAACCTAAGGTGAAGCGAGCTGTTATATTCGCCTATTGCTAGGGATTAACACTACTGACAGCTCATTTTAAACTCACTTCACCTACGTTTTTACGATGATATTTTTAACCGACTTCAAAAAGGAGGAGGTTCTCAATTCGGATATTTGTATTTTTTTTTTTATGTTTGTTCGCGCATAACTCCGTTGCTTGCCAACCGATTTCAAAAATTCTTTTTTTTTGGAAAGGGTATACTTCCCAAATAGTCCCATAAAATTTTTATCGAAATCGAATGAGCGGTTTTTGAAAAATCAACAAAAATCAAAAAAAAATCCTACTTAATATATGTGGACGATGTTCTAATAAGTTCCTGTCACTGTAATTTACATACCAGGTAGTGGTATTAAAATTCTGGGGGGGAAGGGGGGGGGGGTTGTGTAGGTAGGTATCACAACTAAAAAGTGAAAAATAAAAACTTTTTTACAAAAAATAAAACCGACTTCCAAAACAAACACTACAAAGTGACAAATAATTTTGATTTCGGAAGTCGGTGGCAAAAAATGAAAATACAAAACCGAAGACACCGACTTCCGAAATCAAAATTATTTGTCACTATGTAGTGTTTGTTTTGGAAGTCGGTTTTATTTTTTGTAAAAAAGTTTTTACAGAATACCACTACAGCAGTATTTGTTGAACTGCCCCGTTGGTCTCGTGGTCGCAATTGCTGAGCGTGTAGGTTTGCCCAAAATTATATAAAACGATATACATAAAATTATATCAACATTAATCACGAGCACAAGACAGGAATAGTCTGCAGCTGCACGTCATGACTGTGACAAGAAAGTTTGCACTCAGCGTGATGCTGTGTTATACCACCCTCAGCACAGCGCTGATTTTCAGTGCTCGACCAAAAAATGTCGAACATTTTTAATATTTTTTTTTTCATGCGGAAAGATAAAATACTGTTTGCACCTTGACCATGAAAAATCGTAGACAAACTAAGTCATTGATTAAAGCTTGTTTGCTCTATGATTAACGTTATTTTTCCATTAGGAAGTTAAAACACGTGTACATTGGTGTTTAAAAGTGTATTGAATTGTGTATGGATTAGGGACGGATTTGCTTCACCTCATCTGCTTCCGTTAAGACTGTTTGATGACAAGCCGAATCGGTTTTGTTTTCTACATGATGTCAATTTCAACATGAATAAAATATCCATGAGGTTTAGAAACGGGTGACTGTGATTATGCAACTTCGTTGAAGGAGCTTAGGGTCTAAATTATTATTCTCTTTCTGAGACGCATTAAAAAAGACATAATACATAATTATGTATATAACGTGGCGCTACAATATGGTGATCTTAATGAAACACATAGGTACATACGTTTTCACATGTTCGTTTCATGAAGACATTATATTTCCATTAAACAATATTATTTACGGATTTATTTAAAATATTACAAAATAGCATCTCAGAGCAACCTTCTTTACTTACTTAAACGGATCATAACATTCGCATCAATTAAATTAAAACGAATAAGCAATACTATTAGGTGAAACAACTGCAAAAAGTAGGTGAATAGAATTTTTTATTTAGTTCGTTTGATTTTTTTTTCAATTTGCGATTTATTTTAACCTATCAACATTTATTGTGATTAAAAGACACTAGCCCTACCCGTGTGTTAATTTAATGTCAACATTATAGCGCTACGTTGTATAGGAACGAGGATAATGACTAGTTATTCTTGTGGTTCTAAGTAGACTTATTGCAGTGTATGATGAACTTTTAATGAAAATCTTGACTTAATCATCAGTTTAAATGGATTTCCAATAACTATGTTATCAGATTTCTAGTTAAATGCAATATTCATGTAGGTTTGATGACTATATTTATTGATATGACTAAAGGGTAGTTATCATGGAGTCAAAACTTTTCAATGACGGTACAATAATAATAACATAATAATGTATAATTATCACTTGCTTAAAATCGGTAAAGGATAACATCGTGAGGAAACCGGCATGTCTGAGAGATATTTCTCAACAGCATGTAAAGCTAAGTCAGAGGCCCATGGGCAGCATAAAAACTCTGACACCAGGGTAGTCACTAACCACACGAAAAGAAGAATGACGGTACAGGAAATAAAAATATTTTTTTATCTGATTCCAAAATTGTAGTTTTCTGTTACATGTATAAGAACGTAGGAATTGGAAGAATGATTAAGTTATTAGAGTATGAGTGTGTGAAGAATGAGTCAACCTGAATTTATTGGCGGAAAGTGTAGGCAATAAACCTTAAAAGGTAGCATTATGAGTAAGCACAATAAGGTGTGAGTAATATTGAGTGCTAAACGGAAAATATGTGTGTAATTGATACACTAATTAAAGGCCACTTTAACTATACTTTCAGTCCACTCGGCGATAATTTCAAAAAAAGTTAACACAAAAACCAGTGAGGCTAAAACAAAATAATTTTGTAAACGATTTTGTTTGCCAATATGACATTGACATGTACATTAAAAAATAATTTAAGAATTTAATCTGAATAAGATAACATTTCGCAGTTGTAAATATCTCTGACGTCACACTTCTTATCTACTTTACGCTTTATCACGATGATAACTAATCCATTCATTCACCTTTTTACAGAGTAAACTCTTCAGTTCCAAGTCAAACGAGTTCGAGCTCGAAGCACTGGAAGTCCACAACGAGTTCAGAAGTGAACATGGAGTCCCACCACTAGTGCTCAGCAAAGAAATCAGCAAATACAGTCAAAAATGGGCAGAAGATTTAGCCAAAAAGGACGAAATGGCATACAGCCTCAATCAGAACTACGGAGAGAATGTATACTGCGGGTGGTCAGCAGACCCTCACACGAAAATAAAAGCTAGAGACTGTGTCGAAAAATGGTACAGCGAAATCAACAATTTCTCCTTTGGAAAAGAACCAGAACTATTGACATGTGGACACTTCACACAGATAGTCTGGAAAGGTACCAGGGAGCTAGGGGTAGGAAGCGCTAAGAGTAAATCCGGGAAGCTTTATGTAGTTGCAAACTATCATCCACCAGGAAATTACAGCGGGCAGTTCGTTAAAAACGTTTACCCTCCGGGGGCCAATCAGTTCAGAAGCTACAACAATAACTCCCCAAGAGAATCCTACAACAACTTAACGCCGCCATCACCCAACCAAAGAAACAGTAAAAACTTGAGCGACATCGCTTCAGATTTGGTCAATAAATTCCGATCATCTTCAATATCCGGGGATAAATTTGATGAAGAGTTTTTGAAGGCTCACAACGAATACAGAAAAAATCATGGAGCAAAACCTTTGGAGCTCAGCAAGAAGCTGTGTAAATTGGCAGACGACTGGGCAAAGACCTTAGCAAAGAAAGGGAAAACTGATCACAGAGATCAGAATGAATATGGAGAGAACATATTTTCAGCTTGGTCTACTGATCCAAGCTTCACAGTATCAGGGAGGGACCCTGTGGACAAATGGTACAGTGAGGTAGATAACCACAAATTCGGCAAAGAGCCTTCAGACTTGAAGTCTGGCCATTTCTCACAAGTTGTCTGGGAGGACACTAAGGAGCTGGGAGTGGGTGTTGCCAAGTCTAAAGAGGGTCACATTTACGTCGTTGCGTATTATTACCCTCCCGGCAACGTGATCGGGAGTTTCTCGAACAAAGTTAAGCCTCCAATTAATTGAGTTTTTGAACACCTTAATTAATTTTCACAACCAAAGAAACATTCCATAGAATTTAGGCTATTTAGGTTATTTTTACAATGTAATTTTCCATCATTTTTATGAAAGATATACCTCTATTTATTGATTGTTTATAAGACACCTATTTAATTATAGTTTTTACGTAACTTTTTGTATTTTATTACCCATTTGAAATTAAATTAAAAAGTTACACAAATAGACCTGTTAATATTTAACTTAGTTTCAAGACGAGACATTGTTTGCGATATTTAATTAACAGCTAATTTGAATTACACTGACTGAGAACTCGCTACATCTTCTAAAATAGGTACCTATGGGTATTTTTTAGCTTACAATGTGTAAAGTTTGCCTCTGCCGTGTGTTGTTACGATATGTAAAGTTTTTAAAGGGAAAATAGACAATAATTTAAAAAAATTGTCGAGTGATATTAATAAAGTTATTTATAAAAACAACTACACACATCAAAAGTGTCTAGGGATCAACATATATTTTTGCAATAACTTTTCTCTTGATTGATATTAATTTAAATTTTCTTTAAGGATTCATCAAATAAAGTGTTTTCGTTTGTCACAGTAACGATAAACCAAGTCACCTTTGCATTAATAAAGAAATTTGCCATTTTCCTAATAAAGGGATTTTTGACATTTGAACCACTAACATTAAAGTTCGAAAAAAAGACTGAAATAACAGTTTTTTTTTAAATTTTATTGGGTAACTTAAACAATTAATAATCCGTGTTTCTACCGCGAACACTAACAACACAAGAACATCGGTTTGGCATACTCAAAATGAGTTCATCCAAATCACGCTGTGGAATGGCCGCCCATGTTCGTTGCAACAACAAAAAAAGGTCTTCTTGCAACTGGATACCCTCCATATTCGGCAGAGCTCTTCTCTGTAGCATATCCCATGCATGCTCAATCGGGTTCAAGTCTGGCGACTGAGCAGGCCAGGGCAGGACATTGATGTTAGCTGCGGCGAGAGTCTGTCTTACAACTCTTGCGGTGTGCGGTCGTGCATTATCATGCATTAACTGAAATAAGGGACCGATTTGCACTTGTAGAGGAACGATGACGTCAGATACAATCGTCTCAGCATAAATTTGAGCGTTGAGGTTGCCTCTGATCCAAATCAACTCAGTTCTTCCGCCGATCCAAATACCCGCCCATACCATGATGGTTCCACCACTATAAGGATGGACTTCCTGGCAGGATTTTAATCGCTGTTGGCGTCCAGGGGTTCTCCAGTGTCGTATACGTCTTGTATCCGGTCTCATACCAAAACGAGACTCATCAGAAAAGCACACGAAACGCCATTGTTCTTCTGCCCAATTTCTGTGTTCAAGAGCCCATTGATATCGAATCCTACGATTGTGCATTGCTATAGGTGGTACCCGTAGCGGTCTTCGGGAATGAAGGTTCACTTCATGCAAGCGGTTTCTGACTGTTTGGTCGCTAATTAAGTTCCCTGAAGAGTGATGAAGCCTCACGGCTAACATCATGGCGGTTATTGTTGGAGCTCTTCGAGTTAAGATTTGAATGTATCGGTCTTGTCTCCGTGTCACCAGACTTGAACCCGATTGAGCATGCATGGGATATGCTACAGAGAAGAGCTCTGCCGAATATGGAGGGTATCCAGTTGCAAGAAGACCTTTTTTTGTTGTTGCAACGAACATGGGCGGCCATTCCACAGCGTGATTTGGATGAACTCATTTTGAGTATGCCAAACCGATGTTCTTGTGTTGTTAGTGTTCGCGGTAGAAACACGGATTATTAATTGTTTAAGTTACCCAATAAAATTTTAAAGAAAACTGTTATTTCAGTCTTTTTTTCGAACTTTAATGTTAGTGGTTCAAATGTCAAAAATCCCTTTATTAGGAAAATGGCAAATTTCTTTATTAATGCAAAGGTGACTTGGTTTATCGTTACTGTGACAAACGAAAACACTTTATTTGATGAATCCTTAAAGAAAATTTAAATTAATATCAATCAAGAGAAAAGTTATTGCAAAAATATATGTTGATCCCTAGACACTTTTGATGTGTGTATTTTATAAGTTCAAAAATACTTTAGAATAAGTTATTAAACCTTATAGAACTTTGAAATAGTCGATTTAAATGAAAGTTCTATATTTCCAAAATACTTGTCTTAAAAAAAACACATTGCTGGACGTTTGATCGACACTTACAGAGGTCATGGACCTTTTCTTTTATAGAACGAAAAATTTAATTATGAACCTTAAAATAGATGTGACGACAGATCTTAACTAAATGCTAAATCATCGAGATATTTCTAGCCGTGAAAAGGTTAAAACATGAAAAGTACTCCATATCGGCCTCCAACAGTTCGCTACGAGAGAACTTGCCCACAAAATAGATGTAGATAGAGCATGAATCGTTGCAAGGGTATCTACGAGCACACTCTACTGCAAAAATTTGTTAAATTACAACCATCGCGATTTTATACCCTAAATCGTAGGTTACAAGGTTGGTTTTAAAATATTATTTTATTTTTATAGTACCCGAGTACGGTGCTCGATGTCTCGTTGGAATTTCGTATCATTAGTTTTGAAAAGCGTGTTTCGGAGTTGAGAGCAGTCACTTAGTGGGCTCATAAATTTTAGTTGAACCTTTTTGTTTGGTCAAATAGATTTACAGCTAATGTACCTTTTCATAAAATGGTGATGATTTTTTATATTTTCATTGTCCTTTTTTAAAAGAAATTCCTACAATTTTACATTTAAGAGACAAATATTCCGTAAGTGGTTTGGATTTATGAAAAATTATGTGAACTACTTATGTATACAGGCTGAAATTGAATTCATGAGCCTTTTAAGAGGCCATTGTACTCATCATTATTACCAACTTTCACTATTGGAACAAATTTGAAATCGTGAAAAAAAAGCGAGCATAATGTATGTAAGAGCAGAGATTTTTTCGCGATTTCAGATTTGTTCCCATGTAGAATAAAGCGCAAGATGATCGTTAAAACGATATTTATATCCACCTTTATTGTTTTTATGTATTTTCTATAGCTTGGCAACTTATGGCAACGACTTTAATGATTTTGAGGATGACAACGTGGTTCAAATTGTCATCAGCATTAGCCGAAAGACAGACGTACGCTGCTGGACATAGACCTTCCCACGCATCGCCAATTTGACTGGTTCTATGCTTATCGCATCCAGCGTATTCCTCCTGATTACTACATATCATAAAACAAACTCCCCCTCCGCGTTTGTCAGTATGAACGCGACAAACTAAAAAAAAAACTGAACGCATGATCGTTTTTTTTTTACTGATGAAGGGAGTGATTCAGGAGGGATTAATTAAAGTTTTGTGTATTTTGGCTGTACTATGACGATGTAAAATACTCCAAAGTGGATGGACCTCAGTTATATTTTAATCTGACCCACATACTCAACACAATAGGCTGAAGAAACACACAAACAAAACACTACTATAGAAAAAATATGTTGGCCTGCATACATGATCGCCTACCCGTGCGAAGCCGAGGTGAGTTGCTAGTAAATTACGTATATATTCAGTTATGATAACATTTTTAAAAGAAAAGTCAAGCTGCTCGTTAGCTTGACTTTCATTTTTTTAGCTATAATTACAACCATGGTGGCAGTGACGCATATTTTCCCCCAATCTTTGGTATTTGCGTTCATTCTGTGCGTCATATTGGCCGCGATAAAAGTATTTTCTTTCTCCTACTTGCAATGCCTTCCAATTTGACGATTTGTTGGTAAGCAGACGAATTTTGCAGACGAATTTTCGAAACATATAAAGCAATGGATTGGGAATTATCTTCAAATGTTTCGAAATGTGAAAAAACAGTGTGTAATTAAGGTGGTGGTTGAAGCTATCAACTTCTAACATCACTCTACTAACAAAAAACAGACAAACATCCTTGATACACCATACATATTGAACTCCCCACGCAAGTGCCATTTCACGGTATGCATTCAATATTGCACTTCCAATGGATTTGATGAGAAAACTTTTATTACTGCAATGCTCCTACTGTGTGTGCTGTGACCATGTTTGTACTGTGACCTTTTATACTGAAGTGAAGCAAAATGAATGTTTTTATCGTTGCTGTTTGTGTGGTAGGTTTAATTTAAATTTGTTGGTATAAACGTTCGGAGGAGCTTGTGGCTAAGTAATAATAGCCGCACGTATCGATCGACCAGGTTAAGCTACGCTTGCCGGGGTTGGTCCATGGATGGGTGACCATATTTACTTATCGAGACTCCTCCGTGCCTCGGAAAGCAACCTCAAAGAAAAAAGGCACCATATTCTGACACGTGTCTCAAGTTCTTGGGAAAGAGATATCTGAGGCTTTGATGATATCCCACCCTCAAAAAAAAAGCCGTAGGATTGGGGATATTGAAAGGGTTTGTTTAACATGAGTTTCCCAATGACCGCCTTGTCTCAGTTAATGTAAGACACTAATAGCATAAAAAGCAAAAATCTGAGCGTTTTTATCTGAAATTATTATCTCGGAGTGAGCAAGTAAATGAAATTCGTTCATTTATTGTTTAAGTGTATAATTATCAAGGTTTTTCGTAATTTGGCTGAAATATATCTACATAGAGTGTAAAAGGGACATCGACCTGAACCCGGTTGCCAAGGATTCAGTGCATTATTCTGATGGACTTATTCATGATGTATAGCTCTATCTCGTTCCCACTGTTGTTGGGCCCCTAGTTTAGTTCGATTCTCAACAAAATGGGTGCCTACATACGAGTTGTCAGGTTCAATTCCTAAGTCTAACAAACGGCAATACTATTAAGTAAAAATGGGACCACACGGGAAGCACCAGCTTTCAAATAAAAACAGAATCATCAAATCGGTTCACCCAGTCCAAAGTTCTGAGATAAAAACATTTAATAAAAATACAATGACAACCTCCTCCTTTTTTGAAGTCTTCATGAAGTGACTACAAAGAAAGAAAAGTGGAAGAAGGAATATTCCCTTCCAACTGATGTGGAGATACACCGAGATGTGGTTGCAGTGGACAAAGTTATTCACCCCGCTGTCATTGGCGAAAGAGAACTGATGGAAATCTGCAGTACTTGATACTAAATACCGTAAGGATGTATGACAAGGCTTCACCATGGGAAAGAGAGAAGAAAAGAAACAAAAAAATGTTTATTCTGCGCAAACAAGACGCATATTACAAAAAAAAAACTTAAAACGATTTCTTTGCCTATGTCTGCTTGGCGTATTCTACACCCATATACAGGGTGGAATTTTGTAATGCCCCCTGAAGGGAAAGTACCCTTAATACTGTAGATAGCAAATTTCACTTAAAGAAAACTTTCCTTTATTTTTGAACAGAAAGAAAACTGCATTCAAAGATTTTAAAAAATTCGCTTGCCACACCCGGGAATCGAACCGACTAAAATCGGTAAAAATGACAGGCTGTACTTTTATTGCATTTATCGTTAGGATCAATTATAAGGATAAAATCTTTCTAAGAAACTTGATAAATTAAATGAAAGGAAAACCATGAAATCTGGACTTATAAATTTAATGAGTCAAGTTAAAGCTCTTTAACTTAACGATCCATCTGTTTACTTATGTTAGTAATAAATAATTTTATCATTAACGTTATTTATCCATGAAAATGACGAGTTACTATTTAGATAAGACGATTGAAGATTGGTACAAACGGTACAATGAGATGGCCTACGAGATCACCAGATCTCACCCGTTGAGATTTTTTTTGTGGGAATATGTGAAAAATCAAGAAGCCTACCCCAACATAGTTGGGAAAAGGGTAGGCACATCATAGAAAAATAAAATTTTCATTAAATTTTATGCGAAAATAAACGTGTTGAGAGTTGAAGTTCAGAATACGATTTATAATATTCACCACAACACGATATTAAAGGTTACAAGAAATGAATTCGTTACAAGAATACATTTATGTATCCAAGAAAATGGAGCCCATTTCGAGCAACTAATTAGTTAGTTTACAATTTTTTGTAAATAATTTAAGATTTCATGGTTTTCCTATCATTTAATTTATCAAGTTTGTTCGAGAGATGTCATCCTTATAAGTGATCCTAACGATCGATGCAATAAAAGTACAGGGTGTACTTTTTACAGATTTTACTTGGTTCGATTCCCGGGTGTGGCAAGCGAATTTTTGGAAATCTTTGAATGCAGTTTTCTTTCTATTCAAAAATAAAGGAATGTTTTCTTTGAGTAAAATTTGCTAACTACAGTATTAAGAGTACTTTCCCTCCAGGTGGCATTACAAAATTCCACCCTGTATAGTGTTCTAAATTAGAATACTCAACTACTTACTTCAGATACTATAATCTTGAGCTGTCGGTCAATTCTGTAAACAAACACCGTGGTAACTTAGGTTAAGTAAGCGTGAAGTGAGGTGCCGCTTCATCTACTGCTAGAGGTTGACACTATTGGCAACTAATTTTAATCTCACTTCACCTACCTTTGCACGATGAGATGCGGCCATGGCTCTTATCCGTTGCTTAAATCTAGGTCTAGGTGATCTTATGTTTATTTTTACCTCAATATAAGATTTAAATGTCTAAAGAAACCTGTGTTGGTCTTTCAGAATCTTTTATCAATTGGGAATGCTGAAAACGACATCGACTTTGGCACAATATTGAAAATGATGAAGGTGAGAATCCCGTGTTTAGTATTGAAGAAGTAGGTATATAATACAGTAAGTACTAAAATACTGCCTTGTTGGTCAAGTGGTCGCAAGAGCTACCGCTGAGCATGAGGATTTGAGTTCGATTCCCCCGTCGAGTAAAGTGCTATTGGGTTTTTTAACCTTTTGAACGCCATTGTCATACAGATACGTGACAAGCAAGCGCATGCCCTGCACGCCAATGACACAAATATGACAATGTGGGTACGCTATAACACGAAATAAACAATTAAAGCATTTCTTTTGTGTGTGTTTATAAAGATATCTTATAAATTTAAGCTCTCGTACGTATTTAATGACATGAAACAAATTAAAAGACACTATGGATATTGGGTTATTCGTGATAACAAGAAGAAATATATTTGTAACTTGGCATGGGAGGCACGCGCGTGCGTTTTTATGCTCTGGCGTTTAAAAGGTTAATCAAGAATTTCTCAGTAGCAGGCTGTAGTCTGTATTTGGGCCCGGTTGATGACACTAGGCTTGCCTCCTTATAATATTATGGCACTTCATTACTGATTAAATGTGAATTTTTCTATCAGAGAAATACAGGCATAATGCCATGTTATTGTATTTAAAACGGTAAGTACTAAAATACTTAATTTAATGTTTACTAATTATTGCACTAGCCTATCATTTACGAAATATCACTCAAACAACATGAAACAGAGCAAAACAGATGAATTATTTTTGATAAATCAGACGTCAAATGAAAAGCTAACAGAGTGAACTAATTACCAGCTAGTGATGCCGCCATTCGTATCCGAATGCGGAGTGTGGATATATCCGAAATCCGAAACTAATCTCGCGGTACATCGTTTGACGGGAACGATTCTATTTGTAGATTTGGGATGTGAGGTGTACACTGATTGTAGTTAATACAATATTATGGTTATAAATATTGACTATTAGATACTTTAGGTATGTTTGTTTAGATATTGAGTTATCAACCTTAATGATGTAACTAATATTTTGTGACAATATAGTGTATCACAATAATGGTCTTTATTTTGATTATTATTAGTATTTGGTTTGGTTTGACGTACTCCTTAATAATTGAAAAGTTCATATGAATGATTTCATATTCATAATAATATGTACAGAACTAATATGTATCAAAGAGCATCAAAAAATTCCTCCACATCGCTGTCAACAGGAAAACTTCCAAAAAGGCTGGCAGCATTGCCTCGATGAATTTTAATGCTAGTTAATGCATAATTATCACTATTGCTTAAAAATCGGTGAACGAAAACATCGTGAGGAAACCGTGGCATGCTCGAAAGATATTTCTCAACAGTATGATGTAAGTTGTTAAATAAATTCGTTAATTTATACTATTATTATTTATCTTTGCAAGTTCCCAAAGCTAAAACGTAGTTTTCCACAAATGTGTTGGTTCCACGTATTTTTCTCATAATCCCCCAACTTGCTTGCCTATTATCGTTTATATGGCGTAGTTATAAGTGATGGAGCGACCTAACTTCGGACGTGAGAAAACTTTCCGTAGGTCTTGGGAATTTCCCATTTCGTATTACAAGCGACTTTGAAATTAGGAAAATGTATGAATGTCAAAGGATTACACTATTTGCATGTTTAGTTTGACAAGTTTCTGTGGGTTTTATGTGGCATTTCTAACGTTACCGTGCGCGTTTACGTTTGGTTGTTTACGGACTGTTTTGACTTTTGCCATATTCATACTGCCACTGGGCACTGCCTATACTTATACATAAAGAAGAAGGGGACTTCTGGGCCCAGCAGTTAACTACACTCGAGAGCAATGAATCCGGGTCACTTAAAGAATCCTAAAAATCTCGGAAACTAAAAATGCTAGGTTAATGCAATAAATTGTATTTAATAGACAATGTAATACTCCTTAAATGAAGGTATTAAAACTTCTTAGTTTTTGTAAAGTTATATCATCAAAAAATCAAATTTGAAAAAGGGCCACTTTCGAAGATGGAACTACGAAATTACAGCATTTGGTTTTGCTTTTGTTTGTAATCTGTCATTTATGTGGGTACATAAACCATGTTGATAGTGCTCTATATTCATTATTCAAGCTGAAATTATGTCGCTTACGCCTGAAGAATGCACCAGAATACTTACAATGCTGGAAACCGGCCGGAGTCAGCGCGATACAGCCAGGACTGTCGGTGTGTCGCTGTCAACAGTACAAAGAGTTCTCCGACGTTACGAAGAAACTGGTTCTAACCTACGCAGACCAGGAACGGGCAGAACCAGGTGTACCACAGCACGAGAAGACCGATACTTGGTGAACACCATGCTTCGAAATCGCTTTCTCACAGGAACTGAACTCACAAATCAGTTTCGACGCCTCGGAGGAAGTAACTTAAGTGCATGGACAGTAAGACGTCGGCTTGCTGAATCTAACTTAAAACCCCTTAGACCTGCAAACGGCCCTAAACTGGAGCGTGGGCATCGTATTTCAAGACTAAGATATGCCCAGGGCCACGTAAATTGGAGTATTGAAGATTGGTCAAAAGTTATGTTCTCCGACGAATCAAAATGTATGCTCTACAAGCACGATGGAAGACACAGAGTGTATCGAAGACCAGGGGAAAGATTCAAGCAAGCATGCATCGAAGAAAAAGTAGCCTACGGTGGTGGGTCTGTACTTGTGTGGGCCGGAATTTCTTCTGAAAGTCGCACAGAGCTGGTGATCATAGAAAACGGCTCTTTAACTAGCGTAAGATATGTGGAAGAAATCCTCAATGATCACGTTGGTCCATTTATGGTCAATTTAGGTGAGGATGCTATATTTATGCATGACAATGCCCGACCTCATACAGGTAGGATTGTGAATGACTACCTTCAAGAGATGAACATTACTCGTATGGAGTATATCAACCCGATCGAGCATGCTTGGGACGAGCTAGGCAGATGCGTAAAACAACGAAACCCTCCCCCAATCACGCTTCGTGAGCTCAAAATTGCTCTCACAGAGGAATGGGGGAATATTCCCCAAAATCGTATAAGGAACTTGGTGTACAGCATGCCAAACCGCGTAAACGCAGTAATGGAAGCACGAGGAGGCAATACGAAGTATTAAAATTCAAGAAAATCGTAATAAAGTTCAAAAATTTCATGTCTATTTTTGTTTTAAAGAGAGATCAGCAGTTTTTTTCTTTAAGTAATTTTGTGTTAATAAAATGTATGGTGACTCATATTTTTTTTACTTTCATTTAAGGAGTATTACATTGTCTATTAAATACAATTTATTGCATTAACCTATCATTTTTAGTTTCCGAGACTTTTAACATTCTTTAAGTGACCCGGATTCATTGCTCTCGAGTGTAGTTGAAATGTGTATTAAAAAATCCGTTATATTTTTCTAAAGGAAATCACAAAATATGGTATCATGTTTCTATCTAGGATGCGAGAAAACTTAAAATTAGTTATAAAACTAAATAATCGATTAAATAATGCCTGAATATCTGGTAATCGATTATGAATAGATCGGTAAAATCTCAGAATTATGTATGAAAATCGAGTGACAAGTATTTTTTCGCGGAATCGATTCATAGCGAATAGAATTCCTTTAATTTTTCTACTGTCAACACTTCTGCCTGACAGCAGTCAGTCACCGTTTGACAGATGACACTCGTTCGTTGTTTTTCGTTCTGAGTGCGCATGTATTTTCATTTTTACATGTTTTATTGTTTAACGCCACGACCTTGGCTTTGCATAGGACTTGACGGATCTTGGTACTCTAAATTACCTGGCTCTCTATTTTGGACAACTGTTTACGCCTATCGATCGGAAATTGACGACATGGATCGTTGTGTAAATTGTACGATTGCGATTGGGCGCAGAACTCTATTGGCAATAGAGTCGATGGCTGGTCTTGGAGGATGATGATGATGATGATCTTCATAAAACCATAACACCACCAACAAAGTATTTCGTAAAAAACATGAAAAACCACAATATTATAATATAACCTCACTTTTACTAAACTTCATATAACTTTATTCCTGGATAGCCAAATTTCACCAAATTCTCATTGAGGCCTTGTTATTAATACCCTCTTTCAAATAAGGCTAGTTTGATTCAGTTAACACCTGGGCCCAGGAATGTATGGAGTCATTCCTTTCTCCTTTCAAATATTTGTACCAAAATTTTGTACCTTAAATGTCATTTTTGACCGTTTTAGAAAACAGAGATTCATGCATTCAGTGTTTTTTTTGTTCATGTATGCACACTGGTTTCTCCGTGATTATCTACTGAGCCGATTCACGTGAATCTTCTTTCATTCGCTAAAGGAAGCCCGCGAAGAGGTTCTACTTAAATGCTTATTTATTGCCTTCACTTATTCAGTATTAGTAGCAGTTTTTGAGTTAGATTCGTATTTTTGTACAAGACGTAGTATACTAATTTGTGTATTTTTTTAGGGAAACAACAACCAAAAAGTAATATAACAAAAACTGATTGACAACAAAAACAACCGGCTTCCAAAAAATAAAATTCAAAATGCGTTCCATAATTCGGCCGTATCTCAAGATTTTTAATGTCAACCTTTTTTATTTAAGAAAGAACCGATGTCAGGATGTAGATACGGATCATCCGTATGATCCCAGATTAACTTTTGACGCGCAAATCCGAGTTCCGACCATATTTATCAATAATATTTGCATACATCAAGTTCAAAAGGCAGAGCGTTTTATATTAGAAAGCTTTTAATATTTTTGACGAGGGAATATTTTTATTTCGTATTTTTGTATATTCTCCACTTATATTTATGATTTGAGTGATGGCCGGCAATGTACCGCTGTGTGCTTATTTATAGCTCGTCAGCTATTTTTCTTTTTATGGATTTCATTTTTAAATCTGCTCATCAATTTACATTTTTTTGTTTTCGTACCTGCTTTTGTTTTGTAGGAACGTGATTCCGTCTTATTCTAACGATCGTCATATTTTTTTTTTATTTTCACCAGAATTTGATATTCAAATTTCGAAAAAGCCGACTCGGAGCAATTACTGTAGAATAGAATAGATTAGAAAACTTTTAATTTAGACAAAGTTAGTTACAATTTCACTTAACATCTAGTATGAATAGATACACAGATTAACATACAATACATACACGCTACAACTACTGCGTATAACACATTTGGCTTTCATTCGGCTCACCCAGATCGGTAAACTTAGTTCATCATCTACCCTCGCTTAATCATGTTTGGGTCGGCTCGACTTTTGATTCAACATAAAATGACCTCTAGTCTAACAACATACGGTGTCTAATCGTTTCGAACGTCAATAATAAATGAGTTACCGTGAGGTTCAGATGAGAAATGAGGTCCTTTACGTGGAGTTTACCTCCTTGGTACGCTTCTGTAAAATGTTCCATCAATCTCCAAAGGAAGGGATGTTTTTCACCAAACGGCTCGCATCGCATCGGATCTGAAAAAATATTTGGATTGTGTTTTTGATCACGGGGCAGTAGTGTGAATGTCGGTGGTCACACGGATTGAGAAATGGAACTGTTTCACACTTGGTAGATAAGTAGTTTAATCACTTACACACTCCATAATTAGACCGACACCTTGACAATTCAAAAGTGCCTGTAATTGGTTTATTTGAAATAAATACTTTGAGTTTGAGTTTTGAGTTGAGTTTGAGATAAGCTAGTATTAATTAATAGTATCAGGTTAAGCTATGCTTGCCGGGGTTAGCTGTAGATGGATGGTCGTCTTTACATAACGAGACTCCTCCGTTTCTCGAAAAGTATTAACCCGTTGGTCCCGGCTGTCATTTGTGCATCTTTGACAGTCGTTACGGTACTGGGTTGTGGAGACCAGATAGACAGTCGCTCTGTGTAAAATACTGGAATTCAGCTGCTTCCGGTTAGACTGGAAGCCAACCCCAACATAGTCGAGAAAAGGCTAGGCAGATTGTTTACCAAGCCGCGCACGACAGTTTGACCACGGGCGTCTTCCACGGGCGTAGCCGAAAGTATGCGATGCGCTGTCGGCTCCGTTCCCCTATCACACGGCAAGAGCGTAGCTTAATGTGATTACTTAGCCACGAGCTCCTCGTGTGCGGCTTGGTAATATAGAATTTAAATCCTTTAAATATGGTTAAGTCCGTTCCAATCCGATGCGATACCGTTCGGTGGAAATCATCCATAAGGGACACGTTACTTAATATAAATGACTTCTGACCTTTGTTACCCAATTATTGAGGGGTGTCTATATCGTAAAGATAACGGTGACAAGGTACTCCTTGTGATCTATGTCACAACATTGTTAATAGTTTGGGATAATGTAAAGTATCATAAACATACCTATCTACCTATTACATCTTTGTCCTATAGGTACATATTATAAATTAAAGTTAGATGTCCTTAGTACTTAGATGTCCGTAGGTGTATCCTATCAGAATACCAGCGCTGCGGTATTTCTTTATTTCTTAACTATCACAGCATTATGCTGAGCTAGGGGCTGCCTTTTAAGCCTCGCACAGCTCTTTGCTTTTTGTAATCTTTTTGTTTTTGCCTTAAATTTTAATTATTTTTAACCGACTTAAAAAAGGAGGAGGTTCTCAATTCGGATGTTTGTATTTTTTTTTGTTTGTTCGCGCGTAACTCCGTTGCTTGCCAACCGATTTGAAAAATTCTTTTTTTGTTGGAAAGGGTATACTTCCCAAGCGAAAAAAAAATTTTATCGAAATCGGATAAGCGGTTTTTGAAAAATCAACAAAAATCTAAAAAAAATCCTACTTAATATTATCTGGACGATGTTCTAATAATAAGTTCCTGACACTGTAATTTACATACCAGGTAGTGGTATTAAAATTGGGGGGAGGGGGGGTTGTGTAGGTACCACAACTAAAAAGTGAAAAATAAAAAGAAGTCGGTTTCATTTTTTGTAAAAAAGTTTTTATATTTTTTTTATTCTGTTTTTCATGTCTCACTGTGTGACCGCGTTGTTTTTCTTAACTACGCAGCGGATTTTGTTTTGGTTTTTACCATCATTTAGATAATTTATTAAGGAATTTTATTTTTCATTTTTGTGCTTTAACATAAAATATGGTCTGTACAGAGACCAGCACATGAAGCTGTCCCAATTTGTTAGATTTCTTTGATAGATTAACACCTTTATAACAAATGGATAAGGTTCATGTTCAAATGGTAATTTGTGACAGTTTGGGATAACTTGATGTGCTGGCGTCTGTACATAGTAATGTGTTATATTGTCCGAAACCAATATTGATTTGAATAAAGAAATGTCGATGTTTTGCAATAAAAATATCGCGTGAAGAAGAAACTTCTAGACTTTCAATTCTCTCTTTGGTAGTCAAAAGGCAAAGTCAAATATTTTATTTCAAATAGGCACAAAAAAGACCCATTTGACCGTCAAATAGATAGTACATTAGATAATATTTTAACATAAACCTAGATAATATTTAACTGACATATACCTCATATTCTCGCTCCATGTGAAATTCAGCTGCATCCGGTTGACTGGAAGCTGACCCCAACATAGTTAGAAAAAGACTCGGCAGATTGATTTTTGACCTCATATTCTAAGACTAATTCTTACTTACTGTAATCATTTTATTTTGCTGTAACTTTAGAATATGAGGAGCTCGTGGCTAAGTACTAACAGCCGCACAGGTTGATTCATCTGGTTAAGCTACGCTTTCCAGGGTTGGCCGTGGATGGGTGGCCATCTTTACATACCGAGACTCCTCCGTGCCTCGGAAAGCACGTTAAGCCGCTGGTATACAGATGATGATGATGAATCATTTTATTTTGTGTACTTGCGCGCCTTACGTGGTAGAATATGAAGAGACCATTTATTAATTAAAGACCATCTTCTTCTTCTTCACCGTCTAGTTAGTGACTAACCCGGTGTCAGAGTTTCTAAGCTGCCCATGGGCCTCTGACTAAGCTTCACAGTCATGCTGTTGAGAAATTTCTATTCAAGACCATGTATTGTGCCATAATCAGGCAAATAAATGAATTTGAATTTAAAACGTGCTGCTAGTCTATTTCAATAAAAATGAAATACTTTTACTTTTCAATATTTTTGGGTAACGTATCCCTTGAGACCAGCTAGACCAATTTGCCAACTATTTCTTTTAAAATTGTCTGTAATAGTCCCAAATAACTTTTATTGAAAAAACTGAAATTTCTTTTTCTGTGGAATTTTTGTATAAATCAAAGACCTTATTGTAATTTTGAGTGGACATCGGTTATTGGGTTGTTATTACTTAAATTTATATAAAAATGAAATTCCGTTCGTTGAGAAGCGCATCACTTCAGAAAGGTTCGACAGATAAGTTAAAATTTTCTTCATAATATATTCGGAATAGTTTTAGAGAAAACAAAAACAAAAAGTTGCCCGGAAAATTAAAGTGCTTTTTTCTATTGGAGTTTAGACTTATTTTTTATGTTTGTTCTAACATTTCTATGTTCTTATGCCTTGAAAACAGTCTAGGCACGAGGAATGAATAATTAAATGTGCTTAATAAAATAAATTTTGGCATTTATTAAAACTTTTTTTTTCAGACAAAATACGCATTCTGTGGTTTCTTTCAGCAATACAATATCCCTATATAAGTCTCCTTTTCCAACTAAAAAGCTATTTTTCGTTCCTAGCTTCAGATAAAAACTGTAGCCTTTTTTACATACCTACCCGCATCCCGACGTTTCGCATCAATCTTGTAGAAAAACCTCCCCTAACAGGCCAGACGATTCATTTAATTAATGTGACGCCACATGTCTAACTACCCACTCTGTATATTTGTAATTTTTTTTTGTTTACCGTTTTATATTATTATTATTATTGCGGGGCTCGTGGCTTGAAATAATAACAGCCGCACGAATCGATCGATGGCTCGTAAAGCTACGCTGGCCGAGGTCGTTGCACGGACGGGTAACCATTCTTGTAGGTTATAATACATATAATACATTATACTAATTATAGTATATATCCCCACCGAGCCTCAGAAAACATGTTAAGCCTTTGGTCAGGCTGTCATTCGTAGATCTTTAACAGTCACGGGTACTAAAAGTATGTAATACAACGTGGCGCTACAATGGTGACATTCATTTAACTCACATATACGTTTTCGTATTTTCGTTTCATGAAGACATTATATTTCCAATAAATGTTATTATTTACGGCTTTATTTAAAATGTTAGAAAATAGCATCTTTGAGCAACCTGTACTTAAAGAAGTGTCGCGCAGCGGGCATTTGCCGGGGTCACGGATCATAATATTCGCATCCATAAGATTAAAACGTATAAGTAATACTATTAGGATGAAACAACTGCAAAAAGTAGGTGAATTGATTTTATTACTTAGTTTGTTTGAAATTTATTTTTCAATTTGCGATTTATTTTTGACTATAAACATTTGCATGACTAGTAAAGATTAGCACTACCCGTGTGTTAAATAAATGTCACCATTGTAGCGCCATTGTATATAATTACTGTCCACTCTCTACTTAGTCTGTCCTTTCATTTATGTTAAGAAAATAATAAGATATTAAAAAAGATATTAAAATCTAGGTAAGTATTAAAAAGGAGAACTCTCCTTACCTACTAAGCCACAGTGTTATAGAATTTCCGTAACTTGCTTTACCGACATGATTTCCAGTAAAACAAACTTACGATTCCACACAAGGTAGTGTTAGCGTCAAAATCGATTTTATAATAGGGTGAGTTTAGTTGTTACCGGTTCCTTAGACGAAATCACTAGGGTAAGCGGGATTGTCTGAAAGGTTTACTGGCACATAAAGGGCTAAGGAAGGAACATGGATGGGTTTTCGTCAGTAAGAGTCTGACACTCCCTTCCGCTCCACCCAGAGCGGGATGAGTCATTTAATGATTTGCACATTCAAAAAAAAAAAAGACGAAATCTCTATTCTTCTTCATCACTACTTCCACGGTATTGTATTGACGGTACAAAAAACGGGACAATACGGTCGCTATAGTTGCATTAAGACTCCTATGTAAAGAAGAAAGAAAGACGCACTCAACGCACGCATGTCATCCGTCGACTACAATACTTTTATTGTGCAATAATATTCAATCATCTCTTGCACTCAAACTACCATAATTATTATATTGACGTAATAACATTGACATTTACAAGCAGTGACAGCCTAGTGGTGTGACCCACCGACGACCAATTCTCAGCTCTCGAGTTCGATCCCAAGCCACGCACCTCTTACTTTTCAGATACATATGCGTATTGTATAATTACTTGCTTAAAAACTGTAAAAGAAAACATTGTGAAAAAAACCGCCATGCCTGAGAGATATTTCTCAGCTTTGGAAGCTAAGTCAGAGGCCCATGGGCAGCATAAAAACTCTGACACCAAGTTAGTCACTAACCACATGAAGAAAGAAAGAAGAATAACATTGACATTATATTAAAGCAGAACAGCATCCAATGGGGCCGACAGGTTCTGGTGTGGCGACCGCGTACCGGAACACGTAACTTTAACAAGCCCCCCACAAGGTAGACCGATGACCTGGTCAAGGCCGCAGGCTTCCGCTAGATTCCAGAAGAACAATACCGGTCGCAATGGACGAAATGATGATGATGGTTTGAACAACCTTCTGAACGTCATAAAATAAATATAATCCAAGCTGCTAATCGGTGTGTTCACCTTCAATAAACTTGTTACGGGCTCCCACCAACATAGATGAGAAGTGAAGTACACACAGCCGCACAGCTTGCACCCTTGTTATACGTACATAGACGTTGAATTTAATTTGCAACGTGCACTGCCCTCCGTACGAGGCTCTTGTTAGATTATAAGGAGTTTGTGTCAGTTTTCAAAGATAAATGAGTTGCTAAACTGAAGTTGATGGAGCAATATCGGACTTATAGATGTAAGCTTTAGGTTCAAATCTTTTTACGTAATAAAAATCTTAAATTCATTCATTAATTCACTATTAGATAACGCATAGCCTAAACTTTTGCACAAGATTTTCTTATTAGCGAAAGTAATCCCTGAGAAATGTTTTCATGAAATCCTACCATTAATTAATACATAAAAACATTCTATCTCCTCCAAACAAGATATTTCACATTATCCGTCGAACAGATCAATCAAGGTTAAGTTACCCTAGCTGCGGTCGGTTGGTGGATGGATAACCATCCATTAAATATGGAGCCCCTCACTGCCTCAGCATGTTAGACCGTGCTGGTTGACCAGTCTTTCCTTACGTAATCGCTGGTGAGAGAAACATTCACACTTTCTATTCCCGCCAATAACAGCTTCTATTTTTATATTTCATATTTCCTGAACTGAAATATCGACGTCTGTATGACATGTTATAAATTCAGCACACTATTTTACAACAACAGAGTAGTGGCAAATAGAATACCACCTTGTCGCTGCCTATCATAATAAAATAAGCTCATTGAAATAAGACAAAAAAGCAATTAATACGAGCTTTAAATAATTAAAAATTATAAAAGCATTGACGGTAACGCGCCTATCCAACAATTTCTTTATTAATTAAACAGTTTATAATACACACATTTATACAGACTAGATGACACCTAAAATACATAATATGCTTTCAGAGGATCAAAAAGACATATGAAGGAGTACTGGAGAGAATAAAATGATTCACATAATTATTTAAAAATTTCAGCACACGAATATACAGAAGGTGGACTTTATGCCATAGGAATTTTCAACCCTGTAAATATGAGAATTTATCTATTTATCTTTAGCGTTAGTTAACACTTCCTGCTGAGTCTTTACTTTTTTTTAACCTCACGAAATTGTCGACTGAAAAATGAATTTGAAGATTCGAGCACTCCATTTACTCACTACTCCATGCCTATATTTCTCGACAGCTGTCTTGTAAGTTATTTCAGACAAGTAACTTTATGTATATACAGAGTTAACTTGGCAGAATGCACGAGAAAGTTATCTGAGGGATGTCTTTGAGAGTATTATTTCGCTTGGTATTCAACCTTCTTGCTAATTAAACTTGCATTCCTTCGCTCTTATTTGATTATTTTAAATACATATTATTTCTTACTATAGTAGTAATTTTTTTGCTGGTTGCAAAACTTATTTACCAATAGAGTTTAAAGTCAATATTGAGGGGCTAAGTTATAACAGCTACTACTACAACTAGCTTTCTGACTGACCGACCCCTTAACAATTCAAAAGTTTTTGTTTAGTAATTGGTTTATTTGAAATAAATGCTTTGAGTTTGAGTTTGAGCCGCACGGGTCGACCGAACAGGTTAAGCTACGGTTGCTGCGGTCGGCCCGTCGATAGGTAATCCACACATACCGACCGATCATTACGGATTGTCAAAAGCCCGAAAGTTTAACAACTATTATTTTCAAAGGGTGTCATATTACCCAGTAACATGGATGTTGAGATCAGAAAGACAGTCACTCCATGTGAAATACAATTGCATCTAGTTTGACTGGAAGCGGACCCAAACATAAGGGCTTGGCACATTGACTCTCAGTCAATTCGATAGAAATAGGTACTTATGTAATAATGTTTATTCTTAGACATACACAAAATGTATTAAATCAGAATACAATAGAAGGAAAATAAGTAACGTATTTTCTTGTGACTTTTTGCCCATTTGTTACAAAAATACCACAGACAGTTTTTAAAGAAATAAGTATTAAAAATAATAAGATCCTTCACAGCTCGTATCTTTCTACTATATCAAGCAATCCTCTTTGACGTCAGTCCACCAATGTATCAATTTACACGGAAATTACTACATAATGAACTGCTGAAGCATTTTCAACTTTCCCGTTTTAGTAATATGGTTTTATTTAGTTTGTATAAATGTTTCTGTCGTAGCCTCCTTTGAGTTTTATAGGGTGTTTTCAGTGTGTATTATTTTCTTAGATTCAGTAGTAGTTTATAGGTTATTTTTATGCTAATACAGTAAAGAGAGAAAAAGGCCACAAGAGTGGAGTGTGTATATGCCAGGGTCGTATTTAGTCAGTAAGAGTCTGACACTCCCTTCCGCTCCACCCAGAGCGGGAGCAGTCATTGGATGATTTCCCAGCCTTAAAAAAAAAAAGTGTCGTATTTAGAAATAAAGCTGGCGCCATTTGAGATTTCTCTACAGATCTCATTCTCGTTGATTTTCGATGGAGTCAACGTTATATGTAACGTTTTGTAAGACGTTGTATGTACCTAGTGGGTGCGTGAAGCAATCGCCACACTAGTTTGAAACCAATTTTCACAATTCGTGATGAAAGTAAACTTTCCCTCCCTTATGACTTGAAGATTACAAAAACTAAATGTTGTCCCAAGTCATTGCGCAACACACTGACACCCTATTTAGTTAAACGTACCTATGCTTTAAAAAAAACGATGGAGTTATTTACTGCCCTAGGGGCTATATCTGCTCCAATCGGTTGATTCTGAAAAACCGTAAGCATGTAGGTGAAGAGAGCTTAAAATCAGCTTCCAATAGGGTCATGTCTAACATGGTGAATGGTTGAACGACAACTTGCCTCATCTCAATTTTCTTGGTGAGGTTTTTATAAAATAGCACTGCAGGTGTTTAGCTGTCCTGCCGGGTAAGCGGGATTGTCCGAAAGGGTTACCGCTACCCCGGAACATAAAGGGCTACGGAAGGAACATGGATGGGTTTTAGTCAGTAAGAGTCTGTCACTCCCTTCCGCTCCACCCAGAGCGGGAGCAGTCATTGGATGATTTCCCAGCCTTAAAAAAAAAAAAAAAAAAAAAAAGGTGTTTAGCTGTTCCAGGTCAGTGCGTAGTGCAATACTAAAATCCAATATAATTATAACAAAAACGTGTCTAAAAATATTAATGATGGAGCTGTTTCTTCTTCTTTTCAAGTCAAAGTTATTTTTTTTTAAATGTTATTAAATTAAATGCGCCCAGTAGGTTGCCACATTTATCACGGCATCAGTGGCATTCTTTTAAGTAAATGATGGAGCTATTTACCTACAACAGAGACGCTAAATTCAGTACCTCCATTCTGAATGTCACAAAATTTCCCGACAAACACTTAGACTGCATTTGAAAGCTTCAGAGTGAGAGTCCGTGTAGGAGCGTTAGATCCTTTTATCTGCAGAACAAATGACTGTACACTGTCAGCCACGATTATGTGCACAGTTTGTTTATTTCAAAATTATCTGGTGTGAAGACATGAGGTTGATTAAGTTGTCCCGCGTTTTGTAATTGTTTTTGAGGTTTTCTTTGTAGGTTAATGATAAATGTTGTTTTATTTGATTATTATTTAATTATGCTTTTGTATGTTGTGTGTTTGTATTTCATTCGTGTGCACAAAATAAATTGTTATTCATCCATCTACAATTAAATGATTTCATTTTCGTTTTATGTGGTATAATTGTCTACGCTCTTTGTTATTCTTAAAACTTGCTAATGCAGCATTAACTGGTACAACAAATAATTTATTTTAAAATTCTAGTTACCTAATTACATGTACATATATGAAGGGTGTCTCAGTAAGAGTGCACTTTTTCATTTTAAAATAAAAACAAGAATTTTATGACATAGTTATGATATTTTTATTGTATTGTAAAGAAGACATGTTCCGATTAAGTATGGAATAAAATATCCGGCAAATTACCCCCACGGCTCCGATGACAGGCGTAATGGCCTCTTTTCATGAAATTTTTCATGACTTTTGCACAGAGATGTGGCTGTATCTCACCGATGACGCGTTGGATTTCCGATTTGAGCTCAGGAATTGTTTCGGGTTTATTCCCAAAAACCCGAGATTTCACAAAACCCCTAAGAAAAAAATCGCACGGTGTTAAATCGCACGATCTTGGTAGACAGTTGACATCAGAATTTTGTGAGATTATGTGTTCTGGAAATCGTAGCTGCAATAAGTCGATTGTTTCATGCGCGGTGTTGCATGTTGCGCCGTCCTGCTGAAACCACATGTTGTCCAGATTCATGCTGTTTACAGCAGCAATGTTTTCAAGAGACCGACCGGTACGTTGACGCAAAGGATTCTTATAATCCATAATTGACCCAGTTTCTTCAAATTTTTTGACCTATCTTCGAATGGTTGACACATTAGGTGCACTTTCTCGGTTGAAAATTTGGCGAAGTTTGCGAGCGGTTCCAGCGTAACTTTCCCCACTGTTGTAATGAGTTTTCACAATCATAACGCGTTGTTCTTTCAAAAAACGCTCCATTATTAATAATCGGAATAAACAGAGGTGACAGATGTCAAATTTCAGAGTTGCCACTTGCATGAAAAAAAATATTCCAATTTTAAAAAGTGCAGTCTTTCTGAGACACCTAGAGATATAAAGATATTTATATACAGATTTACATTTTGTCCATTTCTTAGGATATTTAATTAAATAATGAGTTATTATAGCTCAAATTCAGCGCTAACGGCGCTATTAAAAATAAACCATCATCTATTTATGGCAATAAAATAATAATCTCATAAATTTTATTCTGACGCTAATGAACGATAAAAACAAAGTTAAGTCCTATTTATTTTTCTTGAAAACATTTTGGAGAACGTTTTTTCCTTACGAAACTAATTTTTGTGGAGGAATTACTTGATAGATGTGTTTACTTACTGACTTGCGAAGAAATGAGCAATTGAGGGGCAAAGTGAGGGAAGATCTTTCATGCAGTCAATTGGCTTAGGGCACTGAACTACTTAAAATAACCTAGCTTATTACCGCTTATAACTACTGGTGGTACAGGACAATTCCGACCTTTAGTTAGTTTGGTCTCTTAATTTTTTTCAACCTTCTTATAGTCCACGAGGAGAGGATACTCTCAATATTGCTGCAACTAATAAAATATCGTTACAAAAAACCGGTCCACCGCACAATAAAGGGTTCCGTAGTTGGGATGAATTTAAACCAAAAACAAACTTAACATGGGAGTTTGAACCATTTTATAATTCATGTATACAAAACATTGTAAAACATTTTAAAAGAGTAAAATTTTAAAAGAGTTTTGGAAGGGGCGACTAGAATCATATTTTTTTTTTCATTTTGACGTTCAAAAGTGCCTTACTTCAAAGTCAAATCTTTTATTTCATTTTGAAGTAAATGATTTGACTTTTACTTAGGTAGGTATTTATTTGATACGAGCTGATGTAATGAATTCTTTTTTTCTTTTTTTTTGTAGTTTTATCAACTTTATTGGTTTCAATAAATAATCTAACACAAATATAATCATATTTACATTTAGAAGCTAAATATTCACAGTAATATGTACTTTGACTTCGAGTTGAAAAACATGTTGTCCCATACATCGATATACGTTACGGTCTTTTCTCGAACTGCAAAATGTGAGTTCGTAATCGCAAGGTGATGAGATAATGTGTTAAGTCTATCTACAAATTATTGTTCAATTATTTTATGTATAATGTTTTTAAACGTTTTTATAGAAAAAGTTTAAGAAACGTATCTATGATAAAACATTTTTATACAGTAGTATACCTTATTACGCTCGCCAGTTGAAAGTCTGTCGCACTGAGTTTGGGGTATTAAAACTTTTTGGTAGAGAAGTCTGTGTGTTTCATAATGTTGTCTTTGAAGTCACAACTTATTTAAATATACAACTTTAAACGTTCTACTTAATTTATGGCATACATATACTGCATTTCCTAATTAAAATTGTTTTGAAACTAATGTGTCTCTACTTCACACGACGGTTAAATTGTTGCAGCGTTTAATTTCTTAGGTAAAACATATTTTTTTGTATTATAAATATAGCCTATAATATTTCGCACTTCTGGGACACAGGTTTCCTCTAAAAGAGAGGGAGTGGGCCATAATCCACCTCGCGAGTCCAGTGCGGGTTGGCGGATGTCAGATGTCTTCAAATTTTTGGTACTAGGACAAGACGGTTTCCCCACGATGTTTTCCTTCACCGTTTTGAGAGCAGTGGTGATGAAATTAAATACACAATTAAAGCACCTGCTTGGGTTCGAACTCACGACCTTCAACTCGTAAGTCGAGGCCGATACCACCGGGCCATCACTGCTTACTAAACATTATTTAATTTTTTGAAAGTATCCATTTTACCTAGACGAAGCATGGCAAGGCTTTTTTCCTAAGCTTACTTTACTACCAATTGTTCTGTCTGTTTCCCAAAAAATAGCGCAAGATCGGCGCCTGAGGCTATGCATTCTAGAACAATCGAATTTCAAATATGAACTGAACTCGTATTATCATTTGGTGCTCCAAAAGGGGGCTACTGAGAAAGTCTTTCCGGATTTTTTAAAGCTGATTTTACTGATTTGGTCGTTCTGTTTTCAAATTTTCACTTTGCCAAGTCGAATCTTTACCGCCGCGCTCTTAACTAAATATTGGAAAATGTATAATGTATATTATTATGGTATCGATTGGTTGGTGTTTTTTATTTCACTACATGCTACTGCCAGCGGCTTCGCCCGCGTAGATGTCGGAATTATCCCAAGGGAATCTACTACCAGGATGTCGCTCTCCACCAGTTGTGGCGTATGGAAATTATTTACAACTAGCTTCCGCCCGCGGCTTCGCCCGCATAATATGTCGACAAATTATACATATAAACCTTCCTCTTTAATTACTCTATCTATTAAAAAAAACTGCATCAAAATCCGTTCCGTAATTTTAAAGATTTAAGCATACATAGGGATATAGGGACAGAGAAAGCGACTTTGTTTTATACTATGTAGTGAAGTTGTGACGCTGTCCCGGCAGTGGTGGCCAGAGAAGTGGTGGACATCGGGAATAATCGATAAAAAGTACCATAATATGTGTTAATCTAGTCCATAAACTACCTCTGTGGCAAATTCCCAGATCCGTTCAGCTGGTAGAGTGTGAACGACGCGCGATGGTCAAATATGCCAACTTACTAACAAAGTTTCGCCTTTATAATATTAGTGTGATTGTTGTCAAAAGCGAATCAACGATAAATTATTAATGTTATAAATTTTCTCTAATTTCAGCCACAATACAGAAAATCCGGTTATTCAAAGATTGACGACAGTAACGAATTAATTGAAGCTATCCCTATCATACCAGGATTTTATTTGCAGAAACCAAAAGATTTGTCCAAATCTTTGTTCGAAAACCCAAAGGATTGGCCTGATGATCTGTTTGGTGTACTTAGTAGTGAAGATATTAAAACCAGGTAAATTTTAGAAAACTACCTTTTTTAATCCACATTATGTGTTAGAAAAAAAGAATCAATTTATATTCAATTGTTTTCTAAAAAAAAAGTACAAATTGATAATTTTTTGTTAAGTTAGGTTATCAAAGTTTTATGATAATAGTTTTTTATTTAATGTAGTTTATAAAATGTAGTGTATTATTAATTTAATTTTTGTTCTATTTGGGGTTAGATAAGTTTTATTGGAGCAATAAAAATTACAGTTTGACAGCTTTTGCATAAAAAATATGTGAAACCGCCATTTTTATTGTTCAGAAAAAAGTTATCAGGTGATAGCGGGCCTAACAGAAATATATATCTTTTTGGTCTTTAATCAGGATCGTACGGAAATCACATTATAATGACGTCAATTCTTAACTATCTTTTCCAGGCACAATAAAACAAGAATTAGTGCAAAAGCTGTAAACAAAAGCCCAAGAGCTGATAATTTAAAGGTAGGATTAAGTTTTTCGATTTCCAGGTCGAGCGAAGTGTGTAAGAGTTTTTCTATCTGAAATTTCTCAGTAGGAGCCTGGAGCCTGGATATGTGCCTGATTGATGGCAATAGGCTCGCGGTCTTTTATATGGGACTTAAACATAATGTCGAACTGTATGTGTGTGTATTGGTACACCTTTACCCACCATTTTGCTTTCACTTCTTGACAAGATGCTTCTACGAGTTGACCCCTGCAATAAGCGCTGTGAAGTGGTTCACGCCCTATTTGGTAGTTTGCACGTGTTCCCGACATAACCACTTTTATTTGTTTCTATCGTAACTTCAAGTTGAAGTTAAAATAAAAAAGTTAAATTGCCTTAAACACTCGAACTCTTCTTCTTTTTCTTCTTTTCATGCCAGTGGTACTTTTTTTGGATATTGTTCAATTTAATGCGCCCAGTAGGTGGCCACATTGATTGCGGCAACAGTGGCGTTCTTTTTCTGTCATTTAATAATATACTCTTTCATTGCAGGGTAAAATAATGCAAGCTGTCAAAAATCTCAATAAAAAACGAAATAGCAAAAAGTGAGTGTTTTTTTGTTAATATTCGTTATTAAGAATCACGCCGTTTGTAATAATATACCGTTTTTCATACATAATAATGATAAAATAACAAAGATTAAGACGTATAAGGATTGTGATGATGATTTGATGTAGGTATGGTTTGCCAAACGTTACAGTATTTTGACGGGAAAAGTGCGTAATATTTTGTAATGCCCCGTTTTTTCAGATTCAAAGCCATATTGAAAAAACGTAAAGCGAGTGTTGGTAAAAAAGAACCAGTTAAAAAGCTGTTGGTAAGAAAGTTTATTTTAGTAAAAATGATTAATTAATCTTTAAAAAAAATGTTTATGAACGTTTTATACAAGGTAGAACGGACATTGACGCGTAGCCGATTGCCATGGATACAGTACATGATTCTGAATCCCAGCGAAAAGCATCGTTGGTTTAAAAAAAATCAAATGCTTCATAGAAAAGAGTGTTACCTACGCAGTGAAAATTTATGAAACAGCTAATTTCTGTTTTAATAATTAACAAATAATTTCCACACACAGAGGTTCAGGATTCTTCGTAACCTTCGTGTCCCTCCCAACCTGTATTATGTTAGTTTTAAGTTTCCCGAATATAATCAAATAAAATATTTTCTCTAAAATGCAGGGCCGAGTTTTTCAAGGAATAAAAAATGGCATTGATTATCGAGGGAGGGGCAAGTAAGTCATTAATCCTAACTTCCTTACTAATATGATATTATGAGTTTGTAGTTTGTTACATTTTTACGCTAAAATGGCTTAACAAATTTGGATTTGGCACATGGGTACACTAAGACCTAGGTTAAAACCTAAGATACTTTTAATCCCAGTAGTACAGACGCCAGCACATCAAGCTATCCCCAACTGTCAAATTTTCTCAATTAAAAATGAACCTTATGTCTTTGCAATAAAGTTGAAATACTATCAAAGTAATTTGACAGATTGTGGTAACTTGATGTGCTGGCCTCTGTACGTTCCCGTGTGACAATTTGCGACATCCATGCGGGTAGCTTAATCAATATTAGGGCGAATTCCACCAACCAGTTTGAACGCCATTGGCACAATTAAACCGCATTGAAGATCTGTCAGTATCAACCACAACAATGACATTGACAGCTCTTGACCGTGATGAAAAAATGTATTGTTTACAGGTATAAGAAACCTCGAAATCGGGAAACCAGTTCCAATACTAAACAAAAAATTCAAAAACTACTGGTAAGTAGACTACTATAATAGCTGTTTTTTAAATAAATAAAGGTATTAATACTCTTTAAAATTAATATTCATTTGTACCTTGTTATTGCAGAAGAATATTATATACGGAAACACAAACAAGAAGTATCGTGGGCATCAAAATAATTATGAGTAAGTTATTAAAATATAGCATGATAAAATCATACATTTGTGGAGATGATATATGAGGAACAGGGTGTATAGGGTGGGTGAATAGAGAATGAGTGAAGTCACTCATTCTCTATAATAAAGGGGATGATCCTCCGAATCCTGACGAGACCGGAGCTCGCAGCGGGATGTGTCGTATCCGTCGTATCTTATGATGAGTCGAAACCTGGGTATCGCATAGTTCACGGTAAGTTGGGGTTGGTTGAATGACCCCTCCCGCTCTAGATGGAGTGTCAGACTCTTACTGACTAACACCCATCCATGTTCCTTCCTTAGCCTTTGTATGTTCTCCGGGTTGAGGTCGATAAATACTGTTTTTTTTTCAAATTAGCCCTTAATATGTCATTTATTAATTCCAGATACGATGAAACAATAGAACAAAGTAAAAAAACTGGGCTGTTACTGGTACGTTGAACTTAGGCTGTAGCTTGGGATTTAATTGTATGTGGACAGTACACTAGACTATGCGTTGGTTCGCTAGGAGCGTTTCCTCTAATACTTAGCATAGTACTAAGTACCCCTGTAGCCACGAGCTATACGCGTCTTTCGACAACGTCTGTGGAGAAAACAAATGAAAGACGTTCTTTACGTGTCAGTCACCGAGCCGTGATTTCTGAAGCGACGAACGAAAACAAAAGACGCGCACGTCGCATCGCATTCGCTCAAAGCCGTTCAAGACTAATAAGCGAACCACCTATGTGTGTGTGTGTAAGAGCAGTGGTGGCCCAGGGGTTTTAGCCTCGACTTACGAGTCGTAGGTCGTGAGTTCGAACCCAAGGAGGCGCTTTACTTTTTGTATTTAATTTCATCACCACTGCTCTCAAAGCGGTGAAGGGAAACTGGCATGTCCTAGAACCTAAAATTCGAAGACATGTGACATCCGCCAACCCATACTGGGCCCGCGTGGTGGATTATTATTTATTTTATTATCATTTATTTATTCAGACTACAAATGCAGTCCATTGTGTTAGTAACAATCTTACTTAGCCTATGTTAGCCTATAATAATATTATAAAGAGGTAAAATTTGTAAGTTTGTAAGTTTGTATGTAGGGGGTAATCTCCGGAACTAATGATCCAATTTCAAAAATTTTTCATTGATAGAAAGCTACATTATTCCTGAGTGCTATAGGCTATAAATTATATTTATATCATACATATTAGCCGAGCTATCGCAATTTTCGTCTAGCAAGTCGGAAAGAAATACCTCCGAAAACATAATTATTTGCATGCGCTGCCTAAACAGTTACAGTATATCGCAATTTTCCGCGGACGAAGTCGCGAGCAGAAGCTAGTACTTAATAACTAAAACAGATCTGGTTCGCTCAACTAACGCCCACACCAGCGGACTATCTGCCCGAGCGGCGATGGCGTGCAGAATGCTGTTGGGACTGTCCCGCAACCTCCGAAGTAACGAGGCTGATTTCTTTCGCCATACTGCGTCAAAACTGTCAGCGCACGCGTCGGCAAACATCGCCGACGCACTGCAGAAACGTGGCAGTCGCAAAAGCACCCTGAACGCATTGTTATATTGGATTCGCAGAGCGTTGTAAGCCCTTTGGGTATATCTGAACCACAGGGCCCCCGAGTACAGTGATGTGCAATATGCCTTAAAAAGGGCTACTATGGCCCACTTCCTCTCCTAGAGAGGAGGCCTGTGTCCCAGCAGTGGGAATATTATAGGCTGATTAGGTGTAAGTGTGTGGTGGCATCGACCTTTAATATTTAAGCAATGACCCTTTAACATTATTAAAATAAAGCAATAACACGTTCCAGACCGCATCCCTCCAAATTATATTGTAACCGGCAAATTGCAATTAATTAAAATACACTATAATTTCAATTAGCAGGGTTCGGTGGCGAAAGTGCAAAGTATAATAATCCTGCACTTACTTGATATAGCTATATATCTATGTAGCGTTGTCATGTCTTTGTTATTGTTCAAAGACGCTCTTGTGAATAGATAATGTATATAATTATTCACAAAGAAAATAATGGTAGACTGCAAATTGCATGAATCTTTAACTATTAACTGTCTGCATTTAATGTATTTAAATTGCTACGTGTAATATTAGGTAGATAATACAATTTCAAAGTTCACAAATAAGTTTTCATTATTGCAGGGGAGTATTGTAAATGCTATTAAAAATAGCAAACAGGGGCGTGGGAGTAAAAATATGTAAGTTGCTCTGGCTATTTAATTATTTGTAAAAATAATTGGAGGCTCGCACTCAACATCGCAACGCAATCCTTCAACCATCTATTACATAATACGGTCTAGCTTCTCGCTGTAAAAGTTTAAAATAGCTTTCTTGAAGCTACGCCGTAGCAAGGTGCTACGAAGCTGTGCTACGCCAGCTACGAGGGTCACGAATATTTTGAAATTCATGTTTGCCTTTTAATTTCTATCATGACAATATTATGGTGGCCGTCCATAAAAGTAAAACATCGTGGACAGAAATTAAAAAGCATCTTCAGAAATGTACACAATTATATTATTGCCATACATTTTACTTCTCTACTCGTACGGACGTCTATAAACGCCAATCTTGATTATTTTATTAACCTGGGGATTTTGTTTTGTTTAATTTATATAAAACTCATATAATTTAATTACAGACACCAACTCCCATCTATGGTAATAATGTAAGTTATATAAAGAGCATCAGTTTGTACTATTTTATCAATTATCTTCTAGTTTTTCTGTGGCTTGAATGACAAGTTTGAATTAACCTGAATCGGGCAGGTTGCTACCTAACATGCAATCAACTTACCTAGTCTTTTTATATCTATGATGGGGTCGGCTTCTAATCAAACCGGTAGCAGCTGATTATCAGTACTTTACATGGAACGACTGCCTATCTGACCTCCACAGCCCAGTAGCTGGGTAATACGATACCCTTGGTAAGACTGGCTGTCAGATTTTCTGACGTCCCGTAACGGCTGTCAAAGATGCACAAACGGAGGAGTCTCGGTATGTAATGATGGTCACCCATCCACGGCCATCCCCGGCAAGCGGGTGTAATATACAGGGTGAAATTGAATTCATGGGCATTATTTGAAGGGGTCATTGTAAAATGAATGGAAACAAATCTGAAATACCGAAAAAAAATCAGCTCATCCATACATTATACTCGCATAACTCGCCACAATGTAGGGAACAGCTGTTTTTTTTTTCGCGATTTTAGATTTGTTCCTATTACGAAAGTTGTTCATAATGATGAGTACAATGAACTCTTAAAATAATGCAAATGAATTCAATATCAGCCTGTAGATATACCTCTGCCCACCCTATTGGGAAACAAGGTGTGATGTTATTGTGTTTTTTTATTATTATTTGTGTAGTACATACAATTTTCGTGCTAACAGGGTTAAATGCCTTTTATGTATTATTTTATCGGTTTTAATTACTCATTTCATGAATTTTATTCCGCATAGCTCGTCTGGATCACTTCATGATAACGTGAGTGTGACATTTCTCTAAAATTAATGATTACTGGTATATTCACGCCTCCAAATATAATTATGTGTCATACGTTGCAATGTTTATCGAGGTCTATACAGGGTGACAGGGTCATCGACGTACAAGCTATTAAAATAAATTCAGTACTGGACCCTGGACCCTTCAGGGAAGAATAATTTATCGTTGGTTACAAAAAAATAAATTGTGTCCAAAAAAATTGTTTTGTCCGCGTAAGTGTTGTACAGACTTGTACATAAGCCAGCACATCCACCTATTCCAAACTGTCAAATTTATCTAATTGAAAATGAACCTTATGCTTTTGTAATAAAGTTGAAAATCTATCAAAGAAATTTGACAGATTGGGGTAGCTTGATGTTCTGGCGACTGTACCTTTGTAGGAAACAGGAGTTTTTTTTTAATTATGCGACGAAAAATTTCAACCTATGCTGTCAATATTAAATAAAGTAATAAATGCTTAGGAAGGATCATGGATGGGTTTTAGTCAGTAAGAGTTTGACACTCCTTTCCGCTTTACCCAGAGCGGCCTCTCGCTCTCTCGTGTGACCCCTCAGTCATGTGATGATCCAGAATCTATGGTAACAGATTGTCGTGTTGTCCCTGCCACCCTATACACAATGAATATGAAAAATATAATTATTTCATTTTTTCAGGATTACGAGTTGGAAAATAATGCCAAAGAATCGATGGAAGTTTCGTAAGTATTTATTTGATATTTCTGTCTTTCTCCGTGTGGTTAGTGCCTAATCTGGTGTCAGAGTTTGTACGCTGCCCACGGGCTTCTGATTTAGCTTCACATGCTGTTGAGATTCAGATAGTTTGAATACAATAATAGAAATTCGATCTACCACCTACTTAATATTAAAGGTAATTAAATACGTTTTTTTGTTTCTAGTGAAGAAGACTATAACGGTGCCGTAAGTACTTATAAGTATAGATTTGAAATCCAGTCAACTTTGGTATATAAAACTATCCAATTTGCTAAGCATCTTATTACTACAGCTCTGGGAAGACAGAAATACTACGTTTGATACATATTCTCTCTGAGATTTTCTCAAGGTTTCGCGATAATGTGATCAGTAATTTCATCATCATCATCCATATCAGACTCATGCATTACTGAGCATAAGCCTATCTTTTTCTTGTGCCAATTCGCATGCAAGCCTCATTCAGGATCTACCGTTGATGTTAACAATGTGGTCCACCCATTTCGTCGCGCGACAATCGACACTTTCTCTTCCAGTCCTTTAACGCCAATCAGTCTCTGCCTCACTTCACCTGTCACCTCTGCGCCTGAGCAATTAGTTTACTACTGATATTCTTATCTATCCAGCTTTACTTAATACGTACTACTATTTCTGTTAATTTTATGTGATTGAGGGCACAAAACGAATCTGCCTTAAAGCGAATCTGTCCTTAAGCGAACAAGGGTAATCATCGTATAAAAAAACCCTTTGTTATAGAACTCGCTTACGAGAAGAAGCGGTAAAGCCGATATTGGTTCAGATAAGTCAACGTCACCTGAATCCAGCGCTTCTTCTGCTTCGTCAGACTATGAGAGGAACCCGGGGAATCCGTTCACTGTACACAAGAATAAGTACAAACAAAACTGGCCTTATAATCATTTTGTAAGTATTATTTACAAGTCTTTAAAACTAATAACTAACTAAAATGTGGCGTCGAAAAATTTCTCCGCATCGCTGTCGACTGGTAATGTACCCTAGAGACTATCGCATTGCTTTTAGAGATTTCTTTAAAAAACTATGAGCACTTGGACCCCATGGCCCGAGAATTTCAACATGAAACGGCTTTTGTCAGTTAAAAGAGTAACGGTGGAGTTCCTTGCCAATTCTTCTCCATACGAAACTACCTTTTGGAAGGGGCGACTAGAATCAATTCAATTTCGACGTTCAAAAGTGCCTCTCTTGTGCGTATTTGTATTAAATGATTTGACTTTGATTCTATAGTAACAACAATTTTGCCGTTTTATTCGACAACACAGAAGGGGATTTGATTTATATTATTAGATTTAGGGTTGTTACGGAATCTCGCCTCCACCTCCGGAAATGCAGAACTTCTGCAACTCCGTATTTGGATCCACACCTGCATGAGTTTAAAACAGAGTTTTAACGGGAGTCTATAATGATAGAAAATCGGCTCCAAAACTAAGCAAAGACCCTTTAATATGGTGGATATATAACTATTACGGCCGATTCCCAACCGCAAGGAATAAGTAAAACTGAACGCGATCGGTGCATAAACTACGTTTAAGAACTGTCAGTGTCATTATTTATGCATGCGAGTTGAAAGTGAAGCCATTGCGATACTTTTTAGATGGACGGCGACCATATGAACATCAATCCATTTGGACCGCAATTTGGAACCTTAGGACCCACTGGTCCCGAACTATTCTTCGGCAGAAAGTGGTGGTACTTTAACCAGGTACACTTATTTTTTGGTTGTTGGTGGTTTGGTTTGGTTGGTTAAGCTGAATCGCGAATACTCGGTACTGAATCGTGTATATTCGGCTCCAGTCGTAAGTTTCTTTTTTTCGACACCGATGGCGCAGTGGTTGAGCGATTGACTGCTGCGCAACATGTCGCGGGTTCGATTCCCGCACGGCACAAATATTTGTACGACCTACAAGTATTTGTTACGGGTCTGGGTGTTTTTCTATCTATAATATGTATGTATTTACAAAAAAAAAGTATATTTAAGTAGTTTATCAGCCATCTAGTTACCATAACACAAGCATTAAGTTGCTTAGCTTGGAACTATATGGCGTTGTGTGAAATGTACATGGATATTATTATTATCCAGGTGAGTCATTAGCACACACGATCTTTTTTGATATTGCATCATGCTTTTGCTCTAAAGCCTCACAGATCCCTTTTCCAAGCACTGCCAGAATATGGTGCCTTTTTCTTTGAGGTTGGCTAATCATCGAATGACCCCGTCCCGCTCTGGGTGGAGCGGAAGGGAGTGTCAGACTCCTACTGACTTAAACCCATCCAAGTTCTTTCCTTAGCCCTTTATATTCGGGATAGCGGTAACCGTTTCCAACAATCCCGCTGAAGAACAGTGGTGCCTACAGTACAATATGATTTAGTCATCATTTTTTGCTCCTCATAATATACTTCTAATAAACACAAAGTACAAGTAAATGCTTTGAGCTTGAGTTTATACATGTTCACTTATTCTGGCTTTGTTTTTCAGGACGACTACAAGCCGATGGGTTAACTTTGCGATAATTGTTACTGAATGAAAACTAGCTGTATGTTATTAAACTTAAATTTTATTACAATCTGTTTTGGTTATTATGTCACACATTCGATAATAGTAATAGTGAATGAGTTGTACAGACGCCAGCATATCAAGATATCCCAAACTGCCAAATATTCCCAATTGAACTTGAACCTTATCTTCTGCTTCTTAGCGTGTCGATGACAATCTAAATGCACTCAGCTCAGAATTCAGCTACGTGTTTGGCGCCATCACTAGCGTCCACCAGTTCCTGTAACGTGTATACGGCAGGACACACAGGACACGATATTAAGTGTCCCATCGTTTGTGGAACAGCACAACATTTACACTCCAAGGCGGAGTTGTCTATGAATCCCCACCTGAGCAGGTCGATGAACCTTATTATTTGTAATAGTAGAAAAGTTTAAAATTTATCAAAGAAATTTGTCCGATTGGGGTAGCTTGATGTGCTGGCCCCTATATGTACATACATTCATAAATTCACGTCTTCTTACCATGGGCTAAGGCCTAAACTACAGAACACCACCTGATACGGTCAACAAACTTCTTTTATTTATTTATTTATACTTTCAGACTTGGTTGTCCATAGAGTGTTAGTAATACAATGAAACTTATGAACTATGTTAGTAATATACACATACAAAAACAAACAATAACAATTATCCTATACTAGCTGCTCACGCGCGGTTTCACCCGGCTCCTATTGGTCGTAGCGTGATTTTACGCCTAGCCTGCCTACCTTCCTCGATAAACGGACTATCCAACACAAAAATAATGTTTCAATTCAGACCAGTAGTTCCAGAGATTAGCGCGTTCAAACAAACAAACTCTTCAGCTTTATAATTTTATTATAGATGTAGGCTAACCCACTGCTTCCAGATAGGACTCTCAATATGTTCAGCAATGACCTTCAGGTAGCCGTTAGGACTGTTTTTCACTCGGCGGATCAACGATGATGCTCTTTTTCTAATTAAAGTATAATATCCATCTACATGTGACTCTGCAAACATCGCTGATGCACTGCAATAGCGATGCAGCCCATCAACACCCTGAAGGCATTGTTACACTAAACTCTCAGAGCATTCGCGACCCGCTGCGTGCTTCTGCTTCGTTTATGGTCATACATCTGTTCAAATACGCACGCCAGTTAAGTCATTGACTGCCACGCAGCAGACACAATAGAAAAACTATTTTTTGTCGGACACACGGTGACCGCGTTGGCGTTCAACGTGTTAAGAGTACTTCGCACCTGACCTTTCTCTGATATCTACCCTGTAAACACCTAAAACGATTGAGGTGAATTGTACCTAAGGAAAAAAAGAAAAAAAACTTATAGAAAATAATAAATAACAAAAATAGTATAATAATGAATTTAATTTTATAAATAAAATAAAGGAATATTTTAAACAGATATAGGTGTATAAATATTTTCGTTCTTACGTAAGGGTATTATCAAGTCTTAAATAACAGAGACTTATCTTTACGTATACGTAAAGTATTGATCACTTTAACTACCCTTTCTAAATCATAAACAATGAAACAAGAAATTAACATAAAAACAATAGCTCCATACAGCAACATCTCGAAATAAACAAAGAGTTTGAGTTATATGAAGGGTATAAAGGCGATAAAACGCTTTCCTTGCTTCCTGAAGGTTAGGGAATTCCTATCGACAGTAATTGATACGTGGTTTCGACCCCAAATATCGGCCAAAGAGGAAATATGATGAACAAGCTTCACCCTCGAGCTTGACTGCGTAATCAAAATTTTCTTTTTCTGGAATTTCCCAGCTGGAGCTATTAAGTGTTGGAAGGTATTCGTTTAAATACATAGATGGTAGTCTGAATTACACAATTTTGATCTTTATAATGGTTGCTTAAGTTTTATTTTCAACCTTTCCAAATACTATTTTTAGTTAAATAATTTACCAAATCTCAGATTGATTTAGCTAAAGGACTTGGCACTTTACTTTGCATAATATTTCATCACCACAGCTCTCAAAACGGTGATGGAAAACATCGTGATGAAACCCTCATGGCCAAGAGCCAAAAATAAGAGGTCAAGTGACGGCACTGGGCCCGCGTTGTAGATTATGGTCAACTCCATCTCACAGAGAGGAGGCCTGTGTCCCAGCAGTGGGAACATAATAGACTGATTATGAAAGAATTTGCTTCAAAATGATGATAATAAATCAATCAATCTACAATCTGCCTAGCCTTTTCCCAACTATGTTGGGGTCGGCATCCAGTCTAACCGGATGCCGCTGAATACCAGTGTTTTATATAGAGCGACTGCCTATCTGACCTCCACAAGCCAGTCAGTATTTGGGCAATACGATACCCCTTGGTAAGACTGGTTGTCAGATTTTCAGGCTTCTGACTACCCGTAACGACTGTTAAAGATATCCACGAATGATAGCCGGGACCAACGGCTTGACATGCTTTCCGAGGCACGGGGGAGTCTCTATATGAAAGAACGGTCACCCATCTACGGAAAAACCTCAGCAAGCGTAGCTTCACCTGATAGATCGATCTGTGCGGCTGTTATTATTTAGCCACGAGCTCCTTCACGAGATTGATAAAAAAAAATATGTTTATAAATGAAACAACAATTAAATAATACCTTTATTATCAGACCTCAATCGTCCATTTCCCTAAGTGACGTCACACTATCCTAGTAGAATGTAGTACTTACCTGTAGATGTATGAAGTCCGAACCATAGTGCTGCGATGAAGCTTCGGACAATCAAATCAATATAGCTTTCTATTTCCTGCACAACGAGGAAGGTATAGATTTCACGTTCGCTACTTTGTGGCAACACTGAATGGTTTTGACGCCCACACGGGCCGTGTCAAACTTCCTGGCTTTGGTTGCGTCGGAAGCAACATGATGCAATAACCACCAGGAGTTAATAAGAAATGGAGATAAGGAACGTTTGTGCCAATATATTTAACTAGCGACCCGACTCTGCTTCTTCGTAAGGCTTTTTTTTTGAGGGTGGGAAATCATCAAATGACTCATCCCACTCTGGGTGGAGCGGAAGAGAGAGTCAGATTCTTACTAACTAAAACCCATCCATATTATGTTCCTTCCTCAGCCTTTTATGTTCCGGGGTAGTGGTAATCCTTTCGGACAATACCGCTTACCTTCTTTGTAAGGCTGACCCAAAGACGCAGTCCTTACAAAATTACAAAAAAACAATCTGCCTAGCTTTTACCCAACTATGTTGGTATCGGCTTCCAGTGGAAGGACGCAGTTGTGTAAACGTAGCGATTGTCATATCGAAAATGAAAATGTCTTATCGCATTTTGGTTTAAATTATGTGACTACCATAGTTGTATTACCCCGAACTATAAATAAAATCTATAAACTCAATAAATATTATGTTTCGCACATATTATTTATTGAGTTACTATAGAAACTAAAAAGTGAAATAGTAGTAAGGGCACAGACAAAAACAAAGAGACACAAAGGTAAAGTTTCGATCAAAAGATCATAAATTATTTGTAGCTTTACAATTACTTTTAAAATATCAACCAACCTGAATTCACAAACAGCAATGTGAATTTTCATAACTTCACGACAGACTAATGTCTTAAGTTTTAAGTGCAAAGCGAGAATACATTGGATAAAAAGTTGCTTCAAAAATTCAAAATCTATTGTATAAATGGTGATGCTTTCTTATTTTCAGCAAGACATGTATAAAAGAGAATTGGGTATTTGAAAGGGTAGTCAATAACGTTACTTTTCATGAATTTTGTAAACGCTTAATTTGTACGTGATTTGTATGAAATATAACAATGTGACGTCACAGATTTTTCGAATCAAATGGAATACTTATTAGCATGCAATTTCACAATTACATCTTCGCATAATATTGAATTTCTGTACGGTGATGGAAGTTTTTAAGACGAGCGATCTTTTATCTATGTGATTTCATATTTTATTTTTGCCTGATTCAAATAGTCAATTGTCAAAAACCTATCCTACCTGAAACATGTAAAAAACGCCAGCTCATCAAGCTAACTATCAAATTTTCCCATTTGGTAATGAACCATATATTATTTTGGTAATAAAGTTGAAAAACTATCAAAAAAAAATTACAGATTGGGTTAACTTGATGTAATGGCCTCTGTACCATACATTTGTGATTACGTTCTTTCAAACATGTCTTGTAATCTATTTTGTTCACATTTTTGACAAGTTTTGTAAACAATTAGCCTTAACGACTGGCGAACGATAAACGAAAATAGTAGACAATATTTGTTTTGTGCAACACTTCGACTGATTATAATCAATCGCTCACTCACTGAAGGTGGTTTTCCTTCTCTGTATCTGTAATTTTTATGGTGTACATAATAAAGAGTAATCTATTCTATTCCATCACCAGTCTTCTCTTGTCATCAGTATTCTATCGGAAATGACCTCTGTCTGTCTCCCTAGCCTTTTCCAAACTATGTTGGGGTCGGGTTCCAGTCAAACCGGATGCAGCTGAATACCAGTATTTATGTTCCTCTGATTGAGGATAGACAATTCAGAAACCATGTGGATGACCCTTCCAGCTGCTCGCAACTTGCACCGCACCATGGCCCCGACACATCCGCCGACGTCATCAGCAGGCCGCGCTGTATGCCACCTTCATATTAGCTAGGCTTAGAAAAGAGGCGTTTTATACGTTTTTGGGTGTTCTTTCTGCAACTTCTTAATAAGAATTTTTGTTCTTTTAAGAAGTCCTTGATTGTGTGTAAAGAAATGGTAGCCTTAGTGTTAAAATCATACACGTCACGATATACTAATTCAAATTTAGATTTGCACTTATTAAAAATAACAAAAATAAAGAAATTTTTGAAAAAAAAATCTTCCACACACTGAGTACTTGCGCAAGTCAAAACTTTGCGCAAGTATATAACTACACCTACACCTACACCTACTAACACTGACATTATGGGTGCTGAAGTTTGAAGTTATTGTAATGAAGATTTTTGGAGTTCAGGACGATCGTTAATTTACCCTTAAATTTGTATAAAAATATATTAAATTTTATTCACACCACCACCAGCAAACCCGCGCATAAGTGGTCAGCCATCTTGTACCACAACCCAACTGCAAGAAGCTGCTAAAACACTATGCACACGTAACCACTGGTTTCCCACGTTTTGTCGTGATGGTACAGACGCCAGCACATCAAGCTATCCCTAACTGTCAAATTTTCTCAATTAAAAATGAACCTTATGTCTTTGCAATAAAGTTGAAATACTATCAAAGAAATATGACAGATTGTAGTAACTTGATGTGCTGGCCTCTGTACGTGTGAAGGGGTTGGGCCCCTTAGACTTTTAAAATATACTATGAACACCTGCCAGTATCCATTCTTTTTTTCCCAATTTTCTGACGTTGTATTTTCGTTGTCGTAAAGAGAAAAGTCACCAAGCAATAAAATTATTCACAGTGGGTTTATTCATGATCTTTCTTCAACAAATTCTCATATTTACATCCCAGGTGAATTTTCTACCTACCTATCTTAATTTCCTATGAAATCAGGTAAATAATAAATATTGATTCATATATTATTATTGGTAAATTAAAAACATTAAAATCTTTGAAATAATTTACGAAGGTATTATATTGTAAGATGCCTGTACTAGGATGAACCTGTATCACATGCGGCAGGAGCGCACGTTATAGTAGTTGTAGGTTGATAAAATTCTTAAGCATTTAACATTAAAAGTCTTGAAACGGTGACGAAATTAAATTCTTATAATAGTTTCTACATTTCTATATTCATAGAATAAGTAGTTCCTACATAATCGGGTTCAAACGCGCGTATACGCGCGGATTCCCAAGAGCAATTTGTGTAGGCGCGCGCATACATACGTGGGTAGAATGTATTAGTTCGAAGTTTCTACTTCGCCGCGCGTTCGTTCGTGCGTTTTTACGCCATCTGGGCAACCTCTTAGAAACCAACTTTATACTTCAAGGAACAATTTACATAAATACCGTCAGAACACGTCACGGATACTTATATCTTGTACAGTATGTTTTGCGAATGAAATTAAAACTTTATCCATTGTTTAACAGCATTTTGACTTTGACTTTGACTTTATACGTCGGTATTGCGTTGACTTATTTTCAGATTTGAATAAACAATTTTGTTTTAATTTAGTTTCATTTTCAGAAATTGCGCGCGAAAAGGGATTTTTTTTTTCAGTTCGAATGACACTTAAGTTTTTTTTATTTTTATTTTCTTTTTCAGGGTTTTATAATGATTTTTAGACTAAGAAAATCAGATTTTTTAGCTCTTTTTTACGACTTTTGATATGCTTGCATTCAATGTTAAATTCTAATCGAATGGAAAGGTTTTATTCACACACAATACCATTTTCATTTTTACCTGTGTCAATTTCACGGTTGACATTGTTATGTCTACCGTTAAGTAAATTAATGTTATTGAAGACGTAGTTAATTGCTATTTCGTACAAACACGAGTGTGGTTTAGATAATGAAATGGACTCATCTGTTGTAATTTTTACTATTATAAGTGTAAGAAACATTCCCATTTATTATGATATTTTCTAACTTTGTAATCATTGTTTCGTAGTAAAACATGGTGTCAGTCAAAGTTTTCAGTTACAGAACATTCTATACTGCAATGGAGACAGTTTGGGAGATCAACTCGTGCAACTTTTGGTAAGACTTAGGCGGCTATAACTTATACTCTCACACAAAAGTGGTCTTTTTTTTTAAGGCTTGCAAATCATCCAATGACTTCTCTCGCTCTGGGCGGAGCGGAAGGGAGTGTCAGACTGTTACTGACTAAAACCCATCCATGTTCCTTCTTTAGCCCTTTATGTTCCGGGGTAGCGGTAACCCTTTCGGACAATCCCGCTTACCCGGCAGGGCAAAAGTGGTCTTGTGTTTCATTAAGTGACTGAGTGTTAACCATCAGCATTCACAGCCCAACTTCACCCACTGCTAAGTCTTTTTCTTGTCTCTGTCCTCTCTTCTTGTGCCAACATCATCTAGGTGTTGCCCACGATGGCAACAATGTCGTCTGCCCATCCACCCATTAACCCTTCCTTTGTCGTATGAACCCGATAACCCGGTGTTCCTTTCGAAACGACAATAAATACAACCGTATAAATCGTTGACTACAACTACATTAGATGTTTAAACATCTACATTAGATGTTCGCCTATTAGAAACCTCTTGATTATAACATAACATATCATATATAATATGTTTATATTAACCCATTGGTTAGTAGTATTTATATTATTTTTTATGATATGTCCATTTCTAAAAAACAATCAATTGTTTGCAGAGCTACAGACGAGTAGAAGCCAATCTTGAAGATTTGCCATTTTTTTAAGTCGAAAGTCTATGTTGATTGATTATTTACTGCGGTTGTTTCTAGTAACCTGCATAATCCCATTAAAGGGCAAAGGTCTCCAGTGACTTCAAACTATTTTGATCCAGAGCTATGTTTCAGATTCGAGGACAAGCTAGTCCAGAACAACTCGATAAAGATTCTGTGAGTTTTGTTCATTATCATCAGTCGTTGCATTGTCGGTGCTTGCGCTTGTAACCGAAGTTATAAATAACTTTTTATTTCTCAGGCTCCAGCTAAGATTGCATATTATCCCTTTGGTTATGTTCCGTATGTAAGTTTAAGTAATCTCCTTAATAAAAATCTTAAATTCATTCTTCGACTCGCATGACTTTGACTTTGACACAAGAGTCCTTTATAAAACAAAAGTGAGAACTAAGATTAAATTTCATCCCCTAAAGTGGCTAAATAGGGTACGAAAGTTTATATGAAAATTCGTCATTTATACTGACGGGAAATTCTATGGGGTTTGCAGCTAGTTTCATATTTAAAACACCATTATTTTAAACATTTGTCTAAGAAATGAGACTCTTTTCTATTCTCACATCTGCACAAAATGGTTTGAAGTTCTGCTATATAATTAGATCTATAGCCAATGATTTTTTACAGGACAAGCCGACCAAACGTACGGGTATGATAAAAGACTATTTTAAGATCGAGCAAGCAGATAAAGCGAAAAAGATGAAACTAGACGCGACAATGTAAGTAATAATGTCATGTAAGTGTGAAAACCTTACACACAAATCATGTGTACAAGTTATTATTACGTAGTAAAAAGTTACAAATAGTTTCTAAGGTCCTGTTACTTATAAAAAAGTTTCACGATTTCTGTTACACATTCTTTTAACCCTTTGTTTTTTGAGGGTGGGAAATCATCAAATAACTCCTCCCGCTCTGAGTGGAGCGGATGAGAGACTAAAACCCATCCATGTTCCTTCCTTAGTCATTTATGTTCCGGGGTAGCGGTAATCCTTTCGGACAATCCTGCTTAAGGACGCGGCATAGCGTTCGATTTTTCACCAGTGTAAACCTCTTGACCAGTTTTTTTTCTCTTTTTTGACTTCTGATCCAAACAATCAATATTAACAGTTATCTCATCAATATATAATAATTTCCCGTTTTTTCAACATGTAGTGCAGCAAACAAAAAACTACAGCCGACTGCTGTTTCCGTAAGTATTTTTCAACTAACTTATGCCTTAATTCCGAGCTCGTTTCATCTTACTTTAATGCAAAAAGCATGCTTACACCTAAAAACTATTATTAATTACCAACACAGATTGCCAGCAAAAAAAAACACCTCTTATGTCTTCACAAGGTACCAAATTCAACAATGAACCATTTTTTTTCATTTACAGTTCAGAACTGGTCCATCACTGGACACTCAGCCCAACACTTTCCAGAAAACAATCACAGACATGCTACTCGCCTGGAAAACCGACCAGGACCGTCGTTTTAATAAAATAGCAGAAGAATTAAAAACATCAATTGATGGTTTGACCAAAAAAATTGATGATAACATCTCCAAATTAAATTGCAGACATTAAAAGAACGATCATGTTTTTTATAAACTTTTGGTGAACAACGTGACATTACCCCAAAAATACAACAGTAAAAAAGCCTTGAGCAATTATATACCTACCAAAGCAAAATCAAGACAACACCATGGATTTTTTTTTTATATTTGTTAAGAATCATGCCTATTTTCCCCGGCGGGTTTGCAGAAGTGCAACTAAAGTATACCCAAATTTCACCAGTTATGTTTAAGTCCCATGTAATGAGGGTCAGCCTATTGCCATCATCATCATCTGCCTAGCCTTTTCCCAACTATGTTGGGGTCGGCTTCCAGTCTAACCGGATGCAGCTGAATACCAGTATTTTACATGGAGCGACTGCCTATCAGACCTCCACAACCCAGTAACTTGGCAATACGATACCCCTTGGTAAGACTGGCTGTCAGATTTTCGGGCTTCTGACGGCCCGTAACGACTGTCAAAGATGCGCAAATGACAGCCGGGACCAACGGCTTAACGTGCTTTCCGAGGCACGGAGGAGTCTCGGTATGTAAAGATGGTCACCCATCCACGGCGAACCCCGGCAAGCCTATTGCCATTAACCGGGCTCAAATCCAGACTCCAGGCTGCTACTGAGAAATGCCATATGGAAAACCCAACCCATGAATCGAACCCATTACCTCATGCTTTGTAGTAGCCCTTGTAACCATAAGACCAACCATTTAAATATTTAATTTATTAAATTAAAATAAATAATAAACCAGGAAGTTTTATTTTTACAACCGATATTTACTAATATGGATTATTATGGACCTGAAGAGAAAGCCTTCTCTTGAAGTCACGCAACTGGAGATGGAAGGAGGTCATTTTTTTGGGCCTTTACTAAAAGCTAACGAAAAAAACTGGTACGTGTGGTTAGCACTAGTCATTTGAAGCAATAGTTAATATTGCACGAAAGTTGTAGGATTGCTCTCAGCCAAGTTATACAGCTTCGATGGTTTCTCATTTTTATACATTTAATATTTTCTGAACTTGTATAACTTGATTTATTAATTATTGCTCCAAATGAGTATTACTAACCACGTACCATTTTTTTTCGATGACCGTCTGATTCTGTGCCCTCCTACTACGTGGGACTTAACCATAACTATTGAGATGTGGGTGTACCTACCATGGGCACACCTCTGCTTAACCCTTCGGAGAAACGAGATGAGATCGGCACGTACAGAAAAGACCCATAAATGAATGGAGCCTGAATGTATTCCTGTAAAAGTTATAACTGTGACAGAAATTTGTAATCCATTGCTTCCTATTAATATGTTTATTTTTTCGTGCTGGAGAATTTAAATAACGCAATGAATATTGATGAATTGCGGAAATAAAAGGCATCGCGATTGCTATTGTTTTAAGTAATTACCCCGCAAGACCAGGTCCTATTTAGACTCAAACTTGAATATATGGAGGAGCCATTTACACCGCCTGTAATATCAAGTAGTATCCATATAAGCCGTTAAAAACAAGAACATGAAGAATTTTATTATTGGCTACCGTATTTCATACCATAGGTAATTAACTAGTCACTTAATTTCACGGCAGCCATTTTAATGTTATTGAATTTGCTACAACAGTTAATTTTTATATCAGTTACAGTTACAACACACAAGAATTGATTGAACAATGAAATGGATTCCATCATAGTTATTTTTATTTTTGCTATAATTGTAAGAAATATTTTCATTATATATTAATCATAGTTGCTCTAAAAAGAAAGCTATTAAGAGTCAATTTCACCTATGAACGCGATCAGCACTTCTAAACTGCGTTCAACAGCTTTCAGTGTTAATATTCTTGGACTCATTATTGATAATTAAAAGCTCTTAAACGTGGTTTAGATGTGCAGATCACGTTTAGTTTCATTGGTGAAATTGGTCCTTAATCCTTCTACTTGAACGATACAAGAGGATTCTAAAATAGTAACAAATTGTCATCGATACGGCTAGAAAAAGGGGTTTCTAAAATTACGCCTAATGGAGATAATGAATAAAGAGTACAAATGCTGCACTGACTCACAATTATATGGGATAAGAACTGTTGAATCTTGAATGCTAGAGTCAGCGCTCTGTGAGTTCAAAATCCAACAGTGTGCTATTTTTAGGTATCGCTTAGGGTTGGTGAAAACGGGCATTATGTCTATTTACATCGTCTTTAGAATAGAAAAGTAGCAACGGCATTAATTAAATTATACATTAATTACAGAACATTCTTGAGTGCCAAGCTGAGCTCAGTTGGCAGGAAAGATTGAACTTACTAATGGTAAGAAATTCATTTTAACTGACAACATTTCATTACGTAGTTATTGTTTTATTCATTTAATGTAAAAGCAGTGAATTTACATACAGAATGATAGCTAGAAAGGCGATATCTAATAGACGAGATGATGTCTAATAGAGATGTATGGAAGAGACCAATACAGGTTGTTTTGACCCCAAATAAATTGGTATAAGGACAGAAAGACCATTGACAATTAGTAGCCGAGATACTTATTGTCAATGGTTTCTATTGTATGAATACGAGGTTTTTAGCTGCTTTGCACAGTTGTATTTAATGACTTTAAGTTTCGTTTTAGAAATGTGCGTTTTGTTTGTGCAGAATAATCATTTTTCCTTTCTTTCTTTACGTTCTTTCTATAGTTATTTTTAACAAAATAAGTGATAGGCATAACTTTAATACTAGAAATAAAGATAAAATAGATCAACCCTTTTTTAGATTATCAAAAGTACATACATCTTTTATGGGGTTCTGTGTTAAATGTTACAACAAAATACCTTGTGACATTCTGCAATTAAATGAAAGAAAATTTAAAACTCACATTAAAAATACACTTTGTAAACAAGCATATTACAAATTAGAGGATTATATAAAGGATAAGGATGCTTGGAAACTTGCTGGTCCTGCTCCACAGGGCAATCTAGTGTCTAGACAAAATCAAACTGGTTGCTAAGTAAATTAGGTAATAATTTATTATTTATAAAATACTATTTTAACATGTTGAAATAACTTCTCACACATTGATTGATTTATTATTATTAACTTTTAGAATGTTTGTAAATATGTGAGCACCATGTACTTTTGACATACTTAAGTTACCTACCATTACTATATGTATTTTTCTTTTCACCTTTTGTGGTGTAGTGTTTTGATTCTGGGTGCATCGTCTTCACATATAATGTTATAATTCATGTATACAAAACATTGTAAAACATTTTAAAAGAGTAACGGTGGAGTTTCTTGCCCATTCTTCTCCACACGAAACTACCTTTTGGAAGGGGCGACTAGAATCAATTCTATTTCTTGTTCATTTTGACGTTCAAAAGTGCCTTACTTGTGCCTATTTGAAATAAATGATTTGACTTTGACTTTGACTTAGTCACGGTTGTGACGTATTCTTTCGATATGCTTAAATGGACTCAGATGAAACTTGACGCTCTAGATAGGAAGTTCCGTACATTGCTGATAAATAGACCATCGGATGCTTCACCCACGGTCATCAGTGATAAGACTTTACATCTCGCATAATTGTGGAGGTGGGTTTCTTTAATCGATCGCCGAACTGGAGAATAATCCCTTCCAACTGACGTGGAGATACCCCCAGATGTGGTTGCGATGGGCAAGGGCTTCGCCACGCTGTCCTTGGCGAAAAAGAACCGGCACAAATCTGCAGTACTTTATTCCAATAATCATAAGGAGGTATGACCAGGCAAAGAGCTTCGCGGACCCACCACGAGAAAGAAAAAATGTTTTTTCTGCACAAACAAAACACACATTTCTAATAAATCAACTTAGTCACTAAATACACTCCATAGACAATGGATGGACCACAGACACTGACAACTTATTGCCTATGAACATGAACGTGAAAACAAACACTAAGAATAGAAAATCTAAAGAGTTCTTTTTTAAATAATAACATAAAAATGCACGACAAACAAAATGGGATGAATAGGCTTGATGTAGACGTCATAGCGAAATATTTATAGGTTTTGGTTGAAAAAGGGATCGAAGATGTATGGGCTCCGTTAGTTAATTTGGGATGGCTGTATATTGAAGGGATCATATGACTGCGTTTTGACGTCCTCTTTAGGGACAACGAAGGTTTTGTCTGTGCGATTATGAATGAAGTTAACATGATAGTGATGAGGTTTTTTCTCTACACCCCCGGACACTGGCTGGTTGGACACTATTCCTGATGCCATTAGGCTACTATTTTTTTTTAGTACAAATATTTAGAAATATTTAAAATTAAATATAGTAAATAATAATGTGTAATGTGTTTGTAAGACAGATGTGAGTGGAAACGCCTGGAGGGAACTCCCTAGGCCATATAGTGACCTTAAAGGTGATGGTCTTCAGAAAGGTCAGGTGCGTAATACTCGCAACCGGCGTGTGTATGATCATATGTATGAACTTAAATGAAGTAAAAGGAGTGTGTTTGGATCATAGCAGGTGGTTTCGGCCTACCCTCTAGAAAGCGTGAATTTATTTTATACTGACATACCTTTCTCTTTTGCAGCCATATAGGAGAGCGATGGAGAAAAGCAATTATCCTACAGTCTTTGTAAGTTTTCAAACGGTTTACTTACCTCTTTACATCAAAGATGAGATTGACCAACAAAATATAATGTTTCTCATTAGCTTTGAATCAAAATAGCTGATAGGTAGAACCTTAACTCGGCAGTAGAATGATGAAGGCTTACATGAACCAGTATCAAAGCCTTTTTTTTAAGGTGGGAAGTCATCAAATGACTCCTCCTTCTGAGCGGAGCGGAAGGGGGTATGAGACTCTTACTGACTAAAACCATTCATGTTCCTTCCTTAGCTTTTTATATTCTGAGGTAGCGGCAACCCTTTCGGACAATTCCGCTGAGTAGTAATCAGAGCTTGAGGAAGTTCACGGAGAGGTTTGCCACCTCTGCAGCGCGGTTCATTTGTTTGTCAGCCACGCATTCGTGGATAGCGTGATCGGAGGTCAGTTCCTCTTAATTTTCATAAAAAAGGGACCCAAATATACGTGCGTAGATGAGCCGTGGACTGCTGTGACTAGGTTTTAACTTGTATATATAATGTACCACATTTGTTTCAGAACAAAAATTTAGGGAATTTTCATGTGATTTTGAAAAATATGAATGAAAATCCAAGTGTAAGTTTGAATAGTAAAAAACTTTTTTACAAAAAATAAAACCGACTTCCAAAACAAACACTACAAAGTGACAAATAATTTTGATTTCGGAAGTCGGTGTCTTCGGTTTTGTATTTTCATTTTTAGCCACCGACTTCCGAAATCAAAATTATTTGTCACTTTGTAGTGTTTGTTTTGGAAGTCGGTTTTATTTTTTGTAAAAAAGTTTTTATTTTTCACTTTTTAGTTGTGGTACCTACCTACACAACCCCCCCCTCCCCCCCAAAATTACACTACCTGGTATGTAAATTACAGTGACAGGAACTTATTAGAACATCGTCCACATATATTAAGTAGGATTTTTTAGATTTTTGTTGATTTTTCAAAAACCGCTTATTCGATTTCGATAAAATTTATATGGGACCATTTGGGAAGTATACCCTTTCCAACAAAAAAAGAATTTTTCAAATCGGTTGGCAAGCAACGGAGTTATGCGCGAACAAACATAAAAAAAAAAAAAAATACAAACATCCGAATTGAGAACCTCCTCCTTTTTGAAGTCGGTTAAAAAGATTATTTCTTACAAGCGAGTTTACAAAAGGATATGCTACAGACAACCAAACTGAACAACTTTTACTATGTGACCAACTCCGAAATCGCTGTTCTATACATTTTTAGTCACGTGACTCGTCGAAATGTAGGGGACAGTTTTTCACGATTTCGGAGTAGATATGCTTGATTCTTGATACAAGAAAAATATTTTAGTGAAGGGTTCCGTAGTTGGGATACCTAAACGTTTGCGCATGCACTGTATTGAATATATCAACAAAAAAAATAACATTGTACCTTTTTCATAGTATTTCTCTACTAAACTATGAAAAACAAAGTTATTGTTGTAAACCAAATCTAAAAACCGCCGGAAAAAAAAACCTTTCTTGTATTTGGCCACCCCTTTTAATTTTTTTTTCATTTATCATTGAACTGGCCACAGTAGTACACACAAAAAAATTCAATTGTCTGCCTATTACGTTACAAAAGAATGTATCTTTTTTTACCTGTGACAGACAGTCGACCAGATAGGCGGACAGTAGAGTCTTAATATGAAAGTCCCGTTGGCCCTCTAATATTACGGAACTCTAAAAATCATAATGAAAACAGAACGAGTTTAAGGTCCTGCTTGTAAACACATTTAAAACGCAGTTGTAAATTCGTGTATTGATTTTTGGTGCAATCGGCCCTCAGTGAAAAATATTCTGACGAATACGTACCTATCCTACTTAAATGCAAAATCATTTGTTTTAATTGAAAACCTAGCCTTTCAGCCAATTATATTTTTAAAATGCTCAGTCATGAAGGTTGCATATCTATTTACTTTTAATTTAGTTGTTGTCACTGGCAACTAAGAATTACCGTGTTCCAATTTAGCGTTAAACGCCGTTCTTTTGTTTATTAACAATGGTATTTTGTGTGAAGAACTTATTTTTTTTCAAATAAATGAATAATGCCAGATTGTTAGAGTAATGTGCACAACCTGAAAATTTAAATGTATAAACGTGTTTAAATAGTGAAAAACTGAATATAGTGGCTTTAATGGTTATGAGTTTTGTTACCAACGTAACTGGATCATTTCAATCACTTGTTTACAGCGAAGAAATCTTGTAAGTGCGGAAGAACCTGAAATATTTGGTTTTGTAAGTAAATAACCTATTCTAATATTGAGAAATTTGCCCAAATATAAGTATGTGTGAAGTGTATGAAAGATGTTATTAACATGTTATGTGCTGGTAATCATTTACCTCGGAAATGAGATAAAAAATACTTAAGTTTAGGAACTTACCTAAGCGACCTGCAAGAGACGATAAAATAAGTGTTTTGTTTCTTTGCAGCGAAAAAGCTTGTATGATCAAGAACATCCCAAGAATATTTATAAAACAAACGTAAGCATTGCACCCAATTGAGATAATTTTCCAATACAGGGACAGACAAAACCGGGACTCCTCCGTGCCTCAGCAAGCACGTTAAGCCGTTGGTCCCAACTGTCATTTGTGCATATTTGACAGTCGTTACGGGTCGTAAGAAGCCCGAAAATCTGACAGCCAGTCTTACCAAGGGGTATTGTATTGCCCAGTTACTGGGTTGTGGAGGTCAGATAGGCAGTCGCTCCATGTAAAATACTGGTATTCAGCTGCATCCGGTTAGACTGGAAGCCGACCCCAACATAGTTGGGAAAAGGCTAGGCAGATGATGAGGGACAGACAAAACAGGAAAAAAAAAATGCTTTAATAAACTAACATATATTTTGTAAGTTTTGTCATTTGATGCTAAACAAAAATCCTCTTGATTACCGGCAAGGAATATTCATTTAAAAATCGTTCCCTGTCCATAAACTCAACATCCATACTTCCATACCAACCATCTGCCTAGCCTTTTTCTCAACTATATTGGGGTTGCCTTCCAGTCTGGCAGAGTGACGACCTATCTCACCTACACAATCCAATTAATACGATGCCGTTGGTAATAATAATAATATTTATATTTTTAAATGTTTTTGTTTGTTTTTTTATAAAAAATATTTAAATATGTATGAAATTGAGTTTGAGTTTGAGTTTATCCTTGGAAATTTCACACAACGCCATATAGTCCCAAGCTAAGCAACCAAATGCTTGTGTTATGGTAACGAGATGGCTGATAAACTACTTATATAATTTTTTTTTTAAATACATACATATTAAAGATAGAAAAACACCCAGACCCGTAACAAATACTTGCAGGTCGTACAAATATTTGTTCCGTGCGAGAATCGAACCCGCGACATGTTGCGCAACAGTCAATCGCTCAACCACTGCGCCAACCGTGTCGTCAAAACTGCTAAAACTCGTTCTCAGACTATCGAGCTTCTGACTCCCCGTAACGACTGTCAAGGACCCGCAAATGACAGTATGTTTTCGTACTTTCGATACTAATAGGTGTTGGCTGCATACGAAGGCTGCTCTGTCTGTCTGTATGACTCTTACCTTTTCAAGCTTTTTTATTATTATTATTATTTATCCCAGAAGTACGTTTACGAAACACGTTCGTAGGACACGGGCTAAAGGTCATAGCCCACTTTTACGACTCTGCTCCCACCCGGCAAAAAGAATATAATTCAAATTTAAGTTTTAAATATTGCTCTTTAGATACATTTTACATTGGCATCATAAACTAGCAGACAGCTCGCTGTCAGCGAGATTACCGCCGTCAGACTGCTCGGTAGTTGACGCCTCGCTGGCCTCACGTTGTAGACGAGCGGTCGGCGCGGTGCCCGCGTGCTCACTGCTAGCAGTCGCCGCACGATTATGAACAAAGAAAAACTTATAGAAGATATCCCTATCTGTATGATGCCAGTGCCGTCTGCTAGCTGTCGCCGCGTGGACTGCTGGGTGCCTGATAGCTGTCGCCGCGTGGACTGCGAGCAGTCGTCTTAGTTTAGGGCGGTGTTGGGTGGGAGCAGTGTTGGAGCAGAGTCATTTAAGTGTGCTATGACCTTTAGTCGTGGGAAAAAGCTAGTATTCTTCTTCTTCTTCGTGTGGTTAGTGACTAACCTGGTGTCAGAGTTTTAATGCTGCCCATGGGCCTCTAACTTAGCATCACATGCTGTTGAGAAATATCTCTCAAGCCTGCCGGTTTCCTCACGATGTTTTCCTTCACCGATTATAAGCAAGCGATAATTATACAATTCGCACTTGAATCCGAAAAATCAGAGGTGCGTGTCTTGGGTTCGAACTCGAGACCTATGACTTGGCAGTCACACCTAGTGGTGTGACTACAAAAAAGCAGTGATAGCCTAGTGGCTATCACTGCTTTTTTGTTGTTCAATCACTACTCTCATTTACAGCGAAGACTATACGACTTCCATGCTGGTATGAGGTCGCCCATCATTGGCGCGCCTTCCATTCCCAGTCAATTGCCCGAGGCAGAGCCCATCCTGCCCGGGCACACATTACTCAGACCATCTCTAGGAATGCTGAAGTCTGCTGTCAAGTTCCCTCACAAAGACTTGGGCGATGCATCTGGAGTTTACGGGAATATAGATAATTTGGGTATCAGGTAAGTGTTAAAAAAATTTAAGTCGTTTTTTTTAAGTCAGTAACTAGGCTGACCTAGACATGACGAAGGTTCTTTTGCCCTTTTTTAAATTAAATAAAAATGTGTATTTAGATTGATTAAAAAAAAAATGGTATGTGTAGATCAACAAAGTACTCTCCCTTTTTGCATTAATAAAGACTTTTCGCGATTTTTAGTTTGGCTAAATAATTCAAACTAGTTTATCCTTAAATAAAATGTAATAAAAATAAAAGCCACCATCGTTGGCAGAGCTTTATAAGTTCACCTGTGCCTAACCTTTTGTGGAAACAGGCTTGATAAATTTTAAATTTAAATTTGCAGACGTGGGTGCTCATTTCTATTGACTATACTTTGACTGACAAATTGCATATAACTGACGAATCACAAAACTGGATACTAGAAACTGTCGAGTAAACGCATCGAAACTGCTAAACTGATCAATCAGCGACACTGACTAATCAGTGATCAGCTTATACCTAACTAGCTTTCGCCCGCGGCTTCGCACGCGTTTAATTCGTAGTAAAACAATTCCCCTTTCCCTATATTGTAAAAATTTCCTGCTATCTTTGGAATATCTAAATTAATATACTAAATTTTTACTTATTTATTTTACTTTTACAATAAACATACTACAGAATCTCTCTATTTACAACGTTCACAGCTTTCTTGTCATAAGCACACACACAGCCAGCGTTTTTTGCAATGTAAGCGCAAAAAAATGTGTTTATTTACGACTCCGCATTAGAAATCTTGAAATTATCAGTGGTTCTCTAATATATTAAGCATGTTAGTATACATATAAACCTTCCTCTTGAATGACTCTATCTATTAACAAAAACTGCATCAAAATCCGTTGAGTATTTTAAAGATCTAAGCATAGATACATACAGACATAAGGACAGACGCGGGAAGCGACTTTGCTTTATTCTATAAGTGATGTCCCAACAGGCCTGAGGAGGCCTCTATGAGAGGGACTGGGCCATTATCCACCACGCTGGTAGAAGACATGTGGCAGTCTCCACTGTGGGTTAGTGCATGTCACATGTCTTCGAATTTCTGATCTAGGACACGCCTGTTTCTTCACAATGTTTTCCTTCACCGTTCTGAGACCGGTGGTGATGAAATTAAATACACAAAGTAAAATACCCGTCTGGGTTCAAACTCAGGACCAATACTAGGCCAACACTGCTCACAAGACTAATAAATGCAACTGGTACCTTAAATAAACTCACAAGTGAGGGAAACTGACCAATGCGACGCGGACTCGTTATTTCAGGTACAGTGTTACGGGTGAAAGAGTTCTGTACACAGGATTCAGAAGGAGAAACGACAATCCAATTACTGAAGAAGTAAAGGTAAGAAGAGTTTTGGTTTAATATAATTTCAATTTGTACAGACGCCAGCACATCAAGCTATTCCTAACTGTCAAATTTTCTCACTTAAAAATGAACCTTAAGTTTTTGCAATAAAGTTGAAATACGATCAACAAAATCTGACAGATTGTGGTAACTTGATGTGCTGGCCTCTGTACAAACAACTTCAAAATCACACATTTTTTTTAAGGCGAACGTTTGTGAATGTGTTTATGTTTGTCACTTCCTCACGCTCAAACGGCTGATCGGATCTAAATGAAATTTGACACAGAGATAGATTTCAATCTGGATTAACACATAGGATACTTTTTATCCCGTTCGGACGTTCTCATGGGATAACTTCTGACACTCACGCAGGCAAAACCGTTGGCAGAAACTAGTAAAGCTATAATATTGAATACATAACAACTTGTCTGTTCTGTAAAATCTCGCCGTGAGAATATTACTGAAGTGATCTGTCATTCCGCCTCACGCATAATTGACACTATCATTGCTCACGACAAGTTAACTTAATAAAATTTTTCACTGTGAGATTTATACAGAATTGATCGGCTGGTACAGACGCCAGCACATCAAGCTATCCCTAACTGTCAAATTTTCTCAATTAAAAATGAACCTTATGTCTTTGCAATAAAGTTGAAATACTATCAAAGAAATTTGACAGATTGTGGTAACTTGATGTGCTGGCCTCTGTACATAACATCACGCCTATATACGTATACCCGGAAGGGTTAGGCAGAGGTGTGCCAATAGTAAACTTGTATCAGTTTACTATTGGCACACCTCATCGATATTTTTCTTGAGGGGTTAACATTAAATCTCAGTAGCAGCCCGTAGTCTGGATTTGTGCCCCGAAATCATAAATTAATATGATAGAATAATAAAGTAGGTACAGACGCCAGCATATCAAGCAACCCGAAACTGTCAAATATTCCCAATTGAACAGGAACCTTATTGTTTTGTAATAAAGTGGAAAATGTAACAAGCTTGATGTGCTGCACTGTGTAGATCACATTCATGTCGAAATTAAAAAAAAAATGTTTCACAGAACGATGGGCCCAGGTAAGTTCATTTCTAATCCATTTCTGTCAGATGATTTTTAAACGTTTATTAACGACCTTTTAATTAATTTTATAACTTGTGTCCTTTAGATTTCTTGTAGCATTCCTACATAAAAACCGTGAATACGAGGTAATATTATTAATTTAGTTACCTTTTATGTTTCATGTTGTTTTAAAGTCTCACAAAAAATTGTAGTGAGTAAATAATGACTAGAAGCTATTCTCTAATTTGACTTTTTAGATCGCCACAAATCTTCTTTATTTCTTTTTCGTGTGCTTAGTGACTAACCTGGTTTCAGGAATTTTTATGCGGCCCATTGGCCTCTGACTTAACTTTACATGCTGTTGAGAAATATCTCTCAGGCATGCGGGTTTTCACACAAAAGTTTCCTTCACCGATTTTTAGGGTTCCGTCCCGCATTAGGAAAAAACGGAACCCTTATAGGATCACTTTGTTGTCCGTCCGTTCGTCCGTCTGTCAAGACCGTTTTTCTCAGGCACGCGTAGAGGTATCAAACTGAAATTTATATCTAATACTCAGGTCTACTGTCCCTTGGAGCTGTGAAAAAATCAAACTTCTAAGCCAAAGCAATCCAAAGATACAGCTGTTTATGCCGCAACTTTTCGAAACTCGCATGGGAATCATAACCTACAGGGTACTTCCCGTGAACTTAGAATCTTGAAATTTGGTACAAAGTAACGTCTTACAGTGCAGATAAAGGAAAAATTGCGAAAACCGTAAATTTTTAGTTACATGATATAATACAAAATAGAAAAATACCATAACTATGACTCGATTCTCGTGATGGGTGAACTTTTACTTATATACCTACAGGTTTGTACGGCACCCTCGGTGTGCGAGTCCGACTCGCACTTGGCCGGTTTTTTAAGCAACTGATGATACAATACGCATAATGAATCCGAAAAATCTGAGGTGGCCTTGGGTTCGAACTTGAGAACTATGATTTAGCAGTCCGACGGTCACACCACTAGGCTATCACTGCTTTTTCATTGCAAATAATACCTATCGATAGACGTTTTTTCTTGTTATCGTAACTTATATTATAAATAATTTTATTACATATGTATAGAGGCCAGCACATCAAGTTACCACAATCTGTTAAATTTCTTTGATAGTATTTCAACTCTATTGCATAGACATAAGGTTCATTTTTAATTGAGAAAATTTGACAGTTATGGATAGCTTGATCTGCTGGCGTCTGTACATAACGCGAAAGTAAGTTTACTTGTAACGCTCTTAAGCTGAAATTGCAAAACGGATTTCTATGAAATTTATCACATGGGTGACCTGAGAAATTAACTAATGATATTAAATTGCGATTAATTTACAATTTATTAATAATAGAATTGAATAAATTTATTTGGCAAAGATCACATTTGTTGATTCAGGTCTTAGACCTCACACTAGGATTTCCTGTTTTGTGAATAATAAATAAATGGTACTCTAGTACAATAAAATGATATTGAATACTTTTAACCTGATATTCCCAAGGGATTTAGACTTTTGCGAGTGAAACCGCGAGGCGCAACTAGCAAACGTATATAAAATGAAAAGTCTTTTCAGATATGATATTTTTTAATTTTCCATTCCTTATACAAAATAGGACTTGATGGAAATATTTTTTACAGGACAAACCAATAGCTCGCTATATTGATTACGGTAAGCGAGAAAAAGAAAAAAAGTTGCGGCAAGAGGAAGAAAAAAGGCTAATGGAAGAAGAACGGTACCGAGTATCGGCGTGAGTATACAGTTATTTTATAGTTGGTTTCTACCCTGTATATAAACATAACATTACATCATGCCTTCTTTCCCTCGCGAAGGAGGTGGCGGGATGGGAGAGAGAAAGGTCCTCCCGCCCCAGCCGCCGCGGGAGACGCTCCGGGCGTCGGGAGCCACGTGACGACTCCCGGCCACCGTAGGCGCGGGCCTGCGGGCGGTGAGTAATGGGTGACTCACCGTCCGATCAGCACCAGACCCGTGCCGTACGGCACGTATATGTTCCACGCGCGCCTCAAAGAGATGTCAGCATATGAAGGGGCCCCTCAGGGCCAAGCCTGCCGGGTAAGCGGGATTGTCCGAAAGGGTTACCGCTACCCCGGTACATAAAGGGCTACGGAAGGAACATGGATGGGTTTTAGTCAGTAAGAGTCTGACACTCCCTTCCGCTCCACCCAGAGCGGGAGCAGTCATTGGATGATTTCCCAGCTTTAAAAAAAAAAAAAATGCCTTCTTTCCCCGAAGCGTTAGGTTGAGGTGTACACAAAGTAGCTACACCCACATTAATTTTGCGAACATATACAATATCGTTGGACATTTCACACAACGCCATAATTATGGAAGTGTAATGTATGGTATAATAAAAGATGTTCTAATTTTACTTGACATAACTTTCCTAAGATATAATTTTCATATGCTATAAAAACTTCAGACTCCCGTCTATTACTGCGAAATACCTAATGAAAAAACACTTTGTCCAACCTGGGAATCGAACCCAGAACTTCATGTACAGTAGTAGCGCTTACGATACCAAACCAACGAGACAGTCCCTGTATACATCTTTTATCATCATCACTGGTAGTCCACCCACTGCTGACTATAGACCTTCTCCGTCTTGTGACATGCTTCTCTGGTCTATACGAGTCTCATCCAGGTCTTACTCGTGATCATCTGTAGGTCGTCCACCCACCCATCATCTGCCAAGCCTTTTCCCAATTATGTTGGGGTCGGCTTCCATTCTTACCGGATGCAGCTAAATACCAGTATTTTACATGGAGCGACTGCCTATCTGACCTCCACAACCCAGTAACTTGGCTATACGATACCCCTTGGTAAGACTGACTGTCAGATTTAAAATAGTCGTCGTCTGTCGTCCACCCACCCACCACCTGGCTTATGGTCTGCTAGCTCTCCTTCCACCGTTTCCTGCCGGTTACCCTAACGAAATGGTTATTTCGTTAGGGCTGCTCCTTCTATCATCACCAACGCAAGCCATGTGTCCCATATACAATTATTTATTACACTAAAGTACTCTTATTTGCACGGGCAGCAATTTAACAAACGGTCAAAATAATATTTGCTTTATAACTTTTACAGGCCAAGTCCATACGTAAGTATAGAAATTCAAAAGAATTGCATATCTTTCATATGATTCTTTCATATCCTCGATCCACGGCACCGAAATTAACCAGGAAAATACAAGCCTCTACACTGTTTAATTTTGACGTGCCGTGGTTCACGGAGGCTTTGGATGCCGTGCAATCCGCTTTACCGAATCCAGATATACCTGGCAATCCATCTTCCTAGACAGTATGGGATGAGCCGCTCTGCTGAGTAATAAAAAACAATTTATTTGACAAATCTGCTATTTCTGCTAAGCGTGCACACTTGCTGGCTGTGGGTAAGTGGGAGTCGGGTTTTTGGCTTCATGCACTACCGTCGTCAAACATAAGTACTCAGTTCAACGACACCATGCTTCGCTTTGCCTCTCGCTGTCACTGTGGCGAAGTTGTGAAATGCCTTGGATACCACGGCCTGTCTTGCAGCCGAAGAGCGGGTCTAACGCGGCCAGCGAACGTTCGAACGATCCGTCGACCTCTTGTCACTGACGGCGTGTTAAACCTGTATTGGAACCTAATGGCTTGTATAATGTTTTTTAGAGTAGAATAACGGCCCTGAATGACTGACGGACAGACACACATAATATATAAGAAATGTGAAATACTGTACGGTGGCATGAAATATTTAGTGTGAGAATCCAACTCGCACCAAGCTGTTTTTATTGACATTATAATTCATATTTTGGTTTCGGTACCTATCAATATTTTACTAAATCAAATATTTAATAGGTGAAATTAATAGCACTCTATGATTCAAACTTCCAAGTTTACTTTTGTACTCGTTTTTAAGATAGGGCGCACCATCAGATAAACTAATTTTTACACGTTGAATGGTTACAGGACAATTATGTACACGAACCCAAAATAGTAAGTACCTTCAAAATCGAGCTGCTCACTGCTTGTCTTTATACAATTGCATTAAGTTTTCAGAAATCTCAACTTAAAAACTAATTAAAACTCTTTTCTTTTATAGACAGATGTCAAACGGCTATTAAAGGTAAGCCCCAGATTACAGAAAGAACTGTTTAATGATATACATAAGTACCTTAAAATATCTTTTGTTTTACATTTGAATCTGTCAACATAGCATCACGTCTTGTTTTCCCGAAGGATTAAGCAGAAGTGTACCCAGTTATGTTTAAGTCCAATGTAATAGAGGGCGAGCCTATTGCCAATAACCAGGCATAAATCCAGACTTCAGGCTGCTACTGAGGTAAGCGGGATTGTCCGAAAGGGTTACCGCTACCCCGGAACATAAAGGGCTAAGGAAGGAACATGGATGGGTTTTAGTCAGCAAGAGTCTGACACTCCCTTCCGTTCCACCCAGAGCGGGAGAAGTCACTGGATGATTTCCCAACCTCAAAAAAAAAGGCTGCTGCTGAGAAATTCGCCTGCGGCATCGCCCATGCGATTTTATTACATTGCAACCTTGCGTAGCCGGGGCGGCTCAGTCAATTACAAATTAAACTACTAACTTAACATTTCAATTTTGTTTTTTACGATGTTGTTCTAGACACTTACAGCAAATGGCGTCACGTTAGAGGTAATTTTTTTTTTACTTTATATCCCATGGATACACAGAGTAAAGTTGAATTCATGGATATTATTTTAAAGACTCATTGTACTCATTATTATGTACAATCGAGCGAAAAAAAAAACAGCTGTTCCATACATTATGCTGGCATAACTCGTCAAAACTTTTTAGATTCGTTTCCATAATTATGAGTACAATACCCCTTCAAAAAATGCTCATGCATTCTGTTTTACCCTTTATATGGTCTGATTAGTCTTAATCTTAATTATTTTACAGTTTTTTGAAATTCCTCGGTTAAAAGTGGAAGCTATGCAGGTACGACATTTAAATCTAATATTGAATTCAGTTTTTTTAGTATGTTCTTTAATAAGCAATTATTTTCTCTTTTTAAACAGAAGGAAAATTATCATGAAAGCGTCAAACCTTATACAGAGGTACAACATTATTCTTCTAGTAAAAACGTACAAACAAAACAAACGACTTTCAAAAATCACTACAAAGTGAAAAATAACTTTAATTTCGGAATGCGGTAGCAAAAACGAAAATATAGAAACAAACGAACCAACTTCTTTTTAAATTTGTAGTAACTTTTTTTGGAAGTTAGTTATTTATTGTTTTTACTGTCATTTATAGTTTATTGAAGCAACTCATATGAAGGACTTGGAGACGGTATGAAGAATAATAACCATATTATATATAAATATATTTTAAATAATGTTTTACGATCTTCTCTTATAGTCTTTAAATCGTTAGCGACGCTACCTTAACACCTTTTCTGTTCAACGTTAACGCAAATACATTTCATTTGTGTTTTATTTCGAAGTAGAACAACGTTTTCCAGGGATAGCCAAACAATGTGCAGGGTTGAGCGTGGCAAAATACTAGGTAAAGAAAATGTGAGTGCTTTGTCGGTCTTGTGGAAGTCCTGGGTACGATTCTCGGGTCAAGATAAATTTGATTATGACAGTGACGCAAAGAAATCTAATTGAAAAGTGTACATTATAATTTGTGGGCTTGCACACAAAAGAATTGCATAAAAAACATGTTATCCACACCAGCATAATCCTTGATCGAAAAAAAAATTTAGGTATCAATTAATATGCCTATCTATTCATTTTCTTATTTCAGAATTCTTTTACACCACAAAAGTACAGGTAGGCTTTGTTTCATGAATATTAATCTGCCTTGCTTTTTCCCAACAACGTGGTCGACTGCCCGTCTATTTATTTATTTATTTAATACTTAAAGCGCAAAATGTTCAGAGGCGGACTTATTGCCATAGGCATTTTCTACCAGTCAACCTTTGGGTGATGCAGAGATAAACAGTTGTAGATGCAATAAAAATAATATAATAATAATATCCTTGGACATTTCACACAACGCCATATAGTCCCAAGCTAAGCAACCTAATGCTTGTTTTATGGTAACGAGATGGCTGATAAACTACGTATATACATTTTTTTTTTTCGTAAATACATACATATTATACATAGAATAGGAAGCTAAGTGTATATATTTATTATAATGTCTATCAAATGCAGCTTAATACCAGTAATTTACTTAAAGCGGTAACACGATACTCCTTAGTGAGACGGGTTGTCATACTTTTGGGCTCCTACTACCGACTACCCGTAACATCTGTCATAAACTTGTGTCTTGTGGCCACCATAACCCCACATTTTTTTTAATTCCTCAATATACTTTTCAACTCCATTTTTTCTTTTGATTTTTCTCTTTTGTTTTTGTCAAGTCATTTGTTTCAAATTTTGACACTTTTGAACGTCAAAAAAGAACAAGAAGTAGAATTGTTATAATATGACTTTTATTTATTTATCCATTATTTTCCATTTAATTGTTGTTACCTATGTATAATAAATTCTTTCAGAAATTTCGCAGGCAATAGGCAAGGACCAGGCGGAATAAAGAACTATGACAGAAGATAGCAAGGAATCTACTTATTTTTTTAAGAATAAATAATATTACTTTTAAATCAACGGCAAAACAAAGGCATCGTTTTATTTTGTTGTAAGAATCTCAATCTACATACCATAGAGCACAAAATCGCCGTACCAACAGCAAACAGAGAGAGATCATTATTTTTTACATTCGTTCCCAAATCTGGCGCAACTGAGCGCAAATTTAGCTGTCACTAGCATTGTCAGGGTTCTCATAGGCCGTCTTTTTTTTCTACGAGTGAACGGTGAGGCTTACTGACAAGCTTACTTTTATACAGATAGTGTCTAACAGCTGCCGCCACGTCGAAGCGTCTCCGTTCCTGAACCATCATCCCAATATTACTAAAATGAGAATGAGACGGATATATACCTTGTGTATAGCTCAGTTTCCCACGCCCACCCTTGAATAGACTGAACTGACGTAGCCTTGTTTTCAAACAAAACTCAACTTAAAATTCTAACACTCAGGCTCTTTCTACCTATGCGTCTAAGATCATTAGACTTAGTTAACTTTTAGCAACGGATTGTAAATAGTTATGTTATTATTTTTTTATGTTGAGTGTTAATTTTATATGCTGCTATTTCCGTTTTTTTTACTATAATACTTTTTTGTTTTGCTCTATTGAACCCAACACCTCAAATAAATTTGACAATTTGTAGTACCTAGTTCTCTTGAAAGGAAAAACTTAGGTCATGACGGAAAGCCATCGTTAATGTCAAGAATCAGTCAAGTTATACATCAATGTATGTCACTGGTACTCATACAAACTGACGATATCATCCTTAAACTTCGTCGCACCAACAGTAAAAGATACGACACATCCACCTAAGAACAAATAAACTTACAGTTTACAACAGCCCAGGAGGATGGTAGCTATAAGAAACAAAATAAATTTATTTGGCCAGAGTGCACAGTTTTTTTTTTCAAAATTATTAAAGCAGTATTGTTAGGTTTCCTTTTGGAGCAGCTCGTGACTAAGTAATAACAGCTGCACAGGTTGATCCAATAGGTTAAGGTATGCTGGCCAGGGTTGGCCGTGGAGAGTTAATCTTTACATACCGAGACTCCTCCGTGCCTCGGAAAGCACGTTAAGCCGTAATTGGTCCCGGCTGTCATTCGTGCATCTTTGACAGTCGTTACGGGTCAGAAATCCGAAAATCTTACAGTCAGTCTTACCAAGGGGTATTGTATTACCCAGTTACTGGGTTGTGGGGGGCAGATAGGCAGTCACTTTTATTTCAAAAAATCATATACCTATCTGAAACAAGGCTGTTTTCAGTTTGTCTGTAAGAATAGATGATAAGAAATTATGTTAATCTTCTATGGTATTGCGGATACTAAACTATTATTAATATATTTCACAAAAAGGTTTCTACCCACAAATACAATAAATTAATTATTGTTCTTCTTAATAACATCTTGTGAACCGTTAGACTCTATTAACATAATTAGGTACAACAAGGCCGTATTAATTAATACATTACTATATCACCAACATTTTTCTAGCCGAACGAATCGCCAACCTATTATAATGATTTATGTTAACTCCGATTCTCATGGAACTTGACACATTTCGTATTATTATTTTTATCTTTGACATATTTTATTACAATTTAATTTCACGGTAATTATCAGAATGCTAATAAAGCAGTGACAGCAGTTGGTTTTTATTACATTTTTAAGTAACGCGGGTATGGTTTGAAAGATGAAATGGATTCGGCCATCTTTATTTCTATTATAACAATTGTAAGCATTTTTATGGCTGTATTTACCATAATTTTATTATCCGCCAGGGTAGTCATTATTTACAAATAAAAAACTTGCCGGCCCAGGAAGAGGTGGCGAAACGACCTAGATGCATACCGCAAAGGATGGATCGAGGTGGCTCAAGAGAAAGATGTCTGGAAGAATTTGGGGGAGGCCTTTGCTCAGCAGTGGGACAGAGTAGGCTAAGTAAAAAAATAATAATAATAACTTTAAAAAGACGAGACTAACCAGCTCTTACTTTCAAAAGGGCGAAGTTTTTGTTTTATTTCGGAGAGGTTATTTTTAATAATATAACATACTACATGTAACTGAAAACTGCCACTGGCATTAAATAATGATATAATTAATTAGTTACAGATCTTAGTGGATTGCCATGGACACAGTTTGAGGGGACAAAGGAGACATCTTCAGGTAACCTTTTGCATAGGCGGCCATGTTTATAATGCTACATTTATACACTGTCACAGCGCGTCCGATTACACACGCCGCATCCGATATTCATACCGTTTTTACATTTCTATTAGAGCAGATATTTTTAAGGAACTTTTCTTGCAGCCTCACAGGAGACGGCATAATGATCCTGATAATTTTCGGATACCGGTAAGTTTTTAAAGTTGATTCGTATAACAACAACCAGCCAACATCAGATACTCCACCGAGCCTGCGGACAGTGAATAATGGGTAGCTCACCGTCCGATCACCGGACGGCGCGTTCGTGTTCCACGCGCGTTTCAAAGAAATGTCAGCATTAAAGAAGAGACCCGTTAGGGCCAAAGTCTGCGGGGTCAGCGGGATTGTCCGAAAGGGAAACCGCTACCCCGGAACATAAAGGGCTAAGGAAGGAACATGGATGGGTTTCAGTCAGTAAGAGTTTGACACTCCCTTCCGTTCCAACTAGAGCCGGGGAGGTCATTTGATGATTTCCCATCATTAAAAAAAACGTAACAACACCGACATTATGTTACTTTTGGCATAAAAGATAGAAACGTTTGTAACTTTTAATACTAAATTAGGTATTTTTATTAATGCCACTGCCTCGTTGGGTCTACTGGTCGCAAGCATACTTTTGAGCAAAAGGTCCTGGGTAAAATGGCTAGGTCGGACAAAGTGCTAATGTTATAATACAAGGAATATAGCTATATTTTATTTAATTGTTCACATATTTCCAGAGAAGATCAAATAACTTCTACGCTGGAATGGGGTCGCTACCCCAGTCCTATCTACAGCCAGATAAGGAGCCCAAACTTGGAACTCGCATGTCCAGAACTGGCAATAGTATGAGTATTACGTAAGTATAAGTTTTATTAGGATTCCGTAACCCAAGGGCGACAAACGGAACCACAGTAAGTACTAAACCTCCGCTGTCCATCCGTATCTCTGTCTGTCTAACGACCTATATCTCATGAACTGTAAAAGATAGTCAGTTGGAATTTTTACAAATTGTGTAATTCTATTGCCGCTATAAAATAGATTAGAGATTAGATAACAATAAAAGGGAATCCCCATACAAGAACGTGTTCAAGCTCATCCTGTTAATGATATATCCACGTTACAGGTATGGTGGAAACTTGGATAAATCACAAGAAGAACATGTTTACAATGAATACAGACGCGCCAACACGCCGCAGGTAACAGTACTATACCTATACGTTCAAAAAACGTAACGTAATTCCAGTAGGTAATATTATTTTATTTTTTAATATCTCCCATAAAACTATCATTGTACATAGGTTTGTTGTACAGCGGCCACCACATCAAGTTACCCCAATCTATCGAATTTCTTTGACAATTTTTCAACTTTATTACAAATACAAAAGGTTCTTTTTCAATTTGACAGTTCGGGATAGCTAACCTAATGCGATAGTGGCATCTTAAAGCTCCCGCAGACAGACGCGATGCGGCAGTCCGACGCGACTCTGGTAGAAAAATTTCCATTATCTTTCCATAGAAATTGTTCTTCTGGAGTCGCGCCTTCATGTCTATAAATCTATGTTTATTAACTTATTAAATATCTAATCTTTCACAGAGGCCCGAGCCGACGTAAGTAAATATATTTTGCACTAACAATTTAGTTTTGTATTATTACATTGTTTTTTCCCAATTCTTAGTAATATCCCGGAGTCTAGACTTGTACCTAGTTGATGGCAATAGGCTGGCCCCCTATAAAATCAAATTTTGATATAACTGTGGACCTCTGTCCTGCTGAGAATACAGGCGTCTTCTTGTCGTGTGGTTAGTGACTAATCTGGTGTCAAAGTTTTTTTGCTGCTCATGAACCTCTGACTTAGCTTCACATGCTGTTGAGAAATATCTCTCAGATATGCTGGTTTCCTTGCGATGTTTTCCTTCACCGATTTTTAAGCAAGTTATAATTACACAATACGCACATGAATCTGTAAAATCAGAGGTGTGCGCCTTGGGTTCGAACTCGAGACTTGTGACTTGGCAGTACGACGGTCACACCACTAGGCTATCACTGCTGTTGGCACACACAATACAGGTGTGATGTTATGTTATGTTAATTATTTTTAGCAAGTCCTAGCTTTTTATGATTTATTTAAGTTCATTCAATTTTTTTAGATTAATTATAGCACTTCTGCGAACGGGGGAAAAGGTATGTTCAATTTTAAATAATTTGTCAAAAAAATTTGCATAAGTCAAACAAGATTTTTTATAGCAATCATATTTTGTCGAAATTAATGCATTATATGCGGAGGAGTTTTAACATAATATTAATCCTAATCCAAATTAAAATGTAAATAATCACTAGTATTTAATGTAAAAAAAAAAAGTTGTCCTTGACATCACTTGATTTCTATCAACATCTTAGGAGATATCTAAACCATTCTCTCTTAAGAGACGCAGATGAAGTTGCACGGGTTAGCTAGCTATAATAATAATGATCAATACAATTTTGTTGATCAATTTCAGGTTTTTACCACAATAAATTGCGCGATTGTGAATTTCATTAATAATTACTATGTCAAAAAAAAATTCTCTTTGATTATATTATTCATATTATTTTTGTACATATTATTATGAATATTTTATCTCTTATCTTAAATAAAGGTCATTATTTGTCCAAAACGTTAATATATACATATAATATGAATACAATATATACAATGATATTATGTACTTTCATAATTTGAAACTTTAGGACACACCAGAAGAAGATCGCGACAGGCTTGAGATGCAAAATGATCGGAGGTCGCCTCAATTGTATGTCAGACAAACGTAAGCATTTCTTATTATGCGATGTACAATCCTTCCAAAAAAGAAAAGTCATGTGCTCATGTCCTAACCAAAACGATCGTAGCGAAAACACACGACAGTCGTGTTTATTTAATTTTTTTGGAGCAATGACTTCCATATGAACGCGACGACCGCTTTAGTTAGGACAAAGCTTCTGATGTTATTTTTTTGTATAAATCTAATGCACCCTATAAAAACTTAATTTTATACCCAATTATTTTTCAGGCGTCCTACGAATTTCAATTTCACAGAACAAGTAAGATTTACTTTATTATATTTTTATAACACTTTTTAATTATTCCCAGACATTGAACTTTGCACAAATACAATGAGATTTTTCGGTAAATAAAAAAAAATGTTTCCGTTTTTAATTAAGTTTTTTCTCATTAGTAATCGTTTAAGTAGTTGTAAGACTTTAACTAGATCTTTTTTTTCACGATTAAATCTACCCTCAACTTGCTGTCTGTTAATGATTTTGTAGAAACGAGCAGTCAACTTACTGGTAAGTACGTAACAGCACCTTAAAACTATGTTTTATTTAAAACAGGCAGTGTGAAGCATAATCAGCATATAATGTTTCCACTCCAGTGACGCAGGGCTCCACTCTGTGAGAGAGAGTGGGCCATAATCCACAACGCGGGCCCAGTGCGTGTTGGTGAATGTCACATGTCTTCGAATTTTTGGTTGTCCATTTTGGTTACTTCATGATGTTTTCTTTCACCGTTTTTGAGAGCAGTTGTGATAAAATTAAATACACGAAGTAAATTTAAAGTGCGCTAATTTTTAGTGCTGATTAGTACCGGGTGGTAACGACATATTATGCTGTAAACGTTTGACAGTTATAGTTTAACATGTATGTTACTGTAATACTACCTTGGTGATCTTACGTTCTTCAGGAGCTACCAATAGCACACTACGTAAAAGATTACCACCAGATTGAATTGGAAATACAGAAGAGAGAGGCAGAAATGAAACAAAAGTGAGTAATTTTCTTTTTAATTCTTTTTAGTTACGGAATTATACGGCTTTGTATAAGTACAGACGCCAGCACATCAAGCTATCCCTAACTGCCAAATTTTCTCAATTAAAAATAAACCTTATGTCTTTGCAATAAAGTTGAAATACTATCAAAGAAATTTGACAGATTGTGGTAACTTGATGTGCTGGCCTCTGTACTTATATACGTTTATTTCGATGACTTTATTGGCGCTTAGTTTTGTGCGTGTCGGGATTCATTTAAGCCATATTATCGTACATAGTATGAATTGTGTAAGTAGGATATTATTCTGGTCTAGGTGTTTGTGCAGTGTTTTGTTGGAAGGAAATAAATTGCCGTAGGTATGAATCAATAATTCAGAAAATCCAATACATATTTTTATTTATTTATTAAATACTTTAAACTTGCCATAGGCATTTTTCGTTTGCGAGATCGGTATGAATTAAACGTACATCAGATCCAATGCACATTAATTTTCCTGTTCCGTAATAATAATTAATTTAACTATTTTCATGTTCAAAATAATATACTATCTATATAAATTGTTATGCAATCCAATATACCTAGGCAACAAGATCGACAAGGTGCAGATTATTTTCCTCCCATGACAACTGTGAGTATTATTTTGTCTTATTTGTTACGTATCATTGATATAATAAATTAAAGTGATGGGATGATCACTTACAATGCTAGATTTAAGTTTGAAACAATAATCAAATATCTACACCCTATCTAGCTGGTGAGTCTAGCCGTAAACACTGCCAAAGGTAACAAATAAATGATCATACGGAAGAATGGCCGAACTCCTTTTTGAAAAAAAAAAACAGGTTGAAAATAATTTTAAATTCCACTTTAATCGTTCTAACGTTATGGATAGATTGCACTTTATTGATTTTGTTTGTAAAGTTCTTCATAACCCACGACTTCGTCCGCTTGAAATCTCGGATCCGGACCCGCGTAGGCCGTCGACCGCATCGCGTCGCATCGTCCAGCCGCGCTATGACTTCTTTGTCTAGTTGAATCTCTTTACTCGGTTTGTAAAGGTCATTGCGTGATTGTAATATAATCTTCTTCAAAATTGGCTAATTTTTGATGAATATTTTTTCAAATCCGGCAATCCGTTCCGGAGATTTAGCGCGTTCAAACAAACAAACAAATCAGCTTTAAATATTAAAGTTTTTTTAAATCTTCTTACCATTAGCAAACACCAAGCGACTATATGGCGCAAAGTTACGACAAATTCAGAGACGAAATGTTGCATAAAGAAAAAATGCTGCAGAATCCAAAAAGATTCCAAATTCAGCAAGATGAAGACAGTCTAAAAAAAGAGACTTTATTGCAAGAGTACGAGAATAAACAAAATAGGTTATACAATAATATTTATGTGGGCAAGTAAGTCACATTTTTTTTTACCGATTCGTTGCTATCTTCACTTACTTTTAACTGAAGCTAATTTCAAGCGGGATGCGGAACGAAATTCATTTGCGCCGATTGTGTAAACTAACTTAAATTGGCTAGTCGCTTGACTTCCTAATAATTCAGCTCAGTGGGACCAAAGCTTTAGACTAACTGATGTCGCGCCGAAGTCGTTACTGGCCCCAATAAATGTCCTCCTAAGATTAAGATGAGCCTGAAGAGACAATTGTATAATTAGTCATAACATTTATAATTTACATTATAACACAGGTTCAATGGTAACAACACAATAAAAATACCTTATTTTAGGTACCCCTTCAATTTTTTTTTTTTTTAAGTAGCAAATCGTCCAATGACTTCTCCCGCTCTGGGTGGACCGGAAGGGAGTGTCAGACTCTTACTGACTAAAACCCATCCATGTTCCTTCCTTAGCCCTTTATGTTCCGGGGTAGTGGTAACCCTTTCGGACAATCCCCCTTACAGGTACCCCTTCAATTAAGGTAGTAAACTCGCCCCCTACTACATGGGACTTGAACATAACTGACGGAATGAGGGTGTACTATAGCTACACCTCCGCCTTTATCTTTGGGGATTACAGACTTGTTGTGTGTTGTTATATGTACAACTAAACGTTGCAAGACTAGGTATTTCGCCGCGTCAACAAAGTTGGATCTAACGACGCCATCTTGTTTTTGAAATCTATTTTAAGTGAATAAGTTACTAATTAAGAGACGGTTAAACGTTAAAGAATGTAAGGCATATAACGACGTTTATAATTTTACCGATTAATGTTGATAGGATTCCTGGAAGGATTTGGGGAAGGGTTTTGCTCAGCAGTGAGTCAGTATAAGGCTAGGCTCTGGCCAAATTAAAAAAAAATGTTTACAATTAATTTTGTGTTTGGATTAAGTACTAGATTTGTAAAAATCTAGCGCCTAATGATCCTTTGTAATATACTAGTTCTCTATTTTGTTTTATTTACTTCCGTGTTCTCTGAACCGAATTATGTTTTTTATTTTATGTGTTTAATAAATTTATAAACACAGGGTTCCAGGTACGCGGGGTCAATACCCACAGGAAGGTCAATCACAAGATATACTGGTTCCAAGGCCGCAAGCTCCAGAAACTACACTGGCGCCGATACCACAAGCCCCAGATCCTCCACCCATCCAAGATACTGAGGCTCTAAGTCAACAGTCACCAGATATACCGTCTGAAGGCATAAAGTACGAAGAACAAATGTACAACAGCTTACCAAATTGGCAAGCAGTGAGTTTTTTTTTGTAATAAATTGTTTTTATTTCAGCCAATCGTAGCAGTTTTCGCGCTTGACAATTTGTTGTACTCAAATCATTAATTTTTAAGTGGGGTTGTCCTAAACGGTTACCGCTACCCCTTAACATAAAGGGCTAAGGAAGGAACATGGATGGGTTTTAGTCAGTAAGAATCTGACACTCCCTTCGGCTCCACCCAGAGCGGGAAGAGTCATTTGATGATTTCCCACCCTCAAACAAAAAAGCATAAATTTTAAATGAATCAATAACAGACACTTTTGAACTGTTAAGAGATTGGTCGGTCATAAAGATTCAACTAATTGACCACTCTTTAGCTTAGCAAGTTCCTATGGAGGAGAACGGGCAAGAAAACAAACAAAAACTCTTTTAAATACAAAATTTTGGTTACATCATACCACCCAATATCCCTAATCTGTCAAATTTCTTTGATAGTTTTTCAACTTTATTGCAAAAGCATAAGGTTCATTTTCAATTGCTAAAATTTGACATTTATCGATAGCTTGATGTGCTGGTGTCTTATGGATCAGCACCGCACACATTGAAATCTCCCGTGAAAACTTAGTTGAAGTGAGCGTGAAGTGAGCTGTCATTCCACCTAATGCTATTGACAGCTCACTTGAAATTCACTTCACCTACATTTTTAAACACAGAACCTATCAGTGTCATCATCGTTACGGAGTATTGACACTAACGGTTTTTGAACGCAGTTTAGATGTGCTGATCGGAGTAAAATTCGTTCTAAGCATTTGTCAATCGATTATTTTATTTAATGTCCGAACTTTTTGTAGGAATCTCCACCACCAAACTTAACGGTAAGTATTTACTGCTTTTGATTGTCACCTTTCTATTTATTCGTGAATTATTTGCTATCAACAATCGGAAAAACAAGGTCGTAACTATGTGCTGGCTGCTAAAGATTAAAGAGAAAGCCACTTAAGTAAGAGTAGTTAATTAAACTATTTATAAATTAATTAATTTCTTAAAGGCTCTAGGCATAAAATTTGGTGAAGAGAACTACAATTTTCAAGCAGTACTCGTAAGTATCTATCTTTTTATAAATCATTTAAATTATTCTACACTTTACAAAAATAAAATGTTAATTATAAATGATGAACGTTTCATTGCTGTAATTATGAACTTTATTAACAATTGAAAAGGGTTGAGTATATTGGGAAAAACTGGGCCGCGTACCTAGCTACGCGTTTACGCTACAAGACGAGCTACGTCGTTGCTACGGCGTAGCTATGCTACGCGATCATATTTTTGTAATGTTACACGTCAAAATGGTAAATCAAGTTTATGAAAAGCGGGTTTGCTGAGCGTTATATAAATTATCGATTGCTTTAGATTAACACATTAATATCACGTCTTTAATCCGCGAAGGGTCAGGCAGAGATTATCATTCTATGTTTATTATATTTATATTGCTTTAGATACGTGAGTAAGAATATAAAGCAATACCTACAAATATATATTTAAAACTTTTTCGTAGGATCAATCATCAGCTAACTTAGCGGTGAGTGTTGTAATTATTTGCTACCATTGTATTTGTGAGACACGATTTAAAAACCACATGAAACAATTGTCAGCTAACATAATCTGAAACTTTGCTAGAAACCAAAATAAGTAATATTCTTTGAATACTTCTAAAAACGTATCTTTTATACATTTGTAGGATATGCCAATTGAACGCTTAGTAAGCGAATACCGTAAGCTAGAACAAGAAATAGTGAGGAGAAAAGAAATATTAGAGGCTTATAAGTAAGTAATTTTCTCTTATTTTGTAACGTACACATTGTCATTTTCATTACAATGTAATGTACACATTGTCATTTTCATTATAATGTATTGTAAGGCTTATTACTTTATGTTCTACATAGGAAATCTTTGAAAATGGGACCAACAATATATAACGATCAATTTAAGAAACCAGTAAGTGATCTTATAATATTGTTTTGCGCTAAGACATTAAACGGATGATCTCATAAAGTCTTGCTAGCACCGGTGAAAGCACCATACCACACGATTCCTACCGACTCCCTTTAATCCAATAAATCAAGCCACAATTAGTGGTCAGTATCTACTATTTCCAAAAATATAGTTACACTACGGGTATCTAATTCACCCATAACATACGAACAATAAAAACACCTATTTTCAGTATTACAAAAAAAGATTAACCCAGTGCCAAAATGTCATAATCGTGAATAAAGATTCAAACAATAGTGATACACACACACACACACACATCACACACACATAAACACATTGCATTACACACACACACACACACACATTTCACATTGTGGAATGCAATAAAGAATATATAATATTCTGACATGACGTCACTTGAAGGTCACGTGCCACCGCTTGATAAGAGTAAACCGTTGTTCAATGGGTTACTATAGAGACAGAACAAATGCGTCACTAAGATCTATTTTGTTTTCACCTGTTCAACTGCATTATATTCGAATCATATGATAATTTAAGAATGATATTACCTAATAAAGTTGAGTTTTTATCAATCTAATATAGATTTTATAAATCATTAAGAATTTTGTTTCTGTAATGTTAGCATGTTGTTAAATTCAGCAAATTATAAGTTTTCAAGTTAATAAAATATTTTTTACTTTTTGAGAAGTTAGTTAAAACCGACATCGCTTCGACTTCTCTCTTACAAGAAGCGCTACCTCGCACGCTGGTAGCTAGCTTTAAAAATTGACGTTATTAATCAATTTTAACTCAGTGTGAAGTGATTCTCATACATCTGAGCTAAATTACTAAGCAAAAAACGATAGTAATTTATTCTTATTTTCCAGGAAAATTCTCAAAATTATGAGGTAAGCAGTTTCGACCGTACTGTGACATGATATTAAATCCAAAATACTTGCTATTCACCCAATCATGTTGTGATTGCTATCTCAATCATGATCATGTTATGAAAATATTCGTTATGAATTACACCATGTTTTTTAATTATATTAAGTAACACGCATCTGACTGTCTCGATTGACTGCTTCTTTGGTCTAGTGCTTGCAAGCATTATGCACTGTTAACCATGAGGTCCGGGGTTCAATTCCCAGGTCGGGCTAAGTGTGGGTTTTTCCATTGGGATATTCTCAGCCCGAAGTCTAGATTATTTGTGCCCGGTTGTTGGCAATAGGTTCGCCTTCCATTACGTGGGACTTAAACTTAACTGGAAAAATAAAGGTACAAGAGTATATTCTAGGTACACCTCTGCCTAACCATTCGGGGAAAATAGGCGTGATGTTATATTGTGTTGCAAGTAACACAAACATGACTTTATATTAATGCCTATCCCTTACCGAACTATTAAGGCTCTCCCGTAGTAAGGCGCGACGCAGCGGTGCGAACAAATTGTTCTAAAACAATTTCCTTGAAGTGTTCATAGAAATAATTCTACTCGAGTCGCGCCTCGCTCTACGGAAACCTTTAGCTTTACCGGAATAAATATTATTTCATAGCAATTTTCATAATAAACTCAAATAATAACACAGCTGGTAAAATGTGAGTGTATTTTTCATCCCTGCCTCCTCGTGACAATTATTTATTGTAACTATATTTATTGCTTTATAGTTTCAACCGAGTCCATCTAGCCCATCAAATATACCGAGTCTACAAGGCATGCCAGGCTTGCAAGACCCGCCACGCCCTCCAGACCTGCCAGGGCCGCCCAACCCACCAGGCATGCCAGGACTACCAGGCCCGCCAAGCCCATCAGATCTGCCTGGACTACCAAGCCCAACAGGCCTGGCAGGACTACCAGGCCCTCCAGGCCTTTCAAACCTGCCCGGTCCGCCAGACCAATTAGACCTGGCGGGACCACCAGACTCACCAGGCCTACCGGGCCCACCCTACCCAATACGTCCAACACAGCGTCCAGACGTCTTCAAAGAGGTAAGTGAATAAAAAATATATATAATAGTTTTTCTTTTTTTTCAGCATTTAATTGTTATACGTTTTTTTACTGTTTTTTGTTGTTTGAGTTTTTGTCGCATAAGCCATACACATGTTCAACAATGGTAGATGATTTGATGGTATCCATAGAAGTGTTCTAACTCCGAAGGTATTCATCAGATGTAAAATAAAAAGCTTAGCAAAATAATCACCTTAGACGGACCAATCAAGAACCTATTTACGAAACATCCAGATGTAACAGATTACAGTTATTTAAAGGGCCTAACTAGATTGCGTAAAAAACCTACATAATTAGGATACATTAAAGACCGGCGAAGTGCCAGTCGGACTCACTCATGAAGGGTTCCGTACCATCATCTATAAATCGGCAAAAAAATCACGTTTATTGTATAAAATATTCACTTATATTCATTCATTTTATTTTAATATATCTTAATATTATATACAGAGGAGCTCGTGGCTAAGTAATAACAGCCACACGGATTGATCCTTCGGTTAAGCTACGCTTGCCTGGGTTGGTCTGTGGACGGGTGACCATCTTTAGATATCGAGACTCCTCCGTGCCTCGGAAAGCACGTTAAGCCGTTGGTCCCGGCTGTAATTCGTGGATCAGATCGGTCAGAAGCCCGAAAGTCTGACAGCCAGTCTTACCAAGGGGTATCGTGTTACCCAGTTACGGGGTTGTGGAGGTCAGATAGACAGTCGGTCCATGTGAAATACTGGTATTCAGCTGCATCCGGTTAGACTGGAAGCCGACCCCAACATGGTTGGGAAAAGGCTAGGCAGATTGATATCTTAATATTCTGTGAATATTATAAGCGTATACCTGTTGCCGTTATAAATATCGAAGAAAACGAGAAAAAAAAAACGTTTTGTTATATCAGAGCCCCGTTAAATGTTTATTTTATTATATTTTTAGTATTTGTTGGACGCAAAAATACATCATCTGTGAAAATTTCAACTGTCTTACTATCACGGTTCATGATATATAGCCTGGTGACAGACGGACGGACGGACAGTGGAGTCTTAATATTAGAGTCCCATTTTACCCTTTGGGTACAGAACCCTAATAAAAAACAGTTGAACTGAGAGTTTACCAGTAGGTGAAAACAAAATGTTGCGTGTAACTCCTTGTGTGTTATAAAGTTAATGTATTGGTAATATTGTTTAGATCACGTTCACATGAGGCTTAAGTACCTATAGAACGAAAATACTTCAGCGCAAAGCTTCCGGGTAAACTATATTGAAAGTTGACCCGTCCGGCACGTGAACATAAAGATTTCTAGAACTGCTAACACGGGAAAGAGCAACGTATAACTGCAAACCCACTTTTATATTTGTCGGACCACGCCACCGAATTTCTAGATTGATCTTCTTTGTGCACATCTAAGTTATTAAGACTATGTCGAAATCTGTCTGCAGTAAGACGACGACGGGCCTCTCGCTGTTCGTCCGTTTCAAGAGACCATTTGGTCTTTGAGATTAAGAATCGAAAATATTTATTTTCGATTCTTAATCTTTCATTAGACAAAATTATTAATCGTTCTTGTCTCAAAGAATTGTAATGTTCGCGTACCGACTCCAGTCGTTGTTCATGCTCATGTTCCTCTGCGAGAGATCGAATAGTATTATGATGCACCCTATCATTAGTCAAACGGTCTTCACATTGAGTAAAAGTTTCAGATTCTCGAGATAAAATATGACGTTCGCGATCAGCTGTAAGCCGTAATTCCCTGTCAGTGAAGGTTTCTGACTCGCGAGATAATGTATGCCGTTCGCGGTCAGCTGTGAGACGCAATTCCCTCTCAGTGAGGGTTTCGGACTCGCGAGACAATGTATGCCGTTCGCGGTCAGCAGTGAGACGCAATTCCCTCTCAGTGAAGGTTTCTGACTCGCGAGACAGTATAATATGACGTTCGCGGTCAGCAGTGAGACGCAATTCCCTGTCAGTGAAGGTTTCTGACTCGCGAGATAATGTATGCCGTTCGCGGTCAGCAGTAAGACGCAATTCTCGTTGTGAAGCAGTTTCAGCTTCTCGGGATATCACATGTTGTTCTCGGTCAATGGTAAGCCTCAGCTCTCGTTGAGAAAAGCTTTGAGACGCCTGTGATGTAGATCGTCTCGCTCTGTCAGCTGCTAATCGCATCTCTCTCTCTGTCTCTAGAGAGAGAGAGATGCGATTAGCAGCTTTCATTGGCTCGAGAAGTTGAGGCACTAATTCTCATAGAGTTTAACCGATGCGCTCTTTCCTCTGCCGATTCTTGAGAACGCGCATTTCTCATCCTTTTAGCATCTCTCGAATTTCGAGATAAAGATGGTCGTTTTTTTGGTGGCATCGTGTATTTTTAATCGACACACTTACGAAATCCAAATGCTTACTTAAATAATAAAACTGATCCTAGGAGTAGGTACCTAAACTACGTCTAATAGAATGTAATAACCTATTTGACACCTAGGTACCTATTTAAAACTACTGCTAAATAATTTTTAATTTATAATTAATCTAAAAATAATTTAAATATTTACGTCCAAAATTCTATCCAATTATGCCTAAGGAGATTATTATCTATATGAACCTATAAATTGTGAAATAATATAGGTACGAATACTAAATAATTCTACTTTTAAAATATTTAACACTACCAAAATAACTAATATTCGTACCTACTATTGCTTCAACTATAAAGAAATAAAAATAAACTATTAATATAATTAAACACTACCAAAATAACTAATATGCGTACCTACTACTACTTCACTTATAAAGAAATCAAATGTAAAAACTAATAATATATTTAAACACTACCAAAACAGGTATTAGAGCCTGTTTCATAAAATAACAACAAAACAAATCTAAAAATAAACTATTCAAAGACTAAAAGTCGCGCTGATAAGCACAGTTTGTAAATAACAATTATTGTCTGTCAATAAGGTCGAACAGTCTGAACGTCTATTCACATCAACAGCCAAATATTGTATGAAGCTCGCGCCCGCGCTTTTTTTTTTTTTTGGAAATGGCATCTCGCAGTTCAACCAAAGGGTTGTCTACTGCTTAACCGGGCTTGCCTGTGGCTGCCACAAAAGAATTGTAGCCTCCAGCCAGGGCTTAATAAAAACGAAAGCTAACTTACAAAACTAAGCGACTACACGCTAAGGGCACCCCCTGCGGGGTTCGGACCTCGGCTTAGGGCGTCGCTGGGGGGGGACAGCAAGGGACAGCTGGATCGGGGGTTTTTTAAAACTACTGGCTCAGCGGCAACGCGGGCTGGCTCGAGCAAGGGTCGGGGGGATGGTAATGGACAGGGTCGTCGCGACGGGCCTCGACGGCGAGGACGGAACGACGGAAATTTGTGTCTGTATGCTGATCTAACAGTGCTAGTAGCCGGGCTGCTCTCCTGGAGGAGAGTGGTGGCATCGTCGGGGGCAACGAGGGTATGCCGTGGACGGCGAACCTTACTGATGCGGGACGGGGTGTATCGGGAGGCGGCCGCAATCAGGGGATTGCGGTGCTTTATGGCAGTGTCAAAGAAACGCTTCGAGAGGCGTTTCATGAACTGCTGAACTGTGGGGAGTTTAAAATCTACATGAAGGTCCATGTTACGGACGTAAAAGGGAGCTCCTGAGACCCTACGGAGGAACCGGTTTTGAAGTGTCTGCATTCGATGCAGATACTTGGGTTTGGCGTGCGCGAAGACGACGCAAGCGTATGTCATAATGGGACGGATTACAGCCTTATAGAGACGCAGTTTGCACCGGAGTGACAATTTGCTGCGTTCTGTAAGCATGAATTGGAGCCTACCGAGAGCAAAAGCGGCCCGCGAACGGACCTGCTTTATGTGCTCTGCGAAACTGAGGTGTTGGTCGAGAGTGACACCCAGGTACTTGGCATGCTTCGCCCAAGGGATCGGCTTGCCGTACATGGTGATCGGATTAGGGGGGTTGGGGAGGGCCCTACGAATTCTCCTAAAGAGAACAGCCTGGCTTTTATCGGGGTTGACCTCGATTCTCCATTTCCGGAACCAAGCACCGAGGACGTTGGCCGAGTTCTGGAGAGTCTGAGCTATAGCTGGCGGACTGGTCCCTGTGTAGTAAATGGCCGTGTCATCGGCGAATAACGCCAATTGGGCCTTTTTACTCTTAGGGATGTCGCTAGTGAACAGGGTAAAGATTAGGGGGGAGAGAACGGAGCCCTGGGGGACTCCGGCGCGAATCGGGTGGGGTCGCGCCCGCGCGCGGACCCCCGCCTTTTTATACCTCCCGCCGCAAAGCACGTCGAGCGCGGCAACCGATACACAAAAATAATCCTTACAGCATGATTCTGTATTCACGCGCGATGACTTATTAGTGTATTTCATGTATAACTTTGGTGTTTCTACACCGATTTATATGATTATTTTTTTATTGAATAGGTAATAATGTTAACTTTTTTTAATTAGGGATGAGTGAGAGTGTTGTCAACGTAATTGTAGACAAATATAATCAGAAAGCTCCGAATTGCTAAGCTATCGGGCGTTTCACGTGTTATTGTGAGTCAACCATAAAAGATTGACATATGTTGTCAAAGAGTATATTTATATAATTTTAAGGAGAACATTTCCGTCATACATGATTTCTATGTAGCTTTAACCATAAAGGCTGCACACGCGACGGAAGCTTAAAAAATGGAGTAACTTCTCCCGTTTTCCCAATATTTCCCTTCACTGCTCTGATCCTATTGATCGTAGCGTAATGAAAAGTATACTAAAACCTGCCCAGGAGTATGAAGAATAGTTGTGCCAAATTTCGTTAAAATCCGTCGAGTAGTTTTTGTTTCTATAACGAACATACAGACAGACAGACAAAAATTTTACTGACTGCATTTTTGGCATCAGTATCGATCCCTAATCACCCCCTGATAGTTATTTTTTAAATATATTTCATGTACAGAATTGGCCTCTCTACAGATTTATTATAAGTATAGATTAAATCACAATTTTTTCTTCGTAAATAGTTATATTGTTTGTAAACTTACTATGCAATTTTTCAGGCTAATTTACAAGGAGGTCAACATGATGGTAATGAGGTAAGTTCAATTATTTTTAGGGTTCCGGACCCAAATGGTGCCAAACGGAATCCTATTACTAAGGCCCTGCGGTCCGTCCGCCCGTCTGTCAGTGGCTGTAGCTCATGAACCGTATTAGGCAGACAGTTGCTTATTACTAATGATAAAAATAAAATTAAGTTAAAAATTAAAGAGAGTCCTACAAGAAACGTGTTTTTTTTAAACTGAAGTCTTTTTAAAAATATTTAACGGACGTTGGAACTCGTCGTGCGCGAGTCCTGTTTTTTTTGTACTAAAATATCTTTGTATATTACCTAAACTTGATTTACACGACGTTCTATCACGTTCTAGATTTTGTGATATTTCAAATTTATTAACATGTTAATGAGTCCTTTTAAACTGAATTCATTTAACTGTTTTTTGTATACTATTTAAGGTATGTTACGCAATAATAATTTTGGTGATTATAAGTTATTTAATCGGTAATTATCTGGTAAGTTGTTTAAACATACATTCTACTGCCTCGTTGGTCTAGTGGTCGCTGGCGCTACTGCTGAGCACGAGGTCCTAAGTTAGATTTCCGATTTAGGTGAAAGTGTTACTGGGTTTTTCACCTGGAATTTCTCGGTAGCAGCTTGGAATCTGGATTTATGGTAATAGACTCACTCCCTTCCAATTACATGGGACTTGAACATAACTGGCGAAATGTTGGTATTCTATTGCTGCACCTCTGCCTAACCCTTCGAAAAACACAGGCGTGATATTATGTTTTCAAATATCTGATAAATACCTTCGGAAATAGAAAATAGAACTTTAAGCGTTAGGTAATACGGGCTGATATCTGCAACTCCGCGTCACATTGCGTTTTGCTTTATTCCAACGGATGACACCATTTTCTATTTTTAAATGTAACTCAAAAGTTTTATAAAGTAAGCTAATGTTGATAGATGGCGTTGGTTTCAATGAGCCACATAATGATATTGCATGGCGACTGTTTATTTAACTACAATTATTATTGTGTTTGCTATGCGGGCACTATCAGAATACCAGCGCTGCGACACTTATTTTTGAATGTCACAAGATGAGATATTGATCTCGTTCAGGGATTTTTGTTTTTTTTTAGAATATTGTTGTTTTTTTGTTTCTAAAGATGTGTATTGTTTGCTTTCTGAGCTAGTCCCAAAAATTTGTCTCTCTTTTCTTTATTTCGTGTGCCGTTCGTTCCGTTTGCTCTTTTTCCGTAACGTTTTTTTGATTTCTTTGCAAATGGGGTAGGTGCGGTACCTACCCCGGCACTAACATGCCACACGAAATTTTAGCAGGATACTGTCACTCAAATACCAATAAGTAATAGAGACGACGCTCTACAAACTGAACTATTGTACACTGTAGAGTCTATGGCATTTTATTAAAGACATTTTTTTTTTCTATAAGTCAATCTTTTTAAGACACTTATACAGTTATAGATGTCAATATTTCAAAGCTGGTACTCAGCGCATTGCTGCCATTAAAAAAATAAAGTGGCAAGATTTTTTTCGCAATGGGATTCGCAAGTGCATAAAATACGAATAAACAAACATAGATTTTATATACATACCTATTAGATTATACCAATTTTGTTTATCATTTGTATTAGGAAACAACGACTGAATACAGCCCACCGTACTTGTTAGATTCAGAGGTAAGCATAAACAATATCATAGCATTGTCAAGGAGTTTTCAGGCAGTTAGAAACTTAAGGCTTATTGTCCATTCCAAAACGTAATGGGTACATATGGAAAAGAAATGGCAAGAAACTTCATTTACGCTCTCTTTAGTCAAAAATATTTATATAAAATATTTTTATTTTTAAATTTATCCTTTTTTAAATATTGGTTAGGTACAGAGGCCAGCACATCAAGTTACCACAATCTGTCAAATTTCTGTGATAGTATTTCAACTTTATTGCAAAGATATAAGGTTTTTTTTTAATTGAGAAAATTTGACAGTTAGGGATAGCTTTTTTTTTTTAAGGGTGGGAAATCATCCAATGACTGCTCCCGCTCTGGGTGGAGCGGAAGGGAGTGTCAGACTCTTACTGACTAAAACCCATCCATGTTCCTTCCGTAGCCCTTTATGTTCCGGGGTAGCGGTAACCCTTTCGGACAATCCCGCTTCCCTGGCAGGAAGGCTTAAGTTAGGGATAGCTTGATGTGCTGGCGTCTGTACATCAGTCGATGTAACCAATAATTTATAAAATGAAAAAAAAATGATAATAGCAATGTTAAATGTTTAATTTATACATTTACGCATATAGATACTGGTGTTTTTAATTCCAAAGATGAATACAGCCATAACAAGGGTCTCTCGAAATTGTCAATGGTTTAGTAATTGTATGAAGTTTATGTTCAGGTGTTGTCAAAGTTGGAATAATATAAATATAAAATAACTGCGCATAGAATAATTTAAATTATTTAATTGTTAATAGTTTTCCATTTGTTTTCATGAATTTATTATGAAAAGTTTACTTCAAAGCTTGCTAGACACTTACTATGCAACAAATGTGACATTGTTAAAGAACAAAGTGATTCTTATTTCAGTTAGCTTCAATATTTACCCGGCAGAAGAAAGAAGTAAGTGAATTTTCATTAAAAATAATTCAGCGATTACTATATTCATCAAAACAGTGACTGTTTTAAGAAAAGCTTAAAATATAAGTGTAAATTTAAGAATATAATCTATAGGACAACAATACAATGCAACAACAAAAATATATAATTTCTTTATTATTCAATTATTCCAATTACATGAATAATCAATAAACACGAGATATTGTTGCATAGACACTCCATAAAATCATATTTTATGTCAAACTTGCGGACTGCAGTTATAACAAGCTTTTAATAATTTGAAAACGATATTATTAATTTGTATTACAGTCGGGTGAAGAAACTACTACTGAATCGTTTCAGTTTAATCTAGACGTAAGTACCTACATTTATTTAACACTAGCGGACCCGATCTGACAAAATGTCAAAAGTTCAAAAATAAAAACAATTGTTTAGTTATGCCCGAATTCTCGTATCCCATTCCATAATATAATTTAAATTACGAACGTTTTAAAACATAAAACAGTCGAAGCGGTCATAAAAATGACACATTTCGAATTCGAATATCTTCGAATTTTTGGTTCTGGAACAAGCCAGTTTCTTCACGATGTTTTTCTTCGTCATTTTGATTTTGTGATGAAATTATTTGCATAAAGTAAAGCACCCCTACTCAGCCTATGACCTACAACACTTAAGTCTGGTTACCACTGGCCACCACTGCTCTTGGGCTTTAACTGAATGCAAAATTGAAAATGACTTATTTCGCTGAAAGACAACGCACAACCAAAGCCGTAGGTCTAGAAGCATGGATTTTGCACAAGAGTTCCTCATGTAAAAATAGTGAATATGAAAGATTTTTTTTTTAATTCATGCCCCCAAAGATGGTAAATCCTTTCGGTCGCACTGCTTGTGCTTTGAAATTATCATTGTTGTTATTATTTTAAATAAAAATATTCATTTTATTTTTAGATGCTTACAGCTCTTCGCAATAGTAACAAAACGGTAAGGTTTTGACTTCTTACCTCTTTGCTTCATCACCATTTTTACCGTCTGTCTGAGCGAGGATTCGAGCCAAGTTCCTACTTCATCAATAGCTCCTACACCAATAAAATATGGCGCCTTTTTTTTGAGGGTGGGAAATCATCAAATGACTTCTCCCGCTCTGGGTGGAGCGGAAGGGAGTGTCAGTCTCTTACTGGCTAAAACCCATCCATGTTCCTTCCGAAGTCCTTTATGTTCCGGGGTAGCGGTAACCCTTTTGAGCTATCCCGCAGACCCGGCAGGCTTCAGTCCTAACGGGCCACTTCCCTTTTGGTGACATCTCTTTGAGGCGGTCGTGGAACACGTACGCGCCTTCCGGCACGAGCCTGGCCCTGATCAGACGGTCAGCTACCCATTAGTTACCGTCCGCAGGCCCGCACCTTTGGTGGCCGGCAGTCGTCACGCTGCTCCTGACGCCCGGAGCGTCTCCCGCGGCGGCTGGGACATAAGTCCTTGACCCTCAATCATCACGCCATCTCTTTCGCTAGCATGACTGCTCCGCAGATGGAGGTAAATGCCTCCCACTCCCTCTCGCTCCGGACTATGGCTTGAACAAGGATCGGACGCGAGAGGTCACCGCCGCCGCCAATCACCTCTACGAGGACACGGCGGTGGTCCGCCCAAGCGGGGCAGACTTCCACCGTATGCTCCGCCGTATCCTCTGAGCGATTCTTGCAGTGGTGACACCCGGGCGTTCCTCCGCCTGATGATGTGTAGGAACCTTCCAAAATATCCGTGTCCGGCGAGGACCTACATCAGGCGGTAGGTGAAGACGCCGTGACGTCTTATAGTGGCGTGCCCTGCTCCGGGTTGCGACAGTCGATCTTTCCATACCGCCATGAGATCGCGTCTGAGGTCAGTCCGTTCCGCCGCAATTTACAAGTGGAAGCGGAGTTTCACCCGGCGTAGTGCCTCCGCACGCCAGTCATATAGGCGCGCGAGGACTATCGCCTCCAGATCCCATGGCGGTAGTCCGGCAAGGAGACTTGAAAATATGGTGCCACACAGTTATTTGGAGAAATTATAAAATAGACAGCGAATATACAGTGTGCTGGTTTAAAATAGTGGACTTTATGGGGATGCGGGGTTTTGAAAAAGTATATAACTATGATGTTTGTGACCTTGCAAATTCGATGCGAATAAAGAAGACGAAAGTATGATACCAGAAAACGGGAAGTTCCATTGGTATGGTTTAAATATTAAAATTCTTTATTGTTTGTTTTTTACTTTAGGTTAACATTTTATTATAATTTAGATTAAGTCGATTTTTATTTATTTTTAGTTAATAATTTTTATATCTGTGATATGTTAGTCACCCATCCACTATTGTATTAGAGTGACCTGTTAAGGATAGTGGGTGTAAAAAATAAATAAATGAAACATGCAACTCATACATTCAATTCACCGTTTGTCGACCGTAACCATTATAGCTAGTATTGCAGAAAGTAGCGTAATAATAATTTGCCATGGCTTATCCCCATGGGAGAAAAGCGTGAGTTTATGTAGTTTTGTGTTAGATATTAAAAAAATGTTTTATTTTTTCATGTAAAAAAAGGAAAATATGGTGGAAAAAAATAAGTAAGAAACTTTAATGTTATTGTAACACCTAGTTTTATTTTTCCTTTATAACATCTCTCAATAAGGAGGCAAGTTTTTGTCTCCGCATTTTGGAATGTCAGCTAGAAGAAATATGGTCTAGAAAGTTATTTGTAAATTTAGAGCCCCCATTTTAGTGTATTTTCGATTACACGATTTAATTTTGTTTTCTTATAGTTACCTACGGCTAAGATAATTCGATATTAATAAACACGGCACTGATTCCTTTTGTTTTATATACATATTACCTTTAGCAAGGTCACAGTGTCTCGACCCAAACGTCTATCTGGGATCGTTTCGTACGCAAATAGGAAATCATTCTACAAGTAGGTACTCATTTTATTTATTAATTACAAGTAGAGTTAGAATAAGTTAGGTGTGACTAAGTAATTAAAGTCACACGGGTCGATCGACGCTTGCCGCAGTTGCTTCGTGGACGGGTAACCATCTTTTGGTCTTCGTGGTCCCGGCAGTCATTTGTGTATCTTTGACAGTCGTGGCAGTTAGCCCGAAAGCCTGACAACCAGTCTTACTGAGGGCTATCGAATTACCAGCTTGGTACAATTGGTACAAACACCTATGTTCATTTATAATAGTCTGATAGCTTAATCGACTATAAAAGGTTTGAGTTAATTCTAGGAAGCATATTTCAAAGCTAATTCAACTATCTACACCACTAACTATTAACCACTAACTATTATAACACTAGTACCATGGGGTCCGAGTGCCCTTTATGTTTTTCGAGACATCGCCAAGCGATTGGTCGACTCTTCAAGTGACCAGAAGGCTGGCCTATTTTTTGGGTAAAGAATCTGCATTGCATACAATGTGTTTTGAGAAGTTTTTCTGTTGACACCGATGTGGACGAATTTTTTGATGCCCTTTGATTTTTCCCCTCCCTTTTTATATACTTGTACATAGTTATTATTAATATCTCAAGTCTTTTTAGTTTTGTAAATATTATCTGTATAAATAAATTTCATATTTACTATCACCCTGTTTCTGAATTATGAATAATTTGTATAACAGTAAATGTGTGTGCCATTTTTCCCTTACTCAACTTACTTTTGCACAATCGACTATAATATTTATTTGCTCACATCATACAGGATTTTTTTTGGAGTTCCTATCATATATGTCACATGCACAAACACCCAGACCAGCTTTGCACGTAATCAAATATTATCGTCTCACGCGGGATTCGAGCCCATGCCTTACAACGCATAAAACAGAACGCTAAATCTTATTGCGCCAATAGAGTCGTTACAGAGAGAGAGAGAGTTACAATCAAATGTGGCAGAAAATATCGTCTTACTGGTTGATTTGGTTCTATTTTTATTACTTTTAAAAACTGTCTAAAGTTTATAGTTAATTAATATTTTTATTAATTTCTAGCCCCGACTACGATGAGGTAATTATAACACGTATTCATAAATATTTTTCCTTAAAACAACAAAGATTTTTGATGTGACTAGCGTATAATTATTATGTTTACAGCTCTATGTTATATATCTACAGAGGATCCGACCTAGAAAACGGAGGTAAATAATTGAAATCTGATCAAAAATCATAATAAATTTACATTAGTTCTTATAATGCTTGAACCAGTAACCTCGAATTTAAGTTTCTCATTTTATAGTAAAAAGGTGATAACATGCTCATTTATTTTCAGACGTAGACGTAAGCCAATAGCAGCCGTGAGTATTGCTAGTACAATGACATATCTATTAAAATATATTTTTTTAAACTTTTATTATTACTAAATTAAAAAATCTGTTAATAAATTCAGCATAGTTATGACGTCAATTTAGAAGATGATCGACAATTTTTATATTTTGTAATCATGGTTATACAAATAGGCCAGAACATGGTTGCAACAGCTCTATATAAGATCTCATCGTCGCGAGTTCATATTCCGAAGATCGGCGATGGTTCCCGAAGCACATACATTTCTTAGAAAACCTGCTAAATATCTAATTTGAAAATAAATGAATATCTATTTCTTCCAGTATCAGTACGCTTACGTGGACTTAGAGCATCTTGAAGATGTAATAAAGAAGTTCAGGCGTCAGAGGGCAGGAAGGCAGTACGTAACCCTGGGCAAAAAACCAAGTCCAACTCTACACGATGATCCTTCTATCAGTTCCGATGAGGACGATGACACTGTACCGGTCCAAGATAACTCTAAACCTGACGCACGGTTCCTTGATTCTGGGGTAAATATTTTATTTAAATTCTCGGTTTAAAGTCTTGGTGACTAATATAAATAAAATTCCAATTCCGACGGCCATTAGTATTTTAAGGTTTAACATTTCAAGGCAGTTTCTGTATTTTGAACTTTTTGTTAAAAAAGAAATTGAACTGTCGGCGGTAGCCCTAACTAATTAACTAAAACCCATCCATGTTCCTTTCCTTCCCCTAGCTAGCCCTTTGGCTAAGCAAGGAACATGGATGGGTTTTAGTCAGTAAGAGTCACTGCCTTCCGCTCCATCCAGAGCGGTTGGGGTCATTTGATGATTTCCTACCCTACTACCTACCTGAACTAAATTGTCAGATTTGTATAAAGAACTGTAGGTATTTCGATCACAGTTAGGTTTTTATTAAATAAACGGGTTAAATGGTTTAAACCATGCAAAAAAAATTGTTTTGTATGTTATATTTCTTCGTTCTTAGTCGGTTAAGGTTCATAACATTCTTGGGTTTTAGTCAGTAAGAGTCTGACACTCCCTTCCACCCCAAAGCGGGAGGAGTCATTTGATGATTTAACACCCTCAAAAAAAAAAGAGGGACAGTATTAGTATTGCCTATTTTTAAAACTGCTTAGGAAAGAGGATTGTTCCTGGCTATTACCAAAACTGCCATGTTTGACCAAGCATTCTCCTTATTTCGTTTCCAGGACTCATTCAACCACATCAGGATCGATCCCGAAGCTCTAGATATGAAAGACTTCATGCCTAAAGTGTTGTTTGAAGACAAAGGCAACAAGTGGTGGTTTTTTCATCAGGTGATTATTTTACGACATATCTAAATAAAGAAGCCTATAAGGCTTACCTAAGTATGAGTAACTTGAAAAGCTATAATTATTTTATACGAATACTTATAAAAACCCATGTTTAATGTTATAAATCTCATCATTAATTTTTTCAAAAACATTTTTTTTGTTATTGAAAAAAATTTACGTTGCTAATTCAATGAATGACTTTATTCCATTTAAACACACCTTAATATCACGCCGTATTTCCCCAAAAGGTTGGGCAGACGTTTAGCAATAGTACAGTCACATTTCGCCAGTAATATTAAAATTTCAAGTAAAAGGGGGCGAGCCTATTGCCATCAACCGGGTACAAATCCACACTCCTTTATTCGTTTTGGTGCATGAAAAAACTAACAACATATTGTTTTTCTTTTCAGGCGGACTACAATCCTTTTAAAGAGTAAAATAATTAATAACGCGAAATAAAGTTTTTAATTTTTATAAAGATGTTTCTACAACCTTTAAAGATGTTTTTTCAACCAACCGCAACGGCGTCCCTCCCCCCACGCCAAGCCATAAATTTGAAGTATATTTATTAATTTCGTTTTCTTTTTGGCTTTTGCTGACGTTGGTGTGTTGGGCACGTTTCCATTTGTCAGCTATATCCGACATTGGCGCTCAAAAGACGCTCTGTTACCCAACGTTAAACTTAGCATGTAACTGAAGCATTCATATGGATTCATTCGGCATGTCCTAAATGGTCTACAAACAAAATATTTTCGTTTCGTTCTATTTAATAATGCACTTGAATAATTTACTCTTCGCCACAGTTAGTAAAGATTCTGATAGGCGAACTTTGAGCTCATCCAGTCTTAATTTTATTCTGAAGTGTTCCAAAGATTTTTGCCACTCTTTTAAGGACCTGTATTAAACCATGACGCTCCATCAGAGACACAGGGTTCATTCGTTTTGTTTCGTCAAAGTTCGACTAAGGCACGAAATAACACCTCGGGGAATAGCAGAGGCGTCTTGGAACTTGCCTCATACACTATTCATAAGGCGAACCTTGCCAAGCTCTATTTTAGAGTGCCTCGGTCTGAAAAATGAGTGACGTGTAAAATATCGATAATATTACCTATGGTTCATTCCAAAAGTATAGTATGAATGTGTAAACAAACCCGATTCTGTGTGTAAACGACCTCACAAAGAGGAATTCGTAACACATTCATCTGTATTTTGAACTTATCAATTTTTCCAAAGATAGTTGTTTTCCACATTAAGTATTAATTTTTTAATTGAGAAATCACTGTCGGAAATTCAGGTTATAGAATGAACCTCAATCATCGAAAGTTAAACATCCTTAGTCATTCAAAATTATAATTTCGAGTTTGTGCATAACCAAATCAAAGCACTCAACTTGTGAGTGACTCAACAAATTGGCATCCACAGGTACGTTTTCATTTTGTTTACATTTTCATCACATACTTTTGGACAGAATATAGTGAGCCTAAGTAGGTACAGACGCCAGCACATCAAGCTATCCCTATCTGTCAAATTTTCTCAATTAAAAATGAACCTTATGTCTTTGTAATAAAGTTGAAATACTATCAAAGAAATTTGTCAGATTGTATTTATTTATTTAATAACCAACTTATATTAACAGTGTGCACTAAACATACAAGTTATAGGTTAGATGTTAGTACATCAAAATTATAATTTAATGACTTATAGATATTATATAATCAATAACACTATGTTGCGCTCATATATATAGACTAACATTTGTATATAGAAAAGCAATGGATAGGTACAAACAGAATTCTTAAAAATAACAAACTAGGTACGTAAATAATAATTTGTGCAATCAAAAAATAATAGTACTGGGAGTGGCAATAGACACGAAGTAAAGGTTCGCAGTCTTAAGAAAAGTCAGTTCGGTGCTAGTAAACACATCAAGTGAATCATCAAAATGCAAAATATTATTAATTAAGTAACTTGATGTGCTGGCCTCTGTACACTGATAAAATAGATTAAATAATTTTATGGCTTGTTCATGATACTGAAGCATAATTAGTAAAATTCAGCTCAAAGCAAATAAAATATCTCTATCCCACAATTTTGTAAAATTTGAAGCCGAAAAATGTTAAACACAAATACCTCCGCGTACTCCATTTGCATATTTAATGTAAAATAATAATTAAAAATGTTTTAATTAAGCTTTCATCTTAAAATATACTATGAAAGGATAAAATTAAACAACTCTTGATTATTAGCTTTGGTTGGGCTTTGAACAATTTCACACCTCATCGCACAGGATCTCTTAAAGGTCAAAAGTTGGGAAGGTCCCTCTAAAATAGTCTTGGTAGCTGATTTTGAATCGTAATCCGTGAACCCTTTTTTTTTTGAGGGTGGAAAATCATCCAATGACTTCTCCCGCTCTGGGTGGAGCGGAAGGCAGTGTCAAACTCTTACTGACTAAAACCCGTCCGTGTTCCTTCCGTAGCCTTTTATGTTCCGGGGTAGCGGTAACCCTTTCGGACAATCCCGCTTACCTAGCAGGCTCGGCCTTAACGGGCCCCTTCATATGCTGACATCTCTTTGAGGCGCGCGTGGAACATGTACGCGCCATCCGGCACGGGCCTGGTGCTGATCGGACGGTCCATAATCCGTAATCCCTAAGCCGTATAATAATAATCCCAGCCTATATTTGTCCCACAGCAGAGCTAAGGCCTTTTTTTCATACAAAGAAGGAACGATCACTAATCACCACGCTTGATGAAGGCGAGTTGGCCATTTCAGCCTTATAAACCATGAAGCCAGGTTTCCTCACGATGTTTTCCTTCACCGGTGTCCAATAATGTCCAAGATAAACTCAAAAAATAGATCATCATCTGCCACGCCTTTTCCCAAGTCCTATGTTGCGGTCAGCTTCCAATGTAACCGGATGCAGCTGAATACCAGTATTTTACATGGAACGACTGCCTATCTTACCTCCACAAGCCCACAACCCAGTAACCGGGTTTTTATCGTTACCACGCGGCCATCACTGCTCTTTCTTCTTCATTTTCATGTGTTTTTTTTTGTAATTTACGCGTCAATGGCAGTTTTAATCTTGATCAAAACATGATTCGCGACCATAATAAAGCTGTATTTACATAATTATAACCATAAGAATCAGCACAACATCTCTCTCAGTAATTGGTTTGTAATATCATAATTTAAAAAAAAAAACTTAAAAGTGATCATAATTTAAAAAAAGCGCAAAGCATTTATTTCAAATAAACCAATTACATGCACTTTTGATATGTCAAAGAGTCGGTCAGTCAGGAAAATGAATCTAGTTGCCCATTCCAAAGCAGTACCTATGGAGAAGAACGCAGGAAACTCCACGGACACACTTTTAAACAAAATAATTATGGTTACAAATATAACATCATTCAAATTATTACCTTATATTATGTGAGAACGATGTGTGTGACGAACTCAATAAAATGTATGGAACAGCTCATACTTTTTTTGCGATTTCAGGGTTCATCAAGTTGTTCGTAACGATGAGTATAATGCTACCACGAAATTCTTAGAGATTTTTTAACACCTTATATAAAAACAATACAAAAATTAAAACAAGCCATAAGAGATGACCAAATGGCTACAATACGGTAAAAGGACGTAAAGAGTAAAGTTTAACAATTTGCCCTCAATGTATACAGAATGATCGATTCGTACAATGCAGCAGTGAGACAGCATTACTGGCCAGCCATTTCCACGAATGACTGGCAGAATTGTAGCCATTATTAATTAATATGAACCGAGCCACATTGTCGTGTACACCCCCGAGGGAGCACCGCCCTGAACCGTAACGCAATATCTTGCAATTACTTCGGCCAATTACCGATGCATGTTCTGATTAGTTATGCAAATTCCAAGTGTTTAGACTGATTATGACGTTGTTTAGAGTTAAGTAAATGAAGGTAGGCGAGCGTTGTCATCATTATATTAGTTTGAAGAAGAATAATAAATAATAATAATATCCTCGGACATTTCACATATCGCCAAATAGTCCCAAGCTAAGCAACCTAATGCTTGTGTTATGGTAACGAGATGGCTGATAAACTTCTTACATATATTTTTTTTGTAAATACATACATATTATAGATAGAAAAACACCCAGACCTGGAACAAATACTTGTAGGTTGCACAAATATTTGTACCGTGCCGGAATCGAAGCCGCGACATGCTGCGCAGCAGTCAATCGCTTTACCACTGCTCCAACCGAGTCAATAACTTCTTTATCTACAGTTTTTTTCCAGTCAAACCGGATGCACTGAATACCAGTATTTTACATGGACCAACTGCCTATCTGACCTCCACAACCCAGTCTGTAACTGGATAATACCCCTTGGTAAGACTGGTTGTTGGACTTTCGGTCTTCTGACTACCCATAACGACTGTCAAAGATCCATGAATGACAGCCGGGCCCAACGGCTTAACGTGCTTTTCCGACGCACGGATGAGTCTCGATATATAAAGATGGTCACCCATCCACGGGCCAACCTCGGCTAACGTAGCTTGACTTGATGGATCGACCCGTGCGACTGTTATTACTTAGCCATGAGCTCCTGGATTACTTTATAATATGTTTTAATACTTAACATGAAGATAGGCGACCTGACTCCCGGCTGTGGGAACAGTATTGGCTGATTATGAAACCGTATCATGAAATGAATAAACTTCTTTATTTATTCATATTAAAACTCACAAACATTCCCAAAGTGTTCCTCCATTTGCGACCGAGTTATGCACGATGCATTTTTTTTTGCCGGCGCTCGGTACAACGGCATTATGTTTTAAAAGGTTTCAAAATAAAAACTGCATGGTCGGTTGATGTTATTACTATAAAATGGCCGACCTTTGTTAGTTTGACCTGTTTTGAAGAAACGAGAGCTTTTTAAAGAATAGTTCTTGCATTATGTATTTTTTTTCTTCATTTACTTACTAATTATGCATGTCGAACATTTGAATTTTATGTTCGACTGACTCTTACTTGAATAAATCCCCAGGTCAATAATACTATGGAGGATTTTGAAAATATCGAGTTCAATTTTAGTCTAGGAAAACAGTGTTCGTACAATCAGTGAGATTAGTCGTTGAGCAATTTGACACCCAACGTCAATGTTCCATGTTAATAATTTTATACAATTGTCAAAGAATAACAGCAATTTGCTTAGCAATTAATTTAGTTCACATTACCTAATTAAAAAAAAAACGATCCAATCAATCAATCTGCCTAGCCTTTTCCCAACTATGTTAGGGTCGACTTGTAGTCTAAATGGATGCAGCTGAATACCAGTATTTTACATGGAGCGAGTGCCTATCTGACCTCCACAACCCAGTCTTTAACTGGGTTGTGGATTACTTTACTTCTATGTACTTAAGACTGGCTGTCCGAGTATCGAGCTTCTGACTACCCGTAACGACTGTCAATTTTAACGAATTAGCGTGCTATCCGAGACACGGAGGAGTTTCGAGATGTAAAAATGGTCACCCATCCACGGACCAACCTCGGCAAGCGTAGCTTTACCTGATAGATCGATCCGTGCGACTGTTACTAAAGAGCTAAAAAAACCAGTCTCTCATCTATTGATTTTGTTTTGTTTAAATTTTGTGGAAATTTTGTTCTAAACTTTAAATACTTAAGAAACAAAATTCCAATATTACTTTCCGTGCCTACCTACATTTAACGTATCTACGTACTCGTATAATCCAAAGAATAGTTGGTCGCTGTGATAAACTCAAGACAATGTTTACGTTCTTTTGTCGAGAATTAGGCTACATACAGGCAGTAGAAATAACAGATATTACTTGAAAGTTTTGCCTTTACGTGGGTCGTACGAAATAACTTTCCGTAATAAAAGGAATTCCGTAATAAGTAATATTAATAAAAGTTTCTCACTGATGTTGGATAAGTGTAGCTGATAAAGTTACCGCATAGGTACCTCATATTGATGAAGAAAAGTATCCTGGTAGAGGAAAATAAACATGAATATTTGAATTAGTCTTCTTGTTAATTTGTTAATGGCAATAGAGAGAGATCGAGAGATATTTCTCAACAGCATGCGATGCTAAGTCAGAGGCCCATGGGCAGCATTAAAACTCTGACACCAGGTTAGTTACTAACCACACGAAAAGAAGAAGAATGGCAATGTAGAATTTAGCGCTTGCGTGGTTTAGAATTTTGGGTTGGTTGATATTTGGTTGATTATTTATGGTTTAATTGTAGATCTATTACCACTGGTTAAATTATACGAAATTATATAGATTACAGGTTATATTTATGCTGGTTTTAAAAATGTAAATCAAGGCTTTATGTTTTTCCATCATCGTGTAGCTCAAACCCATTTTAGGGAGTTCAACGACCTGTCACACGAATCGAAGATCTACAGGACATTTTTCGCATAAAAGCTAACTAGGAAATAAAATCACTACTCTACGAAATATATGTTTTATTATTTTTCTCAAGCTTTCACGTTGCATTTCAAAGTTGCCTTAAGCCGCGGCGGTTAAATAGGACTCATCGGGAGCGCGCGTCGCCGCTTATCTTCAGTAAATATAAGAAAGCTATTACTAAGATATATCTTGACTCGCTCTGGGACTAAATCCCTCAAGTGCGCATAACAATAATATAGCTAGCTACGATTTTATTATATTCATGCTCATTTTTTCGGAAATTCACTAAATATTCACATAACACTTGCCTACAAGTAGAGGAAGACCAAAGAAACTCTGGATGGATTGTGTGAAATATGATATGGCTAGAAAGGGAGTGACTACCGACATGACGACTAATAGAGAAGTATGGAAGAAAAAGACATGTTGCGCCGACCCCGAATAAATTGGGATAAGGGCAGGAGAATGATGATAATGACTTGCCTACATTCTCCAAAGGGAGACTGTAGGCCATATTCTGCAGAGGAGAGTATATAACGCTCACATTTCGTCAGTTTTGTTAAAGTTCCATGTAATAATGAACGCGAGTCTATTGCCATCAGCCGGGTTCAAAGCTGGAATCTGAGTTGTTGAAATTCACATACTTAACACATTTTACCCGACCTAGGAATTAAACCTAAGACCCACGCTTAGCAGTCGCGAACAGTAGGTAGACCAAGGAGGCATTCTGCATAATATTATAATATTGGAATTATGGATCAATTAGTTATCTAGTATATTTTATTTTTTTATATTCAGTGGTTCTTAAACACAGTACCAATCGCAGCCATAAACACTTCAGTACCAAGTAGGTACGGTCGCAAGCGATCCCAAACGATTACTGAAATATTCAAACCTTTATTCAGCAGGGGCAGCATCCTGAGTATACAAATTTGAACCGGTATTTACGGGAACAATTTATTGTGAACACACACACAGTACTATTCAGTGTAGCCCTCTACACTGAATAGTACTGTGTGTGTACCTCAATCTCGAGCAATGGAGGAGTGTTCGCTATTTGAATATTATGGGGACTAAAAAACCACAATAAAAAAATACACTTTGTATCTATATTATTATGTATTTCCTCATAGAAACACAATGCTTACGGCAACGCGTCTTATACAGGGTGAAATTGAATTAATGGGTATTATTTTAAGGGGTCATTAAGAACTACTTTTACTATAGCAACAAAAATAAAATCGCGAAAAATATCAGCTCTTGCATACATTATGCTCGCACAACTCGTTAAGATGTAGGGAACAGCTGATCTTTTTTCACGATTTCAGGTGTTTCCATAGTGTAAGTTAGTCATAGTGATGAGTACAAAAACCCCAAATAATATTGCCCATGAATTCAAATTCACCCTGTATAAAAGTTATATTTTAAACTAGTTCTAATTAATTTGAAAGCTCGAATGCAGCCAGTGTTATTTTCTTGCCAGCCTGCTACAACATAAGGTCGCCTCAAGCATCAAGCCTCTTTAGTACACACATACATACAGTTTCTATTTCCCACAATATAAAGTATGTAAGGTGATGAAATATGTATTTCATGTACCTACAGACGCCAGCACATCAAGCTATCCCTAACTGTAAAATTTTCTCAATTAAAAATGAACCTTATGTGTTTGCAATAAAGTTGAAATACTATCAAAAAAAATTGACAGGTTGTGATAACTTGATGTGCTGGCCTCTGTACTTGGAACTTTTTGTATTTGTAATTGTTTAGCTTTCCGTACTAGATGTCAAAAGGAACCATAATTATTACTAAGCCTCCGCTGGCCGTCGGTTCATCTGTCTGTCAGCGTGTATCCCATGAACCGTAATAGGTAGACAGTTGAATTTTTCAGAGATTGTGTCTTTCTGTTGCCGCTATATCAAGAAACAATTAAAATAAAGTTAAAAAGTGTAGGGGTCTCCATACATTTTCTTTTATTTTTTTTTTAAAGCGCCGTACGGCTGTAAAGTAAGTTTGTACCAGCACAGGCCAGGCCATAAAGTTACCACAATCTGTCAAATTTCTTTGATAGTATTTCAACTTTATTGCAAAGACATAAGGTTCATTTTTAATTGAGAAAATTTGACAGTTAGGGATAGATTGATGTGCTGGCGTCTGTACATGTAGTACTTGCTATACTGCGGTACGGTGCCCTTCGTATCCGGCTCGCACTTGGCCGGTTTTATCATGCGGTGACTTTTCCGTGATGAAAAAATATTCCGTCAGCAAAAAGCTACAAATACCAATACCAATGTATTGTAACTTTTGTAGCTTTTTCTTTTTTCGACTGTGATCCTACTGTAGTGATTTTGCAAAAACGTGTTTACTAAATATGTATTGGTATGTAAAATGCATTGATGGTCTTAAAAAGATCATAATGCTATCACCAACACAATCAAGTCTAGTCGTAACGGAGACCTCTCTTACGTTCACGAAATAAATGTTAAAGTAATGATTTCTACCGTATAAATAAATACCAACCGACAAAGTCTTGAATAAACCTTAAATTTCCTGACCACGAGGATTCGCTTTAGAAATCCAATGCACTGGGGAGTTCAAACGAATTGTGCTACCTACCTATAGGAGCAAAGTTTACGTAGAGTACCGTTTGTCAGAAGCATGTCTCGAACGATACCCGACTGAAAGCATCTGACCTCACCGTTTGGACCTCAAAGGCTCAAATTGTTGGACGGATCGCTGAGAATTTACGGTATAGAATGGATTCAGAAACTATTTCGGTTAAAATAATTTCTATTTGTATGTCGTAATCAAATTCAAGTTTATCTGTTATGTAATTAATTATCAATAGTGTATTTTCTAGACCAGCTTTTTAAGTGTGTTTTTATATCTTTTGTCATGTCTCGGTCTCGACAGGTCCCGGGCTATTGGAAGACGTACGATGAGCCGAAGCCAACTTCCTTCTGACGTTTTTAATTCAATAAAGCACCAGCCTAGGATTATAACTGTTCGTACTATGCAAGTCCATCCATTTAGTTTTTTGATCCGGGGTGGAAAATTTCCATTGCTGTCCTCCGGCCTGGGGGGGACTCTTACTGACTAAACACCACCCCGGGTGTTTCCTCTCACACCTGCGCCGGGGGTCGCGGGGACTCATGATTCTTCCGCAACCTCCGGTTGATGCAAGTCTACCCAAGAACAACCCACGGTTGGACTATTGTAGGAAATGGAACCAAAGATATTCAATATTGTGCGGCCTGCTAAATTCTTTTTTGCCAAAAACGTAATTGTTTTTCGCAGTCAATCACCCTCAATAATTCTAATGTAGACTTTAACAAGTTCACAATGTCAAAAACCGACTATTTGGTAAAGTTCTTGATAAACTTTGATTAGCCAGATATTAGTCTACAACATTCCCGTACTTAAGTTTCTTAATTCTCTTTTACCGTTTCTCAATCAGTGAAAACGGTAAACAATAATTAAGTTACTATGTACCTTCTGCCTGCAGCTTCGCCAGCGTGTGTGTCGGAAATTATCCCACGGAAACGAGATTACTAACGGGATGAAAAGTATCCTTTGAATCTAGGTTATAATCTATCTCTGCACCAAATTTTATCCAGATCCATTCAGTAGTCTTTGCATAAAGAAGCAACAAAATACTAACACACACACACACATTCACTCTCATAATATTAGTGTGATTGAACCCTCACATTATCCAGAACACAGTTGACCTATCCATCACTAGATGTCGCCACATGGGGTCGAGGTGATCCTTGGGGCATCCATCGGAGGGTTCAATTAAAACTTTCTAACTACCCGTAGGAAATTAATAAAACTTTTTTGCAATAACCAAGGGTCGGGTTCATGATAGATCATCGACTGAAGAAGTTTGGATATGTTTTATTGAATTAAGTATTTGTAATTTCATTTTAAATTAGTCCCGGAGTATGGATTTGTGCCCGGTTGATGGCAATCGGCTCGCTTCCCCGCTACATAGGACTTAAAAATAACTGGCGAAATGTGGGTGTATAAAGAAAAGAAAGAAAGAAAAAATAATGTTTATTTGCGACAAACATAACGCAGTAAAAATAAAAAAATAATTGCATCACTTTCGCGCAAAACGGCCATCACTCAACATAATGCTTCGACCCCATGCGAGACAGAGCCACAGCGCTGATTTGCAGCGATAGCCCGCGTTTACGTGATGACGTCAAGCCGGTACAACCTCTGCCTAACTCTTTGATGATTACTACATGCGCCATAATTATTATGTTATTTTTACATCATTTTAAATTAATTTTGATGATTCACTAGGAAGTGGTGAAGGGTGGGCGTTTTAGGAGGACTGTCTTTAAAACTTTGACCTTCAAAAAGTGCTGATTTTCAGCCTAGTTTGAATAAATCACTATTGATTTTGATTTTCGTATTCTGAGAGAGATTAGTTTTAATAGTACCTTTTTTATTTGTTTATTGAAGATTTAAGTTTTTATTCTGCAAGTTTAAGAGGAAAACGTTCCCCAAAAGTGTATAACTATTGTTTAAGGTGACAAATGACGAATTATTCGTAATTCTTGACACTCATATATATGATATAATGTCTGTAGTCGTAGCTTGGAATTCAACTAAAAACTTGCTGGTATAAATTATGAAATAAAAATGTAGTTTTCTCGTTTAAACTCAAAATAAATCAAAGGCATTATTCAAATAAGCTGTTAGCACATTACTCTGATCCCTTCTAAATACGTTTCACCATCTGAGGTGCTGAATATTTTTCGTAACGAATGGATAATTTTAATGTAGTAAGTGCCAACCAGCAATCTTGGGATAAATTACCTAGGAGTTAAAGTAGGGCGACAAGGCTATTTTTAAAGTTAAGGATAAAAAATCGAATGTTTGTAAATATGTGAGCACCATGTATTTATGACACAATTAATTTTACCTGCTATTGTAAAATTTGTTTTTCTGTTCACTTTTTGTGCTATAGTATTTTTATTCTTCATGTATACAAAACATTCTTAAATATTTTAAAAGAGTAACGGTGAACTTTCTTGCCCATTCTTCTCTATACGAAACTACCTTTTGGAAGGGGCGACTAGAATCAATTCTATTTCTTGTTAATTTTGACGTTCGAAAATGCCTTTGTTGTGCCTATTTGAAATAAATGATTTGACTCTGACTTTAACGACCTTTTTGTGAGAGATGACCGATTATCTACAAAGGATTTGATAAATCAAGGTTAATAAAAGATTTATGGTAATTATTATGCTTTATTTTTAATTATTAGCTTTAACTCAACAAAGCGAGATATAGTTTTGTGATACCTACTGTCTTTATTATTAAAATATCCATTATTTTAAGCAAATGAAATACAATTTACGTCTTCAATCGTTATTTTTTGGTATAGAATTATTGACTAAATACATAACCTAAATAGTAGAAGTTCGTTTAACACCTCCAGCGTATTTCACCATCAACCAGGCATCATTCTGCATATAGGTGGATAAATACTTCTGGGAACCGCAATGCTGTAGCAGTTTCACGGTGATTGATATGACGCAGTGCAGAACGGCGGCGGTAACAATAACGCAACATTAATATTTTATAACCTTTCCTGAAAATATTTCTTGCATAGTCTTTCACATGATAGGTATACATTTCTGAAGTGTATAACTTAAAATGTATTTTAGTATACCAATTATCGTACGTTTCATTCTCTCAGCCAATCGTTGTGTACTGCTGGACTAAGACCTCAAAGAAGCCGGTTCACCAACTGGTTCCATGGATCGCCACTGGTTCCAACCTTCGCCTGGTGGTTGATAAACAGTTAGGCTAATAATAATAATAATACTATCATTGGACATTTCACACAACGCCATATAGTCCCAAGCTAAGCAACTTAATGCTTGTGTTATAGTAAGGAGATGGCTGATAAATCTGACAAGCTGTATGTAAACTAGGATTCTAAACCTCAAGTAAAAAATATTAGAAAGAGAAGGGTATCTGAGGGCAAGAATCAAACTCAATTACACTTACTAACTTATATTAGGTATGCGGTCACTGTGTGATCTACGAAAAGCTTCCTCAAATGAAGCCACTACTTCTGGGAACCGCAGTGCTGCGGTAGATCCTGGTGATTGATAGGACGCAACGTGGGCTGACGGTGGAAACTTTAATGCACGTAACCATATTTTATACACCACAAAATAGATAGACTCAGAAGGTTGCTTCCATATAATTATGCCCGAAGCCGTGGTCCGTACCCCACAGGGAGTGCCCTTGTAGCGTGTAGTCGCTTACTGAGGCTTTTTTTTTGTGAAGGCACCTCGTAGTTCACCCTAGGCTGTCTATTGATTAACCGAGCTTACCGGGCTCAAAACAAACTTACAAACTTAACGTTTTCACACCACATTCACACCTGTCTAAAACAAATCAGCTGTTGCAACAAATTATAAGTATCGCGAAACAAAATTAGCCGTTCTATCCCCTAAGCTCGCATAACTCGTCAAAATCTACATTTTGACGAAAAAAACAGCTGTTCCCTACGGAACAGCTGTTTTTTTCGCAATTTCAGATTTGTTCCCGTAGTGAAAGTTGTTCATAATGATGAGTACAATGTCCCCTTAAAATAATGCCCATGAATTCAATTTCACCCTGTATTTTTCACTTGTCGTATTGGGCTGGCCTTCTGTACCTACCTACCTCGTGCTTCTGAGCTCGCTCTGTAGTTACACCCGACCGACGTGCTAGTCTGCTACGAATAGATTACCTTATCAGTTTCACTTGGATGTAAAGTGGTGTATTAGGTCGGTGAGAAGTAGTTTCCAGGGGGCCAACACACTTTTTTTTGAGGGTGGGAAATCATCAAATGAGTCCTCCCGCTCTGGATGGAGCAGAAGGGGATATCAGAAAAGCCCATTGATTTTCCTTCCTTAGCCCTTTATGTTCCGGGGTAGCGGTAACCCTTTCGGACAATCTCGCTTACCCGGCAGGCTTCGGCCCACTACAAACTGATGTAAAATTAAAGTGTACGAGTTGGTCCCCACCTTGTAGTAGATTTGTCTGTCTTCTTCTTTGTGTCGCTGGTACGACCGTATTTCAAATTTTGTTGTTTCAAAATGTGTTGACCCAAAACTTCGCCACTAAATAACTATTTTAGGATTAGTCTGTAAAAGTCGCTTTAACGCCATGATTTTCCGTGACAATATTTTAACAATCATAAATTTAATGACAATAATTAATGCTATAAATATAAGTAATGTCTTTATATTATGATGTAAACGCGTTGTCCCAAACTTTTAAAAATTATGGCCACACTAAAATGAGGGTACAAATTGCAATTTGTGTAGAGAAAAAAAAAATTCATAGGATTACCTTTCGTAGACATATTGCTCCTTTATGGAGCTAGATTTATTTTTTCTAAATGATCTTTTAACGTAAATAAATGTCCCTGCGCAAAGGATTGTGTAAACTTTTACATGTCTAGTCATTTTGTCTGTCAGATAAAACCACAAAATATAATTTAGTAGGTACTATACTTAATTAAGCATTGGTGAGATAAAAGTTTACAGAGAGATTTTTGTATTCATTGCTTTATTTTTTTAAGTTATTTAAATCCCAAAAATTATATTACAACAGATATTTTTAATTAGACTTGCGTCATGACGAAAAAGTGTTTAAGTATTAACTTACGACTCAATTCAACTAAGTACAATAAATAATATCTATTAAAAATAAATCTTTAACTCTCCATAAATACATTAACATTTTTTTTAAATATGCCAATAACTAGAGACTGCACCCTCCCCTCACCACAAAGTAAATACAAAAACTCTGCTGAGTAAGAAAGGGACTGTCTAGATACCCGGTTCAGCAACTGAAGCCACTTACAGCCCAAAAACCAAGGTCTTTCTTCAAGTGAGGATGTAGGCGCCACTGCGAGCTATTAAGACGCTGTCACAAATAGGTACTAGTCATTGACGTCCAATATCATGATAAAACAAAAGCAACAGTGAACGCCGGCCAACTTTTTTCTATTTTTCTTTCTGTCATGCGTAAAACGTGTCCACTAAAAACTAATCTAAAACAAATAATTAAATTGCAATCACAGAACATCAACGGAGTACGTTCTTTCTCTTCCAAACATTGGGAATGCGTTCCGCAGAGGACTTTCAATGTCCTGAGAAGTAATTCATTCCTGTGAACTTCTTTCTGTGTGTGCTTCCTTCAGTTCTGATCTCTACGTGGGTGTAGCCGTAGGCAAGAGCTAGTACGACATAAGATAAAGAACTCACTAACAATTCGACATTGATTTACGATAAGCTTCCAACTGAAAGTCGAGCGAGCATAAATTTAACATAAGTATACCACTTTGTAAGCTTAGAACAGCTTAGGGGAGTGAGAAATGTTACTTATACGTGTCATAAGCTACAACTGGAACTAACTTCGTTGGAGTTTCAAGTCTGAAGGTGGAATATTTTTAGCAAACTATTTATGTAGTCACTAGTTCGTGCCCGCGGGTTCACCCGCGTGGATGTTGGAAATTATCCCAAGGGAACGTATTACCGAGATAAAAAGTATGTTTAATGCAGGTTAAAAATCAGTCCCTATGCCAATTTCCTGTTCATCCATTTGAGCGTGAAGAAGTAACAAACACACTACCTTTCGGCTTTTATTATAAAGGCGCCTTTTATTATATATCAGTGTGATGAATTATTCGGATGAGGTTAATACCCGGTTCCTAAACTTATAATTCGAAGGAGAGAAATGCAGAAAATGGTTCGAAAAATAATTCTTAAAAAAAAAACTAAATACGGATGACACGGATTATTACGTTTACTACCTAGAAACTTAAAAATCGATACCCATGGAAATTAAATACATCAATGAGCACGAAAAGTCATATTTTAGGTACTACAACTACACAAAAACACACTCAACAGACAACAAGAAACGTGAATTTTATGAACAGCAAAACGTTCGGATGGGTCGAAATAATCCCATAAAATTTTATCATGCCCCGACGAATGGCCGTCCATTATCGTCAAAAATCATCTTCTACCGTAATATCCGCCATTTTGGGGCAAAACACTGGACCAATAAAAGATTGAGAGTCAATAAAGGGCAACGCCATCTACCGGTGGTTAAAGCGTGGTTTATGGTTTTCTTGTAGCCGTGTTTTTAATAGCTTGAAAATAAATTAATTTTTGATTAAGATGGCTAGATGTAAGGTCCACGGGGATACTAATGGATTCTTAATCGAGATTTTATGTTATACTTACGAAATATTTTGCCACTCGTTTTCTATACCTGATTGAAGGCCAGAAACTGTCGATTTAGTAAATGATATAATCAGCCTATAATGTCCACACTGTTAGGACACAGGTCTTCCCTCTTAGAGAAGGAGTGGGCATAAAACACCACGTGGTTCTAGTGCGGGTTAGTTTAAGGTTCTAGAGCATGCCGTTTTTCTCAATGTTTTCCTTTACCGATTTGAGAGCAGTGGTGATGGAATTATTTACATAAAGTAAAGGCGCCTGTCTAGGTTAGAACTTCGGACCCACGACCTCACGACAGCCTTTGGAGATGGAGTCGTTACCTATGCGCTACCTATGCTCAGAAGTAAGTATAAATCAAAACTAATTCCACAAATAGTGAAATATTTAAGTTGTATTAAAGGATCTCACTACCCATACAAATAAAAAACAAAATCCCACCCACTTACCCTCAAACTCATGTAAAACTATAATGAGAGCAGTTGGAACATTATCTTCGTGTCTAAACAATGGAAGCCACCAGGTAAATGAGCTACCTTGAATTTTAATTGTCTCATTACCGTCATATGAGCCTCCTTGCTGGTTTGCCTACAAATAACATTGTCAGCGAGATAATCTTTGGGCACAACGAGCTAAATTTAAGCTCGTCTAAACCACTAATGGAGTATGCAGATACTAACTTATAAGGCTGGTTTATTTTTCTTTTTGAAAAAGGATTACGGACAAAGCGTTAGCTGCATTAGCGAGAGAGCGTTTACGAAAGTAAGAAAGAGTAAGTAAGTAAGGGCTGATTTTTCAATAGTCGTTATATTACGTTTTATTGGAGGAATAAATATGACAGTTTGACAGCTTATGCATAGTAAATAATTATGTCAAATCACCTTTTATATTCTTTTGATAAAAGTTATCAATTGATTTAAAAATGGGCCCTTAGTGAAGTAAGTATTTATACAATGTTATATTTATTATAGTTACAACTCTCTTAGTAAATAGAATTGCCTTAAAATATCAGGATTTCATGAAATAGTTATTCTATGAACTTAAAGAGGTTTTTTTATGGATGGGAAATAATCAAATGACTCCTCCCGCACTGGGTGGAGCGAAAGGGGGTGTCAGCCTCTTGCTGACTAAAACCCATCCACGTCTCTTAGCTGTTTGTGTTCCGGGCCAGCGGTAACCCTTTCGGACAATCTCGCTGACCAACTTAAAGGGTTTTATCGGTGATTTTAATTTATTATTAAAGATCTATTAATACGCATTTGGCACTGGGTTGTGGTGGTGAGAAAGGCAGTCGCTCCATGTAAAATACTGGTTAGACTGGAAGCCGACCCCAACATAGTTGGGAAAAGGCTAAGATGATGATATTAATACGCAGACTGCCAATCATATTTTGATCAACATAAAACTTAATACTTGCAAATTGCAGAAAACGTAAGAAAATTTGAATTTCGTTGACTAACCTAGGCACATTCACCTTAAAAGAATATCTTAATGTTCTAGAAGAAAATATTATCATGCATGTATGCAAAGTTAGATAGATCTAACCCAGCAATGCAAAAGCAATAAGCGACAGCATGTGTCGGTATTTGTGCCGTGTATCGGTTGAACGTTTCCATTCGCCAATATTCGCCGACTTCCAATATTCATTCGGAATCAATTCGTTTTGTATGCGACCCCACCATATTCGTGTTCGTTGTCAGTTTAGCTTACCGATGTACGCTTTTATGGCTTAAAGGTTGGATTACCTGACGGACAGAATATACGCGAGGCAGAATAAATATGTAGAATATCTCTCAATTCTTAAACATCACTGATTGTTAATAAGGAAAAAGTTGTTCTAGTTTTTATTGAATGTAAAAAAACCGGCAAACTAAAGATTGGATGGATTGTGTTAAAGATGAGACGTGGCAAGGAAAGAATTCAACACTTATGTCATCATCTACCAAGTCTTTTCCCAACTATGTTGGGATCGGCTTGCAGTCTTATGTTCATGTTCATAGACAATAAGTTGTCAGTGTTTTGTCTGTGGTCCATCCATTTTCCATGGCCAAGATACTGATTGTCAATGGTTTTAATGGCTGTATACGAGGTTTTTCAGCCGCTTCGCACGGGTGTATTTAGTTTCTAAGTTTTTTTTTTAGAAATGTGCGTTTTGTTTGTATAGAATAATCATTTTGTCTTTCTTTCTTTCTTTCAGTCGAGCCGGAGGCAGCTGAATACTATTTTACATAGAGCGTATAGGCAGAAGAACTGTCATAGGTTTATTGTATACCTAATAGAAACGGTCAATATAAGCGTATCTGTTTAACGGCCACTCTTGGGACTAATTTCATATTCGGTATAATGCACGATGATTCGGGCACTAGGGCTGTGGTGTCCGAGTGCTTACCGAGTATTTCGGGATATCGCCCAACGGTGGGTTGACTCTACACGTGGCTTGTTAATATTGTGCCATCCAACGTGCCAGGGCTGACAGCCTTTTGGGTACATTTCCCACTAACAACGATAAAGGCGATTTTTTTAAATTCTTAGTATACAAAAAAAGTTTATTTGGGAAAGTTGATTGTAATCATGAGTACAATCACGTGTTTAAATATCGGTCACTAATTACCAGTCATCTTATATATATAAGATTAAAATCAGTGTAGTACTTTCGGAGTCTATTCAGTACAAATAAACAAAAAAATAATTTCTCTTTACAATAGATTTGTGTGTAGTAAATGCGCAATAAGTAATGAGGTATTTATTGTATTTATTACCAACCAAAACCAATCCTAAGGTAATAAAGATATGATCAAGAGAATACCCAACAACTTTTCATTTGTAAATGATAAGTCAAACTCAGACCAACCTCATATATACCGTACTAAAACAGAATCCTTAAACAGTAACGTTATTTTAACATCATCGTGTGATGTTGTCACGAGTTCCTAGCAATCCGATAGAATGTATACGAACGCGTCGTACACGAGATGGGGCGGTTCTCCTCGGAGCATATGTCGGAAGGTATTCGAAAGCCGCTGGTTAGAAACTGAAGCTAGGTCGCAGTGACAACGGGACTTAAAAGCAATCAAGTGAAAACTCATAACAGATTAGAAAACTAGACTTTATTTAGAACAAATAGCTGCCAAAATGTAGGTGTACGTTTATGTTTTCCACAATAGGTATGATTATTTGTTTGTCTTTTAAATAAATACTAATTTTTTCAAAGTCAGTATTAGAGTTAAAGTCAGTAAGAGTCTGACACTTCCTTCCACTGCACCCAGAACGGGAGTCATTTGATGATTTTCCAACATCAAAAAAAAAGTTAAGAGGGGTAAATGCGTTTTAATAACTTTAATACTAACATCTATTTGTGACAAATACGTGATTTTACTTGAATAATCACTTATTAGTTTTACAAACCCATCCTCTGTAGACAATCAACTTTTACACCATCCTCTGAAGGTCTAGCAAAAACATTCCAACTCTCGATGTGAATTTCAAATCATAATTGTTTTGTTTGCAATTTGAAATTCACTTGCTTTCGAGTCATACTCATGCAAATGCATCGCCAACGCAAGTGAATTTCAAATCACAATTGTTTATTTGGTGATTTGAAATTCTCCCGTTGGCGTCATACAACACGAAAACGACAACAAATTTTATTTCTTATAAACTTTCATCGTATCATCCCGCTTACACTGACTCCTAACAGCATTCCCACTACTCGAGGACGACTGCATAAACTCCATGCATAACATAATTCGGGCGGAGGCTACACGTGCGTGAATCGGAAATCCGTTTTATAAAATGTTTTTCACCTTGCAGACGGGATAGCATGGACACACCCTTATTGTTGGTAGAGATGTCACAGAAGGTCAATATACGGGTTTATTTTTCTCGTAATTATTATTATTCAGCTAAAAGATTTACACTACTGGATATGGGTCTCTCCTTTTTTTTTAAGGCTGTAAAATCATCCAATGACTTCTCCCGCTCTGGGTGGATAGGAAGGGAGTGTCAGACTCTTACTGACTAAAACCCATCCATGTTCCTTCCTTAGCCCTTTATGTTCCGGGGTAGCGGTAACCCTTTCGGACAATCCCGCTTACCATGGGTCTCTCCTAGCATAGTGTCATCGACCAGTCTTGTGCTTTTCTTACAAATACTTAGCAGATTCTTACCTTGATATTTTTTAACAATTTATATTAATGACTGTTGAAAAAAAAAATCAGCTGTTCCATACATTATGCTCGTCATAATGTATAGAACAGCTATTTTTTTTTCGCGACTTCAGATTTGTTCCCGTAGTGAAAGTTGTTCATAATGATGACCTCTTCAAATATTGTCCATGAATTCAATTTTACCCGTATGTTTTTGTGTTCGTCATTGCCATTTCTTGACATTTATTTTGTAACTAGCTTCCGCCCGCGGCTTCGCCCGCAAAATATGTCAACAAATTATACACATAAACCATCCTCTTGAATCAGTCTATCTATTAAAAAAAACCGCATCAAAATCCGTTGCGTAGTTTTAAAGATTTAAGCATACATAGGGATATAGGGACAGAGAAAGCGACTTTGTTTTATACTATGTAGTGAAGTGAGTGCATTTCTAAAACAAATTACGCCTAGGAACTCTTTTAATATTGTGTCTGTAGCTAATTCTCACAAGTTGTTGTACTAATTATTATCTTTTTCTGAGTAAAACCACTGTATGTTTCTGCAGTGTAGTGTTATTTTAATGTGGGAATTGCGTGATGCGTTAACCCTTTCAAATGTGTCAAGTTTATTTTTGTTTGGCGCCCCTTTAATTTAGGGTTGGGAACAAAACGACGTTGCCCGTTTTTAACGCCATGACGTATTTGTACAAATCGCGGTACAAATATAAATAGCTTCAACGTCTACAGGTTCAATGAAACGACTCGTTTTCAAAACATTCAAAATAAAACAATATTTTTGTATTATCTCACTGTGAAAAAAAAAGAAAAACATCTAAATACCTACCATAATATTTAAAAGGGAGGATTCCAATCTTTATTGCATCCATATACAGGGTGGCAGGGACAACCAGAGCGATTCATTCATCCTCATTTCATATCCAAAAAGCTACTGAGTTGTAAACATTACCCGTTTTATTAACCAAGGTACTATCCACACACAAACACAGACAGGAAGACAATAAGAAAGAGAGAGAGTGTTGAGCTTGAAGCGATATATTTGCTGAATCTCCGCATGTAGGGCGTAACAAACCGCTGTTTAGCACGGGACGAGACCAAAGGCGATACATCATCGGAATTGACTACACGGACCATATTTTATGTCTAAAATATCCATAACTCATGAGTTATGGAGTATAGAGATAAAATGTCCAAATTTTTTGCTGTTTTTTGGTGTTAAAGATACTACCGACGTGATAGTAGTGGTCATTGTTTGTCGTCTAGACAGCAATATATATATTTTTTATATTACAGCATTGGAAGTCCTTTGCCACCCAAGGGAGAAATGGTCGTTCTCAACTACTATAATTACAATCTCTAATACTACTAATAGTTCGGCAACTACTACCTAATTGATCTACTTTAATATCTCTACTAGTACGTTAGGTACTGCATTTAAAAAATTAAATCAGTAAAAGTTATATCTTCGATGTAGGTACAACATGAGGCAAAGTAAGGCGGTATTATTACTCCAAGAGCAACAGCGTCATAATGCATGCTTTAACTAATAATGGCCGCTCCCCTTTTTTACCATTGTATCTGTAATACACTACGAAATTTTTGAGGGTAAGTGGCGCCAACGTGGCAGTTTTAAGAACTAAACGTCACGCCAGAGTTGTGTTTTTTCTAACTAGATGGCGTTGGGATCGAGTTAGATCTCGCAAGCGTTTGTTGCACGGCGTTTGGTTGGGTGAGTTGGAGCAAAAAGTACAAGTTAACTTTGCGCAGAGGCAATATCGTAACCAATGAGGTTAATCCGAGGTGCGATTATTGCTAGTTGAAAACTTTACCAATACCCCGCCGTGTGGACGTGAAATACCGTCCGCGATGGCAATTTTTGAATGGCCGTAATTGGCCTGAGAATTCCCCTAACTTAATCCAATATTTTCATGTTGATAAGTTTGTTGCGCATAGGCAGAACCGAATAAACGCGATGGGCGGCACTGTTTGTAGAGGGAAGATTTGAAAACTTCGTTAAAAAATCGTGATTTAATATCCAAATTAATTTATTTACCTCTATTCTGGGTATACCCATTTTATTATGTAAACAATTTTTAGTGTGTCAAGCGACAATCATTGATATATCAATTTTTATTTTTGTCATTTATATTGTACATACGAAATAACAATCAACTAAAAAAAACTGCTAAATAAATAATTTAATATTCTGCACAAAATCGCCAAAGAACTTTTGATTCAGCAAACAACAAATTTATATTCAATGATTGGTCTCTTAATGCCTTATTTAAAGAATGTCCCAGAAATGGGACAAACTATGGTTGTCCCAGTTGTACAGCTACAGAGCACCGGCTGAGATTTATCGCGACACGTGCTAACGTGGCGCTGAACACATCAACTTGTTTCATACAGAAAGGCCCTTATTTTCCTATTTATAGAAATAAAATACGAAAGGTATTTTTATTTTCTTACTGTTTTTCTTTTCTTTAAGCTGTTTTGTCTGTTTATAAATCCTTAACAAAATACCGTTTACCTATTCTTCACAAGTAGTTGTAATATCACTACATAGTATAAAACAAAGTCGCTTTCTCTGTCCCTTTATCCCTATGTATGCTTAAATCTTTAAAACTACGCACGGGATTTTGATGCGGTTTTTTTAATAGATAGAGTGATTGAAGGGGAAGGTTTATATGTATAATTTGTTGACATATTATGCGGGCGAAGCCGCGGGTGGAAGCTAGTATGTTATATAAAAAAAACAAAAAGATCTACAAATGGACCATGAAGAGTAAAATGGAAGGAAAGCTGGCACAAGACACAAATCTTTTTAATGAACCGTGGTTTTTACGGGCATCTGTCTCTAATTAGGGACAATCCGATTTTATACAGCAAAAAGTTAAGGGCTATGTCCCTCATGATTAGTACTCGTGGCTAATTAGAGTTTCATGTTCGCTTTTCTGTAAATCGCCAGTCTTTAGTAAAATTGTTAATGTAGTAAAGGGTTTCACAGAAATAAAGACGTTACATTTAACTGTATTTCAATTATTAGCTCTATGTTCTACACAGGATAGCCCATTTTTGCAACCAACAACCTCCTAGGGTCACTTGCGGAACACCATTCGCGGTCGAGGTGGAACAAAGTTCGTTCTCACGTATAATTTAAAACAAAGCCGCCATCTTTGTATTTTGACGAAATTCACACAAAAGATTTGGAAAGTCGCATGGAGGGGGCATAACGCTTTATCGTTACGTGACGTGGGCAGACTGCGTTAAAGAACTTCATTCTGAAAACAAACATGTTAATTGTAACAAAACCCTTTTTAAAGTACATACCACCTTTTTGCTGGTTTTTCCTCTTTTTCGTCTCGCACTGGCATATAGTAGAACGACAAATTAAGGCATTTATTTTTTCAGATTTTTATCTTACAGCGAAATGAGTTACAACGTTTCAGTTAAATATTTTTTTTAAGAAAATTAAGCAAAAGTCACGTAGGAACGAGTCATTTATTTTTCGAGTCAGCTTGTGTTAAGATAGTTAAATTTTATTTAACATAATTAACATCTTACATGTCTACAATGTAACACTAAATCTATACATATAATAAAACAGTAAAAAAACTGTGTCTGTACATTGAATTTATTAAAAAAATAATAATTGAGGGGGGTTTAGAAACAGTAATAGAGCACGAATCCAAAAAAAAAAAATTGTCTGTTTGTCTGTTTGTCTGTTTGTCTGTTTGTCTGTATGTCTGTTTGTCTGTTTGTCTGTTTGTCTGTTTGTTTGTACACGCTAATCTTCGGAACTACTGGACGGATTGGAATGTTTTTTTTTTGTTGTATAGGTATTAAGTCTGGGCAACATATAGGCTATAATTTATCTTGGAAACTTGAACACCTGATGCAGAACCGCAACAGACCAGCTAAACTATAAGAGATACAAAAATGATACCTTAGCAAAAATTGTTCCACGTGATGAGCATTTTTTGCTGAGAGAATAAATTTGAAGATCTGGAACACCTGATGTGGAACTCCAAGAGCCCGGCTACACTATAACATATATAGGAATGACGTCTTAGAGAAAGTTGTGCGGTCTGATGGGTATTTCCTGTTGACTTATAAAAATCGAAGATCTGGAACACCTGTTGTGGAACTCCAAGAGCCTAGCTACACCATAACACATATACGAATGACGTCTTAGCAAAAGTTGTGCGGTCTGATGGGTATTTCCTGTTGACTTATAAAAATCGAAGATCTGGAACACCTGTTGTGGAACTCCAAGAGCCTAGCTACACCATAACACATATAGGAATGACGTCTTTGCAAAAGTTGTTCGGTCTGATGGGCATTTCCTGTTGACTTATAAAAATCGAAGATCTGGAACACCTGTTGTGGAACTCCAAGAGCCTAGCTACACCATAACATATATAGGAATGACGTCTTAGAGAAAGTTGTGCGGTCTGATGGGTATTTCCTGTTGACTTATAAAAATCGAAGATCTGGAACACCTGTTGTGGAACTCCAAGAGCCTAGCTACACCATAACACATATACGAATGACGTCTTTGCAAAAGTTGTTTGGTCTGATGGGCATTTCCTGTTGACTTATAAAAATCGAAGATCTGGAACACCTGTTGTGGAACTCCAAGAGCCTAGCTACACCATAACACATATAGGAATGACGTCTTTGCAAAAGTTGTTCGGTCTGATGGGCATTTCCTGTTGACTTATAAAAATCGAAGATCTGGAACACCTGTTGTGGAACTCCAAGAGCCTAGCTACACCATAACATATATAGGAATGACGTCTTAGAGAAAGTTGTGCGGTCTGATGGGTATTTCCTGTTGACTTATAAAAATCGAAGATCTGGAACACCTGTTGTGGAACTCCAAGAGCCTAGCTACACCATAACACATATACGAATGACGTCTTTGCAAAAGTTGTTTGGTCTGATGGGCATTTCCTGTTGACTTATAAAAATCGAAGATCTGGAACACCTGTTGTGGAACTCCAAGAGCCTAGCTACACCATAACACATATAGGAATGACGTCTTAGCAAAAGTTGTTCGGTCTGATGGGCTTTTCCTGTTGATTTATAATAATCGAAGATCTGGAACACCTGTTGTGGAACTCCAAGAGCCTAGCTACACCATAACACATATAGGAATGACGTCTTAGCAAAAGTTGTGCGGTCTGATGGGTATTTCCTGTTGACTTATAAAAATCGAAGATCTGGAACACCTGTTGTGGAACTCCAAGAGCCTAGCTACACCATAACACATATAGGAATGACGTCTTTGCAAAAGTTGTTCGGTCTGATGGGCATTTCCTGTTGACTTATAAAAATCGAAGATCTGGAACACCTGTTGTGGAACTCCAAGAGCCTAGCTACACCATAACACATATAGGAATGACGTCTTTGCAAAAGTTGTTCGGTCTGATGGGCATTTCCTGTTGACTTATAAAAATCGAAGATCTGGAACACCTGTTGTGGAACTCCAAGAGCCTAGCTATACCATAACACATATAGGAATGACGTCTTAGCAAAAGTTGTTCGGTCTGATGGGCTTTTCCTGTTGACTTATAAAAATCGAAGATCTGGAACACCTGTTGTGGAACTCCAAGAGCCTAGCTACACCATAACACATATAGGAATGACGTCTTACCAAAAGTTGTTCGGTCTGATGGGCATTTCCTTTTGACTTATAAAAATCAAAGATGTGGAACACCTGTTGTGGAAATCAAAGCTATCACTAATTTTACTGTGTAATTAAAAAATAACATAAACTGGGAGTACCTGCACGCGGTGAAGGCGGTAACAGTTTAGGACCGATTTTCGATGACGATGGTATATCATTGAAAATTTGACTCTACTGGCCAAAAGTCCTATTTATTTTTTTATTTTATCGTATGAATATGCCTTCGGGCTTTTGTTGTTTGAGTGTTTAATTTCCTTTTCCATTTATCTTCTCATTTTAATTTAGATTTTTATTGATCAGGTATCTTCACAATAAAACTATGACCATGCCTAAAAAGAGGTCAAATCTTTCTCAATGAGCTAAAAGATTGAGGATCATAAGATCCCAAGAATTACCAAAGAGCGTCAGGAGAGACTTGATGCTGTTTGAGAACATTAGGATGCAAGTCGCTCCGTGGAAACCTCTTCGGGTCGCGAAGCACGCCTGCGTTCTCAGCGTATTCATTATGTCTCAAGAGACCAGTGAAGAATATGATGCGCGACTGACTGATCGTGAACGTCATGAATTGTCTCGCGAGTCAGAGACGTTCACGGAAAGAGAATTACGCTTGAGTTCCAAGCGTATCTACGCATCGACTTCTAGGTCTCTAGAGACAAGTGGGGCACGTGATGTGCGACTGACCGCTGATAGTGAACGTCATGTATTGTCTCGCGAGTCGGAGACGTTCACGGATAGAGAATTGTGCTTGAATTCCAACCGTATCTACGCATTGACTTCTAGGTCTCTAGAGACAAGTGGGGAATATAATAATGCGGTTACCAAAATGAAAACGATGACAAATGGACTGTATGTTTTGGTGGTTGTTGGAATGATATAAAACTAAAGCTCAGTGTGATAAAAGATTTAAATGTGAAAAATGATAAAAAATAACATAAATGGCGACCCCGTTGTCGCTGGCATAAGCAACAGGGTCCGCGTACGAAGTCGCGGGCAGAAGCTAGTCTAAAATATATATATCATGTACAGATGCCAGCACATCAAGCTATCCCAAACTGTTAAATGTTCGTAATTGAATATGAGCCTTATTATTTTAGAATAAAGTTGAAAACTATCAAAGCATCTTGACCGATTGGGATAGCTTGATTTGCTGGCTTCTGTACAAGTATTTAAAACTATTAATTGACCAAAATATAGCGTCAAGAATGCTTAGCCACTGGCCAAACCCAGCCCTTGGGTGTGGTTAGTAACTACCCACACGAAAAGACAGGAAGAAGCCCTTGGGTCACGAGAAGTGTGAACCAACCTTTTCGATTTTATGTTAATGATTAACCAGACATCTTGAGGAGCTCGGGGCTAAGTAATACCAGCCGCACGTGTCGAGGTTAACCTACTGCTGAGGTTGGCACGTGGATGGGTGTCTATCTTTACATATCGAGACTCCTTTGTGCCTCGGAAAGCACGTTAAGCCGTTGGTCCCGGCTGTCATTCGTGGATATTTGACAGTCGTTATGGGTTGTTAAAAGTCCGAAAATCTGATAGCCAGTCTTACCAAGAGGTATCGTATTACCCAGACTACAGAGAAAGACTGCGTGTCTGACCTTCACAACCCAGTAAGGGTTGTGAAGGTCAGACACGCAGTCTTTCCAAGTAAAATACTGGTATTCAGCTGCAGTCGGTTAAACTGGAAGCTGACCCCAACATAGTTGGGAAAAGGATAGGCAGATTGATTTTGATTACCCAGACATCGGATTACACGTGTAGAAACAGATAACAAACATGTTTGTCAAAACTTAGGACCTACCGAAACCTACAGATTTTGCCCTAACATTGCCGGCTTATTTGCTTCCACCTACTCACAAATAAGTTATACAATACCTCGTCAATGTTGATGTTTGTAAAGCCAAATATTACTGGAATGCAGTGGGGGCACGTGCTTACAGTGGGCGGCAGGGCTATTTATCAACGATGATTTTCAACGCCAGACCCAGGTCTAAAGAGGTCAAAAGTCATTCTTCGGGAAAGTTCTACATAAAAAATATGTTACCCAAAATTATTACTATAACCATAAGAATCATTTAGGTAGATGTATGATGATTCTGTTGTTTTTTTTTTGATGATGCGAAATCTTCAAATGACTCGCTCTGGGAGGAGCAAAAAGCAGTGTCAGACTCCTTACTGACTAAAACTCATCCATGTTCCTGCCTTATAGTTTTGAAGTCCGGGGCACCGGTAACCCTTTCGGACAATGCCGCTGACCCGGCAGGCATCGGCCCTTCCCTGGTATGATGATTCGGAGGGTTACATAATTATAAATATGTAAACACATTTTTTTGAGTCAGAATTAGATTTCATGAAATCACTGCCATTAATAAAAGAACCAATATTAGGTTCATTTACACGTAACATTTGCTTTCGGCTAGAACAATTATTTGAAAATTATGTTTACACTCCCTTAGGGCCCTATCAGTTACACAAACAACTATATTTACTTAAGTAAGTCCTGAAACATTAGGTACTAATGGCGATTTTATTTCTAATAACATAACATCACGCATGTGATTTGATGATGATATTTCCCGAAGGCTTAAGCAGAGATGTACCTATCGCTTGGACGGAGTACCGTCGTGTCCTTGAGGCGATTGGCGGCGGCGGCGAACTCTAGCGTCGGGCCCTCCGTAGCGAGAGGAATTGGGAGACCTAGCCAAAGAGGCGGCGGGATGGTTGAGGGACAGGGCCTCATGGCCGTGGGAGACGCTCTGGGCGTCGGGAGCCGCATAACGACTTCCGGCCACCGTAGGCGCGGGTCTGCGGACGGTGAGTAATGGGTAGCTCACCATCTGGTCAGGACCAGGCCTGTGCCGGACGGCGCGTAGATACGTGTTTCACGTGCGCCTCTAAGAGATGTTAGCATTAGTAAAGGGGCCCGTTAGGGCTGAGCCTGCCGGGTAAGCTGTATTGAACGAAAGGGTTACCGCTACCCGGAACATAAAGGGCTAAGGCAGGAACATGGATGGGTGTTAGTCAGTAAGAGTCTGACACTCCCTTTCACGCCACCCAGAGCGGGGTCATTAGATGACTACAGCACACCGACATTTTGCCAGACAAGTGTAAATCCAGTGTAATAGGGGGGCAAACATATTGCCTATTGCCAATTTTATTTGTGAACCTCCAATAAATTGAATAAACCCGAAATTCTCTTACTGCGGATACAGTAAACAATATCAGAAAACGTATGGAATCCTGATAAGAGCCGGCTGCTCACAGAAAAGCGCCTACGTGCTTGTATTTGCATATACAATACAATATTCTCAGACGGTGAGACGTGTAGAATAGTCAGAGGTATGTACAGAGGCCAACGCATCAAACTACCCCAATCTGTCAAGTTTCTTTGATAGATTTTCAACTTTATTACAGACTAGCTTCCGCCCGCGGCTTCGCCCGCAAAATATGTCGACAAATTATACACATAAACCTTCCCCTTGAATCACTCTACCTATTACAAAAAACCGCATCAAAATCCGTTGCGTAATTTTAAAGATTTAAGCATACAGACAAACAAACAGACAAAAATAGCCACTTTGTTTTATACTATGTAGTGAAGTTGAACATGGCTGGTAATAATCGGACGGCATTCGAACCTTTAAAATAATTTGAATTAGTTAAGCCTTTTGTTATTTTGGGAGTTCGCCACAGGCGGCGGAGCTAGACAGATGTATTCGTGAGAAACAAGTTATCAATATAATCCGTGTGTGTCCATCCGTGCGTTTCCCTTCACAGCATAGAAGTTCCCTATACACACATTACACGCTCTACCACTGAGCCCCCTCAGTAGAAGATCTTCAATCTTCTACAGTACATTCTATACCAGCTCAGTAAATAATAGGGCAATAGGGTCTTCATATACAAGGTAGGGAAATGTGTTGATCATCACGGTTGCTCAGTGCAGTTGGCGATCCACTATGTGGTCCAACTTGACCCTATATGGCTTGAATTCGGTCACCAACAGCCTGACTCAACATGGTTTCCTTCAGATAGTCATAATAATTACCAGGTTTTAACCCAGAACTCTTTAACCCCATAAAATGTCGTATGAAACCCATAGGTTCATAAGACAAATTCTCTCGAAACGACAATAAATATTACCGTATAAATCGTTGAGTTCTTTTAAGCAAACGGCGTCTAATAGGTGAACATCTAATAGGTTAAGCATACGCATAGTATGATCAGCCTGTAATTTTCCCACTGCTGGGTCACAGGGCTCCCCTCTTAGAGAGAGAGTGGGCGGCAACTACCACGCGGGGCCAGTGCGAGTTGGTAGATGTCACATTAGAATTTTTGTTTTCTCACGATCCACCGTTTTAAGAGCCGTGGTGATGAAATTATTCACACTGAATAAAGCGGCTGTCTAGGTTTGAACTCGCGACTCACAATTCGTAAGTCGGGGCCGTAACAATCAAATGGGCCACCACTGCTCAGAACTTGTTGCTAAAGCCATATCTTAATATGAAGAAACCATAACAAACCTATAAAGCCAAATCAACTCGCAAATCCCAACTCGAAATCAAGGCAAATATTATTACAATCGATTCATAATAATCGCTCACCCTGCTCGATTATTATTCGGAATACGTTTCTCGCACGACTCGATTGGCTTCAATAGTTCATTACTCATGTCGATTGGTGATCGGTAATGGTCAGGTATGTTCGGGTCTCTTCGGCTCTCTTCGGGAATTCCGAATATTCCGCACACGTCGTGACGTGTAAAGGTCATGGCACATTATACCGGCACTGCAACGGCACCGCTCCAAACCAGAAATTAACTTGTCATTCAATTTAGAGCTTTAATCGTGTGTAGTATAATATATTTCACAATGTCAATATGAAAAAGACAACGGCGGATAATCAGCGCGCTTGCCACTACCATACAACTCGACTCGCAGCCCGCGTGCTGCAAGCGAGCGGACCATGTGCTTACAGCGCGCTGTCCGCATGCTTATTACGCGCCGACTCCGAGTCTAATATTCTTGCAGTATTCCCCTTCTGCTAGTCTTTCTTTTAACATATTATGCACCCAATATCTTCTTCTCCTTTTATTTTCCTGTTCTTCGTCGAGAGCAATAGCGATTATGGCTAGTTCGCGCAATGTAAACCGAGACATTATGAAAACGTGCAAGTCCTAGGCGTGTTCAATCATAAATGCCATATAACAATATTGAATTCGCGGTGACAGCAAGCTTGCACCTCGCGGCCGGCGCGCGGACTGCCAGCTTGCACCTTGCGGACAACGCGTAGTTAGCGCGCTGGCAGCTAGCCGTAGCTTAAATTCGAGGCAACGCCGTGCTGCAGCTGTGCAGTTGCGGTGCCGGTATAATGTGCTATAACCTTATGTCGGAAACCCGATTTAATATAGTACTCATATAATAAGAGTTTGGGATACGTGAAGGGCTTTTGGAGAAACTTTGTGAGGAGTGCTCTCTGCTGATGAGAATATTTTTGTTTCGTTAGATGAATTCGGTTGGTTAGTAGACCGTACCAGATTGCAGGCTTAAGACCTGCCAGTGTATGTGAGACTCTTAATGCTTGCCAAATCAGGTTTTAGGGTTCTATACCCGAAGAGTGTCAAACGGAACCCTATTACTAAGCCTCCGCTGTCCATTCGTCCGTCTGTGTGTTAGTCAGCGGGCTGAAACTCATGAATTTACAGTTTGTGTTTTTTTATTGCCACTATGACAACAATTATAAAAATAAAGTGGATAATTTAAGAAGTATTTTTTAAGATAATTAGTGTTAAATTATTATTGTACGGTAGCACAAAACCCGTTTTTTTAACAGAAGATTTTTTTGCCTTGAATGCCTTTGCATTTTGAAAAATATCACCGCATACAGCTTGTAATTGATAAAAACGTTCATCTTATTATTTTTAATTAGGTACTTCTCGTCCGATTTCATGAAATTTAAATAACTTCCGAGTAAATTATTGAACCACGTCATGTTTTACTCCGACTCGCCTTTTTTAATGTGACAATAAAAATCTGTTTTAGGATTACAGGCGTGATGTTATGTTTATTAAATATTTCTCTGAATTGCCTGAATCGTTTATCTCAATTATAATCTTGGTTAAATCCATTGTAACTTTGCATACATTTCGGTATTACTTTGCAAGTAACTGGGTAGTACTTATACCCCTTGGTACCTTGATACCTATCCCAATGTAGTATGGCGTTTTAATCGAAAAAGGAAACAGACGTACGTTTGACTGTACTAAAAGTTCTAAACTACCAAATTATAACAACAACAACGTAAACAAACTGCCCAATTCCTTAGGAAAGAAATAAAACTGTATATTTACTTACTAGCTGCTCACACGTGGTTTCACCCACTGCTCGGCTCCCATTGGTCGTAGCGTGATGTTACATAGCCTATAGCCTTCCTCGATAAATGGACTATGCAACACAAAAATATTTTTTTTTAATTCGGACCCGTAGTTCCAGAGATTAGCGCGTTCAAACAAACAAACTCTTCAGCTTTATAATATTAGTATAGATATTACGTCTTATACATCACAAAAAGATATAACTTCATATTCTCCGCAATACGCACTCAGAATCTAATACAATAAGAGAAAAAGTCAACCCTAGCAGAATAATACATACACCCGTATTTTGTCCCGAACCGCATCACGTACCTACAGAATAATATTCGCCATAAGCAAAATTGAAAACGTAAATAGGGCAAACCCTAATTATTATTTAGGGCACACCGCTTCGATGTTGAGTGACTTACGGTCCCGTCGGGCACACTTTTTGTCAAAGACCTCTCGTATACATTTGCCTGCTTAAACCAACTTAGAGGAGTAACTTTAAGTGAGTTTGGGTTCGGGTTGTTTTTTGTGATACTTGTGGCGTTTTAACTGGCAAAAAGTATTATCCTCTTATACAATAACACAGCAACATAATTCCAAATAGAATAGAATAAAATGAACGTTTATTGTCTCTGGTATTACAGCTAGTAGTGGTCAATACACCAAACTATAATCAATCAATCTGCCTAGCCTTTTCCCAACTATGTTGGGGTCGGCTTCCAGTCTAACCGGATGCAGCTGAATACCAGTATTTTACATGGAGCGACTGCCTATCTGTCCTACACATGAAGCAAATTTGCTTCATGGTCCTACACAACCCGGTCTGTAACTGGGTAATACGATCCCCCTTGGAAAGACTGGCTGTCAGACTTTCAGGATTCTGAGTACTCGTAACGATTGTCAAACATTCACGAATGACAGCCGGGACCAACGGCTTCACGTGCTCTTCGAGGCAAACTATAACCATAATAATAAAACTATAATACCGGATGCAAAAGTTTAAGCGACAGCATTATGCTTAGGTTAATTAACGAGTTGCAAAGCGCTAGTTTTCAGCCTTTTACGCCTGTTTATAAACGAGAAAAAGAATTAAAAAAATGGTACATTTAGCAAAAAATGGATTTGTAAGCTAAGTGATAATCAGCTGATCTTACAATAATAGTTTTGATTCGTAATTAAAAAGAAATAGTTTTGAACAGTTTGTAGACACGACTATTTTATCTATAAACGGTAATAAATAGAAAAGCAAACAAAAAAAACTTAGACAGGACTACCAGCTACACAAGGATGGGCATATTTTTTATAAAAATATACTCTAACAAGCGATTATTCAAGAGGATATTTCTGTCTTGAGTAACTTTATGTACAGAGGCTAGCACATCAAGTTACCACAGTCTGTCAAATTTCTTTGATATTATTTCAACTTTATTGCAAAGACATAAGGTTCATTTTTAATTGAGAAAATTTGACAGTTAGGGATAGCTTGATGTGCTGGCCTCTGTACCTACTTAATCCATATCTTCATTTGCAATACCCACTATGTAAGCCGGCCTATTCTGTACAAATCTTACCGCGAAAACTTAGATGAAGTGATCTTGAAGTGAGCTGTCAATCTCTAGCATCCAGTGGAATGAGCATTGCGCAGTATTACATTAAATATTTGCACACGGTATGTAATGGTAAAATGTAACCTATATGACTCCTCATTATAGTTTTAAATACATTATAAACCTAAATTCTGGCATTTTTTTTTCACGTTGACATTTGTACAAAATAACTTAACTGTACATAAATACACACACGACTGCTCAAGGAGGTACATGATAAATGGGACAGTTCAAGTGCTATCCATCAATCTTTGGACTAAAACTCTGTTGTAAAAAGCTGTGAATTAACAAATAGTCGAATCAGCAGGAGAGTCAATAAATTCCGATTCAATTAGTGTCGATATTTCTCAGGAAAACGGGAATTTAGTATAATTTAGACCCTCGTCGCCATGTTCATTGCCTCTCTAGGTTGCTTACGAACTTAGATCACGTAGGGGATGGAAGGACTGTATGCAATGGATTAACGACAGCTGTGCCAAAAGACTTAAACGGCAAAGATAAAGAAACGCCTGGTCATAACTCTTCAGTTGTTTTGTTTCAATACACTATTTTAAGCAAAACTGTTTCAGAGCCGTGCGCGGTGGTACTATTTTTCTATTTTCAAAATGATGCTTTGATATTTTCATTTATAAATAAAAGAATATTTGGAATGTGTTTTGTAAGTATTTAAATGTAATAAAGGTGATAACATTCTTCAATATTTCGATACATTTTGAATAACAAAAACCACTCAATGTCACGGGGTCTTTTGACCCTCCGTGCCATTGGGGCAATGGAGGATGAGAGCATCGTCTGGGTATCAAAGACCCCTTTTTGATACCCAGATGATTGTAAACCTGGCATAATCAGCGTCAATAAAATCTCCGAAAAAAAAACTGTATATCGCATAATACAATATCCACAAATAAATTCAATCATTCATTTATAATAACAGGTTCACAGGTAGATCGATCAGGTTAAGCTACTCTTGCTGAGGTTGATTCGTGGATGGGTGACCATATTTACTTACCAAAACCTCACCGTGCCTCGGAAAGCATGTTAAACCGTGGGCCCCGGCTGTCACTTGCAGATCTTTGACAGTTGGTATGGTTCATCAGAAGCCCAAAATTCTGAAGACTAGACACTGTCAGATTTTTGGCATGATACACAGTTACACAGTTACTGGGTTGTGGAGGTCAGATAGGCAGTCGGTCCATGTAAAATACTAGTATTATAGCTGCATCCGATTAGACTGGAAGCCGACCCCAAAATAGTTAGGAAAAGGCTAGGAAGATGATGATGACTCCTACTATTTATTATCTTCAAAAACCAGACAATAACATCCAAAATTAGGCTCGTATTTAAAGGTTATATTCGACACATCTCAGGGCGATAATGTGCCAATTCTACCTACTTTATATTCCCAAAGGATTCGGGTCAAAATTAAGCGGATTTCAATATAATCTGGAATCGATTCGGATATCATTTATCACTCGTCGACCTCGACTTTGCTAGGTACGGGACGGGAACTTTGGGACTATTAACTCGAGTGTCTCGTAATTTGGTTCAGTAGTTATATTTGTTTACGTGGGGTCATCTATACTAATATTATAAAGAGGAAAGATTTGTATGTTTAGAACGAATAAACTCAAAAACTACTTTTCGGATCTGGATGAACGTTGGCACAAAGTAAGATTATAGTCTGGAATAGCATATCAGCTTTTATCCCGGCAAAATATACGGTTCCCGTGGGATAATTCGCTACATACATCAACGCGGGCGAAGCCGTTGGCAAAAGTTAGTTTGTAATAATTGACAATTACGTTTACGTCTTTGTTTTTTTTTATGATATAAAATTTTTGATGTTCCTGTAACAGTTTTCTTTGATTACTTTCTTTTTAAATTTTTTACTTTAATACTGCCAGACTATTACTTGTTCTAAGCAGTATTCTCTATTACTAGTAAAATTCGATGTAATGTGTGGTGAATGACGGCCCGTTTCGTCTTTTAACTACATGTAACGAACATTGATGACACGGTTGGCGCAGTGGTTGAGCGATTGACTGCTGCGCACTATGTCGCGGGTTCGATTCCAGCACGGAACAAATATTTGTACGACCTGCAAGTATTTGTTACGAGTCTGGGTGTTTTTCTATCTATAATATGTATGTATTTACGAAAAAAAAAATGTATATAAGTAGTTTATCAGCCACCTCGTTACCATAACACAAGCATTAGGTTGCTTAGCTTGGGACGATATGGCGTGGTGTGAAATGTCCAAGGAATATTATTATTATTATTGATAATTAGCCTATAATGATCCCACTGCGTGGACACATTATAAAGAAATCATGGAGGATTTTAAAATTTCAGCTTCAACAGACGTAGTAGGCCGGTCTACTTTAGTTAATGTAACCGAAAACTTTTTTTAAAAGTTCCTAAAGTAGCTTAAAATATAAATTGAAAATTTGATTAGTTTTTTTCATGCTACCAACTATTAACTATTCGATAATTCTAATGAAGATATAAAAAACAACTTCAGAGCTTTGCTTTTACGAGTCGATATAAGAAATTAATTAACATTCTCTTAACATCACACCTTCTTACCCCGAAGGGTTCGGCAGACGTGTACCTCCCTATAGTACAACTACATTTCGTTTTGTCTAAGTCCCATATAAAAGGGGGCGAACCTATTATCATCAACCGAGCACACAACCAGACTCCGGACTTCTACAGAGAAATTCCAAATAGAACAATCTAATTACAATACCCAACCTAGGAATCGAACCCAAGACGTCATGTTCGTCAGTAGTGTTTGCGACCAAAAAATCAAGGAGGCAGTAAAAGGAATACAGTAACTGTAGGTAATGTTGGTGAGTAACCTGGTGTCTGAGTTTCTATGCTGCCAATGGGCCTCTGACTTAGCTTCACATGCTGTTGAGAAATATCTCTCAGGCTGACGATGTTTTCCTTCACAGATTTTTAAGCTTTTTTTTTTTTTTTTTAAGGCTGGGAAATCATCCAATGACTGCTCCCGCTCTGGGTGGAGCGGAAGGGAGTGTCAGACTCTTACTGACTAAAACCCATCCATGTTCCTTCCGTAGCCCTTTATGTTCCGGGGTAGCGGTAACCCTTTCGGACAATCCCGCTTACCCGGCAGGCTTGGCCCTGAGGGGCCCCTTCATATGCTGACATCTCTTTGAGGCGCGCGTGGAACATATACGCGCCGTACGGCACGGGTCTGGTTCTGATCGGACGGTGAGTCACCCATTACTCACCGTCCGCAGGCCCGCGCCTACGGTGGCCGGGAGTCGTCACGTGGCTCCCGACGCCCGGAGCGTCTAGCGATACTTATACAATACGCACATAAATCCGAAAAATCAGAGGCGCTTGGGTTCGAGCTCGAGACCTATGACTTCATAGTCCGATGGTCACACCACTAGGCTATCACTGCATAAAAACAAAAGAAAAAAAGTAGGTAATATTTAATCAAATTATTTTGTTATTGAACACCATAGCTTCTGCCTAGCCCCACCTGATAAGAAGCTTAATTATTACGTATCAATTATTCTCAATCGATAGCTCTCCAATTCTCATCGCTTTGGGAACGGGCTTGGTAATTTGATTGGGCGTCGGCCTTAGTGCTCTCATAATATTAACATAATGTACGTCGGAATTACTGGGAATGTTCGGCGTGTTATTGTTACGGACGCCTACGAACATTTTGGCTCTATATTACAGATATGTTATGCATAATTGTCTTTTTTTTTTGAGGGTGGGAAATCATCCAATTACTTCTCCCGCTCTGGGTGGAGCGGAAGAGAGTTTCAGACTCTTACCGACTAAAACCCATCCATGTTCCTTCCTCAGCCCTTTATGTTCCGGGGTAGCGGTAACCCTTTCGGACAATGCCGCTTACTCGGATGCATAGGTATGTCTGTAAAATGGTATGTTTTCTTCACAAATGTTTTGTTCTAAGAGTGTTGCAAAGTCAAAGTCAAATCATTAATTTCAAATAAGCACAAGAATGGCACTTTTGAACGTCAAAATGAACAAAAAATAGAATTGATTCTAGTCGCTCCTTCCAAAGGTAGTTTCGTATGGAGAAGAATGGGCAAGAAACTCCAGCGTTAGGTACTCTCTTTATGTATACATGAATTATCACTACATAGTATAAAACAAAGTCGCTTTCTCTGACCCTATATCCCTATGTGTGCTTAAATCATTAAAACTACGCAACGGATTTTGATGCGGTTTTTTTTTATAGATAGAGTGATTCAAGAGGAAGGTTTATGTGTATAATTTGTCGACATATTTTGCGGGCGAAGCCGGGGGCGGAAGCTAGTAAAATTATATGTGAAAACGATGCACCCAGAATAAAAATACTACGCCGCAAAAGGTGACGTTCGCCTTGGTATACCGCAAAATTCAATTTTTCATATTTTTTTGGAAATTGCAGGTCAGTGTCAAGTTGTATATTACTCAAAATATTTTTAAGATAGAATTGTCCTCAAAAGTTATCAATTCATGAAATAGTCAGTCCTTGAATGATTATTTAAAACTAGCACTTTACCCGCGGCTTCGCTCCCGTGGTCTTTCCCGTGGGACCCGTTATTTTTCTCGGGATAAAAAGTAGCCTATGTTACTCCTAGAAAACTAAGCTTTCCAACGGTGAATTTTGAAAGTTTTTTTTGTGATTTTTTTAAATTGGTCCAGTAGTTTCGGAGCCTATTCATTTCAAACACACAAGCAAACAAAAAATCTAATCTTTCCTATTAATAATATTAGTATAGATCAATACGACCGTGTTGATTTCATTTATTACATTTCTGTAAATACATATTTTCTCAGGTTGTGAATCATATTTTGATCAAAATTCAACCTGGCAATTTCCATTTACACGAGACAACAACAACAACAACAACTTTTATTGTTGCTGCAGCTTATGATATGTCACCGGCGGCAATTAAATACCATCGCGTAATTCAGGCGTTAAACTGCAAAATTCATTGACAAAGTCGAACACAAATTCAACTTTATCTAAAAACCTTAGATACAAGATTGTGGTGCGATAGCAATTTTGACCAAAATCTTCGCCAAATTAACCACGTAGATATACACGTATTTGATTTCACACCGGGCGATAGGTACATACCCTCCGTGGCAGATATCCCAAGCTTGTTTACGTAGGAATGTCAACAAGTTTGCGGGACTGCTAATACAGTTAACAACTATAATGCGTATAACGTGTGGCTTGGCCCAAGTTTCATGACCTCTGAACTCTTGTCAATATGCTACTGTAGAGCCTTGGTGAAACCTTATGCGAAACCAAGCTGGCTGGTTAGAAAATAACTGACAGCATTCGACTTTTGAAAATGATAGAAAATTTTGATAGGTTTTTATAAAAAGAAATGAATAAGAGTCTGACAGTAGCTGTGCTGCTGGACGCATGTATTCTTTAAAAGTAATTAATTAGTAATCATTTCATTAATTCAATAGTTGCTGTCCCGTGTGTTTCTATTTGTAGGATAGAAATCCCTACAACACAACACACTACACTAACTTTACCTCTGAGAGCTCCCTAAGTGAAGGCCCATCTAGTCTTCACACTACCTACCCTGCTTAGCCGAATCTACACTGGGTTGATATCACATAATATATCTCTGGTGTTGCTGGTTGTAAAACACTTTTCAGGATTCGATTTTTTTTGTAATAATCCTGCTCCACAAGCAAGGTTTAGAAAGGTTGTCCATGCGTTGGTTCTGGGAATTTCTTCTGAAAAAAAAATCAAATTTTCTTCTAACAAATTATCCCAGCGTGCTCTATCGTCATTTAAGAATAAAATATTTAAAAGTATTCCATAAAACCAAATCACTGAATAAAGACAGATTACAGGTAATAAAAAAGATTACGCGCTACATAAAACAAGACAAATGTCAATGTCGATTTCGAAAGTTGTTGATCGAACAATTCGTTATCTCAGCGATTTGGATTGTCAAGAACGCCAATTGTCAACGCATTTTTATGGGAATATTGATCGAGTTTCGTTACACAATTTGACATTGTCAAGCACTTAGCAATTGAAAACGTTTGAAACATTTCGAAAGCTTATGCCAATTCCATACATTCCGGATTTATCTTTAATGAGTGTGGGAAATCATGAAATTACCCCTCCGCTCTGGGTGTAGAGGATGGGGTCATTCATCAAGGGGTCAAGGAGCCATCCATGTTCCTTCCTTAGCCCTTTATGTTCCGGGGTAGGGGTAACCCTTTCGGACAATCTCGCTTACGAAGACCAAGTCCGGGGCAAACTTGTGTAATCAAATGGGTGCTAAAAGATAAAAGAAAGCTATAGATGAATATATTATCCATAACTATGCACACCGCCCACTCTGTCACCGTATGAACAATTTTCCACGTTCTTATTGTAAACCTTCATCTACATAGATTCACCGTATAAATGACTTAATCTGTTATTCAGAATTGTATTTTCTTGTTCAATTTGCTTCACCAGTTCCTTCAACTAACTGTTACAAAGCGATACGGTATTTAATTAAAGGCTACAGTCGGTCTCGCCCAAGTAGGTACAGATTCTTTATCGTCTCAATTTCTTATGAAATTCGTTTAAGTTTGTAGAATTTTATTGTTTATGCGAATATTAGTCATTAACTAATGTTAGAATAAACAACAAAATGTGAAGTGTAATTTTGTTTAGGCCCCCTGGATTACCAGGGGGGCCAACTCACGAAAACAAACACACTCATGAAAAAAAAAAGCCTGGTCTTCGTAAAATCGAAAAAGACTCTCATGGTATTTCTTTATTGGTCAAATTTTAATATCCTCTAAGGACCTTTTTCCTTAGAACACGATATATCACGCCTGTACTCCCCGAACATTGTGTTTATTTTTTATTTTTATTTGTAATCTTTTAACTCTGACATTGTTTATTTTCATTTTAATTTATTTTTTAATCTTGACACTGTGATCTAATTCCTAGTTTTTTGTTTTTTTTTTTAATTTTGACATTCCTATTTTAATTAAATTTTTTCGTAATGTCTGTAATTTTGTACGCCTCAAATGGCAAAACATGTAGCTCCTTAATTTATACAAGACCTATTATCTGTACTCATGTTTTACAAAATAAATATCATTATCATTAACTCCCACGGTTGGGCTGAGTTGCAACTAAGCACCTACAATGCACCAGTTATATTTAAGCCCCATTTAATAAAGGCGAGCCTAATGCCAACAGCCGGGCACAAATCCAGACAGCGGGCAATACTTCGAAATTGAATAAAAAGAAGAAATAATTTTCATGCTCTCACCAGGTATATGAATAGGCAGGCAATTCATTACGGGACAAAATAAAAAAAGATCGAAATAACTAATTACCTACACGACATTTATAATATACTTCGGGTGAGGTTATAGATGAAGCGGATTGCTGTGAATACACCTCAAAACACAGAAATACAAAAAGTAAGTCGACAATCGAAGTTATAATTTGCTTAATCAACTAAGACTGTTGTTGTCCACTGCTGGACATAGGCCTCTTCCAGGCTGCGCCACAACGCATTCTGTTTGTCCCAGCCGCCTTTCAAGGTCATCGGTCCTACTAGCTGGGGGGCGTCCCAAACTTTCAAGGTCATCGGTCCTACTAGCTGGGGGGCGTCCCAAACTATGCTAGCCGACACGCGGTCTTCTCTTCAGGACTTGTCTGCTCCACCGGTCATGGGTCTTTCGACGAAAATGGCCAGTCTGCTGCCACTTCAACTTGCTAACTTTATAAGCTATGTTGGTAAAAACGGAGTTACCTTTTCCGGATAGCTAAAAACTAAACATTTTTTTTTCCTGCATCTAAATCCGACCTCGAAAAAAGACCAGGTCACCAGATAATCATCAGCCAAGACGGCCTCTTCAAAAAATAAAGCAAACCTTAACACTTACCCACTCTTAAAGACAAATCAAGTGGGTCCACACAACCCCTCGATCGCTCCTCCACAAAAGAGACTCACCCTTATTTTACACTCAAGACACTTTATTAAGACAAGTCCAAGATTAATTAGAGTCTGCAAATATTTGAAAAGATACCTCAAAAGGTTTTATTTTTAGAGGGAATTTTGAGACCGGGATGAATGGTTTAGATTTGTGAAAAAATTCGCCAAAGACACGGCAGGTGGTGGACAAAGGAAGAAGATTGTGAATTAATGATTTTTTTCCGACGTTTTGGTAGCTAAGATCTTTTTTTAAATTCCGCAGGACGAACTATGGTATTAGAAGGTATAGCAGGTACCTATTCCGACTGTTCAGTTCTGACTTCCGTTTCTGCTTGCCTAAAGACACTAACTTAGAATATTGCAGCATAGTTTGGACGCCATTGCACGATATTCATAAACGTCGTTTAGAATCAATACAGAAAAGATTTCTTTGGCAATTGACATACCAATGTCACATGGCCAGTAAATTAACTAGCTACAGCTCTCGCTTGAAATATTTCAAACTAATGAGTCTAGATAATCGCCGTAAGATCCTAGATCACCTGTTCCTGTACAAACTAATAAACAGTTACATCGACTATCCGCAGTTACTCAGCCAGATAAATATAAATGCGCCCTACAAACTGGCTCGAATGTCTAGGTATCGGTTGCTTTCAGCTAAGGGCTTTAAAACTAATCTGGGTCATTTTTCCACAATAAATAGAATGCAGGAACAATTGAGTCGCCTGTCATGCTCACCTAATGTAGATATTGACATGTCCTATTCTCTTCATAAAGTGAAAACTATCTTGCGTAGGACATTCTCACAGAATCAAACTCCATAGTTTTTTACACTTGTAACAAAATTAACATTTTTTTTATTTAGCCGACACTGTCCCACTGCTGAGCAAAGGCCTCCCCCAAATCCTTCCAGACATCTTTCTCCTGAGCCACCTCGATCCATCCCCCGCGGTATGCGTCTAGGTCGTCTCGCCACCTCTTCCTGGGCCGGCCTCGACGGCGCCGTCCATCCTCAGGCAGCCACCTTGTAGCGACCATTGCCCAGCGGTCACTCTGCATGCGGCTAACGTGACCCGCCCAATCCCATTTCAGCCTGGCAGCCTTTTTGCTAACGTCAACGATCCCTGTTTTGGAGCGTAGCGTGGCATTTCGTATTCGGTCAGTTCGTTTAATGCCCAAAACGCTGCGCTCCATAGCTCTTTGGCAAACCCCAAGGCGGAACTTTTGCGATTCGGTGAGCGACCAGGTCTGAGCACCGTAAGTTAGGACGGGCAGGATACACATATCGATAAGTTTTCGCTTCAGGGAAATCGGTAGATCACCCTTCATTAGCGTCTTCATGGACCAGTAACTTTTCCAGGCATTTTCGATGCGGCGATCGATTTCTTTTTCTTGCCTGTTTTCGAAAGAAACTAACTGGCCCAAGTAGATGTACTCAACGACATAAAGTATTTCCTGCCCATCCAGCTCGATCCTATGCTTAGCATTGTTGGTCATGGCTTTAGTTTTGGACCGATTCATCACGAGTCCAACCTTGAGGCTTGCCGTGCTTAGGTCTTGAAGCATAGTCTCTAGTTGCAGAGCTGTGGGGGCAAAAAGGACTATGTCGTCGGCAAATCGGAGGTTCAACAAAAGGACGGAGGGTCGGAGGAAATTAACAATTATTATTAAGATTTCTTTTTTTTTGAGTAAGTGAAATTGTTGTTGTAATACCCTGTGTTGTTTGTTGTTGTTTTATGCATGTCGTGGCAGCCTTTAAATAAGGCTACACTATACAATGTTAAATATGTTAAGAACCCATCATGTATTTTGGTGTATGCTTTTTTTGGTTGCCCTTAAATAAATAAACTGCTTGACAAACTTAAGTGGCAATAAGCAGGGCACATTACTCGCCAAGTACTTTTTCGATGCTGTCGAAAGGTTATGGAGTGGCGACCGCGTATCGGAACACGTAGCTTTGACACGCCTTCCTATAAGGTGGGCCGATGACTTTGTGGAAGACTGCAGGAATCCGCTGGATGCGTGAAGAATCCCATCGTAGTGGCGTTGCTTGGAGGAGGCTTATGTCCACCAGCAGACGTATCTCGGCCAAAAAGATACTAACTGCTTTCAATTACGTTGAACTTCTAACAGCTTAACTTCGCTTTCTAATCAATAAAACTGATTTATTATTCTGCATGCAGACGAAACATTTTCTAAACTATAAAGGTATGTCTGGAACATGTTAGAATATCGAATCATCCCCAAAATATGTAATCAAAACTACTCAAAACTTTGCAAACAACATTATTAATTCAAGTAAGTGCCTCAACATAATCAAATTCAAATCAGCCTCTAATGTTCCCACTGCTGGGACCCAACCTCTCGGCTCTCTTTTTGGTAAGACATGTCTTCAAATGTATGTTTCCTCCGAATTTTTTCTGTGACTGTTTTGAGAGCAGTGGTGATGAAACAATTTACACAAAGTAAAGAGCCTGTCTAGGTGCGAACCTACAACCTACAACTCGTAAGCCATGGCCGTAACCACAGGGCCATTGATCAAGTCCCAAGTACAGACGCCAGCACATCAAGCTATCCCTAACTGTCAAATTTTCTCATTTAAAAATGAACCTTATGTCTTTGCAATAAAGTTGAAATACTATCATAGAAATTTGACAGATTGTGGTAACTTGATGTGCTGGCCTCTGTACCACAATTTAAATAAAATGCATTAACTAAGTCCGTAAAAATATATGGTCCCATTAAAATAGATGGACAAATTTTAACGTCGTTTTACGTCATTAAGGTGATATTAATTTAACCTAAAATAATAAATTGCCGGTACACTTGAATAAACACATCCATTATGGGTAGGTACTTGCACGCATCTTTGAAGTATCTAATACGTTTTTAATTTTTTTTACTATTGTACTTATTTTGATAGGCGGAATAATTTCTAAAAATTTCTCCATCTGTTTTAATGTGACCTTATAATTAAAGAAGTTGTTAAAACATTAGTGGATTAGATACTCCGTATAATTAGTACTTTGGTACTTGTACTGCATCCAATTACATAGTTGCTTATGCTTCATACATTTTAGATGAGGCCACTGAGTGTATTGCACATTTTAATTTCAATATTATTTTTACAAGTTGAGATGATGAAATACCAATTTACTAATTAGAATTTCAAAATAGATGGTGATAGAAATGTGTGTGAGTATTTATTTGATAAAAAAATCCTGGCTAAATAATAATAGCCGCATGGATCGATTGAGGGTGAACACACTTGAGGTTGGTTCGTGGATGGGTGGCCATCCTTCATTCATCGTTCATTCATTTTAGGTTTGATTACTTATCCGAGCAAAGACATTGTAATTCGTTTTTATGTTTCGTCGATTGAACAGCATTGTTCCCAACTCAATCATTTAGTCTGCCTAGCCTTTTCCCAACTATGTTGTGGTCGGCTTCCTAACTGGATGCAGCTGAATTTCCAAGCATGTGCGCATTGTTCCCAACGAATGCATTTAATGTCAAGTTAACAACCCCAGTACGTTTTAGGGTTGAACCTCATCTGGCAGCACGGAATCGCCTTTTTCCGTCGCCCTTTCTCTTTCTGTCGCTTAGACCTGCCATTTGCTAGACCGAGACAGAAAGCATAATGCGATAGCACGTGGCGGAATCCTCGAGGCGATCGGCATCACGGACAAAATTCATACATACATACTGCAGCACGTGGTAGCACAGGCGGAACAAATGCGATTCCGTGCTGCCAGATGTGGTCCAACCCTTAGTGGCGTAACGCGTCATCATCATCATCAGCCTATATCAGTCCACTGTTGAGCATTGGTATCTCCAGTTGTACGCCATTCAGCTCGATTCTCGGCAACTCTCATCCAGCCATGATCGTCCCTCCACCTAGCCTGAAGGCGTGCTTACATTTGCCGATTCGCGGTCTCCACTTAAGAACACGTCTTATCACGCAACGCGCAATAAGAGTTAAAATGTTAATTACATAACTACGTGTTTACAAACTCTACCTTTATTTAATTAAATCGAGTAAATGTGCAAGTAGGCCTAAGGCTGTCAATTTTAAGCTGGATTGTCCGAAAGGGTTACCGCTACCCCGAAAGATAAAGTGCTTAGGACGAAACATGAATGGGTTTTAGTCAGTAAGAGTCTGACACTCCCTTCTGCTCCACCCAAAGCGGGAGGAGTCATTTGATGATTTCCCACACTCAAAAAAGGTTATCAATTTGCTTAAAAATAAATTGTTATTCAGTAATAAGCACACAAATGATTGTTGACAAATTAGAATAATATGTTTCTTTTTTCAAAAAATCCTAGCTGACTCGTTTCAACGTCGTAGTTAGTTAAAAATAGAAATTCATTTAAAAACTGCATCTTGACCTTTATACATTGCTGAATAGAGGCTACTATGTTCATTGCAGTAATCTATAAGACTTTCTTTGTCAAGTTCACAAGAGCAGGCCACCAAGGATGAAAGTCCAGATATTACTTGCCAATATGTCTTAAGAACTATGTTGATTCGTGGACTGATCCGCTGATCTCCATTTTTTATAAAAGTTTATGACCTTTTTAGAGCAAATTTCACCAATGAAACTGAACGCGATCAGCCCATCTAAACCGAGTTCAAGAGATGTCAATGTCAATAGTCTACAACAATGATGTCACTGCCACGCAAATTCTGATTAATTGGTGAAATTCGCCTTTAGTGTTTAGAAAGTGGCATTGTATTCAATAAAAAATAAAAAAATAAACAACACTTGAAAAACTTCTTGAATAAAGTGATTTTCTCGTAGAATATCGATTCAATTGTTGTAACGCTTCATAGATTTACAGTTCACAGAAGTTATTACGTGAAGATGCTTTACACATAAAACCACATAATCAATCTGCCTAGCCTTTGTTCCTGGATGCAGCTGAATACCAGTATTTTACATGGAGTGACTGCCTATCTGAGCTCCACAACCCAGTAACTGGATAATATGATACCTCTTGGTAAGATTGGCTTCGTCGAACTTTGGGCTTCTGACGACCCGAAACGACTGTCAAAGATGCACAAATGACAGCCAGGACCAACGGCTTAACGTGCTTTCCGAGGCACGGACGAGTCTCGGTACGTAAAGATGGTCACCCATCCACGGCCAACCCTGGTAAGCGTAGCTTAGTCAGATGGATCGACCTGTGCGGCTGTTATTACTTAGACACAAAACCTCAAAATTTCAATCAAAATGAAAAGGTCAGGTGCTCAGTACACCCAACTGGCGTGCGTGTATGACCAGATCTATGATCATAACTCACTTGCCTCCAACATTTATTGTAAATTGCGCTGACAGCCTAGTAGTTCCACTGTGTATCTTATTTAGGCGGTCGCTCTCAGAAGGAGTAGTTCCGAAAATTTGGAAATCCGCGTTTGTTACTCCTGTCTTCAAGAAGGGTGATAAGTCCGATATCTCGAATTACCGACCGATATCTAAAATATGTCTTTTTTCCAAAATCTTAGAACGCATAGTGTTTACTAACGTATATGATGCTTTAAAATGCAACTTTGGTGATGAGCAGCACGGCTTTCTCAGGAAGCGTTCAACTACGTCTAACTTAATCTTGTCCCATGAATTTATATCTGAGGGAATGGAACACCGGGAACAAGTTGACGTCATCTATACTGATTATAGTAAATGTTTTGATCGTATTGATCACGCACTACTCATGGAGAAGCTATTAAAGGCCGGAATACATGGAGATTTATTTCGATGGTTTTCATCTTATATTGATAACAGAACGCAGGCTGTAGTGTTGCAGGGGTATACATCTGGATGGTATTCTATCCCCTCTGGAGTTCCTCAAGGTTCTATTCTAGGAAGCCTACTATTTACTATATTTATTTCTGATGTAAAATTTTGTTTTGAAAATAGTTACATTTTGCTTTATGCTGACGATATGAAGATTCATAAGACTATCCGAAACATATCAGATACGCAACTGTTACAAGCAGATTTGACTAGGATCGAGGAATATTGCAGACGCAACAGGTTGGAACTTAATGTATCGAAATGCTTTCACATGACTTTTACGCGCCAGAAGTCGATAATTTATTCCACATATACACTGTGCAATATTTGTATAGGCAAAGTTGACACTATAAGGGATCTTGGGGTTATACAAGACAGTAAGTTGCTTTTCGATCAGCATATTGATTTTATAGTAAAAAAAGCGTTAAAGGCACTTGGTTTCATAATAAGGACATCGGCAAATTTCCGTTCATTAAAACCTATCAAAGTTTTATATTGTTCTTTCGTACGCAGCCACCTTGAGTATGCATCACAAGTTTGGAACCCTCAATACGGAATTTATATGTCTCGTATTGAGGGTATTCAGAATAAATTTCTTAGGTATCTTGATTTTAGAGCGAAGCAAGTGTCATTGGATTACAGTCACCGATGTAGAAGGTATCATTTTCTGCCACTCGAGCGCAGGCGTTACAATAGTGATTTAAGTTACTTGTGTAATATTGCAAATGGTTCAATTGACTGTTCTGAACTTGTATCAAAGTTATTGTTACGCACAAATCAGATGGGACTGCGACTGCGACCACTTCTTTATGTACCTCATGCAAGCACAAATTATAGACGTAATGCTTTCTGTCTTAGGGCCAGTCGTAGTTTCAATGATATTTGTTGTGAGCAAGACATATCTTTTCTGCACCAATGCAAGCGCGCTAAGGAAAGTATTAGCTGAACCATTTTTTGTACAGGATGCACCTACATGAGCTGTTATTATTAGTTAATTGTTTGTTTGTGGCAATCAATCAACTTACATTAAACAACTTACAGGTGGGTAACCATGATGTGTCAATATTTATAATGCTGGTGTGAGAGAGGGATAGTGCTATACGCTCTGTATAGCTTTGTCTCTCTTTTACATCAAAAGTGATGGCTTTGGAACCTCATGGTTGCCCACCAGGGAACGATACTATGTTTCTTAGATATCATATGACTTATTTTGTAAAATATATTATATATCTTTGCGTTTATTTTATTTGTGAGGGCTTGTAATTAGCAACATAGTTATATGTAATTGTGATTAGCTTGTTATTAGTCTGTAAGCCTTCCGAAAATAAATAAATAAACGACGCAAAAAGAGTACGTAATGAGCGTAACAGGTGACGAACTGTTAAGCGGGATTGTCCGAAAGGGTTACCGCTACCCCGAAACATAAAGGGCTAAGGAAGGAACATGGGTGGGTTTTATTCAGTAAGAGTCTGACACTCCCTTCCGCTCCTCCCAGAGCGGGAGGAGTCATTGAATGATTTCGCAACCTCAAAATAAAAGTAGTTTCTGTATACCCCCATGGAAAAAAGACGTAAGTTTATGTATTTAATCAAAACATTATAAGAAACTCCTTCCTGCGTTTCACCAAGTGTGTACATATTCTTGCCGTTCACTGAACATGAACCGTCCAATCAAAAACAATACATAATATTTTGCATGTACCCAATCTTGAATTAAATCAGTACACAACCAGCGTACACAAGGAAATCTCTCACACACAATATGGCCGAGAATATCGAATCTGTAGTGGACATAACCACCGAACGTGCCCAGAGTGGCATTGCCTCTAACCGGTCGTGAATTGTGTGGTATGTCCGGTGAGGACCTGCGTCAGGCGGTAGGTGAGGGCGCCGTGACGCCTCTCTAGCCACTCCTCAAAGAGGGGCCTTACCGCCACTATCGTGGCGTGCCCTAGTGAAGGTCCCTGACCTTCACAGTACATTTCAATAGATTTCAAGATCTGTCCGCTCTTAAACGCAGGTTTAGATGTGCTGATCACGTTCAGTTTTTTTGGTGAAATCCGACTTCAGTCACTCTACATCAGATAAAACTTTGGACGACTCTAAACAGATTTAAATATACTTAGATTGACCTTTACAGAAATAGTTTAAAGTAAATTTTAAGAGCCAAGATTTGTAGGTACGAAGTTTCAGTTTCACTTAGGTCTAAAAGGTTTATTTATTTCAGTTCTTTAAGGCTGCCTTGGTGTAATGGTTGAAATGAAATTAAATGAAAATCATTTATTTGCATAAATAAGGTACAGAAGGATGGTAAAATGTACAAAATTGATCTTTTATTCTGCCTTTAATTTCGGCGTTCAAATCTATTATATAAAAGAAAGACGGGTTTGTTCCCTTCGTTATAACTCGAGATCTGCTGGACCAATTTTCATGGTTTTTGTTTCGTTGGATTTGTCTCCGCCCTGAATAGCAGAATACATTTTAAATTTTTTTTTTTTTTTTTTGGTATGTAGCGTAGGTAGGTAGGTAGGTAGGTAGGTAGGTAGGTAGGGTAGGTAGGTAGGTACGGTAGGTAGGTACGGTAGGTAGGTAGGTAGGGTAGGTAGGTAGGGTAGGTAGGGTAGGTAGGTAGGGTAGGTAGGGTAGGTAGGGTGGGTAGGTAGGGTAGGTAGGTAGGGTAGGTAGGGTGGGTAGGTAGGGTATGGTAGGTAGGGTAGGTAGGTAGGGTAGGTAGGTAGGGTAGGTAGGTAGGTAGGTAGGGTGTAGGGTGGGTAGGTAGGGTAGCTAGGGTAGGTAGGGTAGGTAGGTAGGTAGGGTAGGTAGGCAGGTAGGTAGGTAGGTAGGTAGGTAGGGTAGGTAGGCAGGTAGGTAGGTAGGTAGGTAGGTAGGTAGGGTAGGTATCACAGTTAAGACAGGACAATGTCTGTCGGGTCAGCTAGTATTAAATAAAATAAAGTTAAGTACATATTATTCAAATTAATTATTGATCATCATCATGCAGTCATTAACAGATGATCCCATTAATATTGTATTAAGTATTGAATTAAATAAATGTCAATATAATTTAAGAAAAAAAGAAAAAAAAACATAAATGTCAATAATACTCATGTCAATAATGGCAGAGTTTCGCCACACAATAACAATAATAAGAAATCGCAGTTTTGTGTACAAGCCCTTAGAGAGGAGGCTTGTATCCCAGCAGGCAACATTATGGGCTGATTATGAAGTTACATAATATAATTTTCTTCGCTCTATTTTGTACAAAAATTGATATGTTTTTTAACATTTATTATAATTTCATCCCTCATTTATTTATTTTTAATCTTCTAAACAGTGGCCACAAATAAACATTACTTCGTATCTTATTTGTATCAATAATGCTATATATCACAAAAGTTATCACAATAAATAATATACAGTAAAATCCTAAATATACAGAAAGAAATAGAAATATACAATTATTAAAGATGCCCCAACATCCGTCAGCAATAATTCTGCTAAGACGTTATTTTAAATTAAATTCCCCAGCAGGCAACATTATGGGCTGATTATGAAGTTACATAATATAATTTTCTTCGCTCTATTTTGTACAAAAATTGATATGTTTTTTAACATTTATTATAATTTCATCCCTCATTTATTTATTTTTAATCTTCTAAACAGTGGCCACAAATAAACATTACTTCGTATCTTATTTGTATCAATAATGCTATATACCACAAAAGTTATCACAATAAATAATATACAGTAAAATCCTAAATATACAGAAAGAAATAGAAATATACAATTATTAAAGATGCCCCAACATCCGTCAGCAATAATTCTGCTAAGACGTTATTTTAAATTAAATTCGGTGAAGCAAAATGAATTTCAAATGGAAAATGAGGGAATTTTTTAAATTCACTCGCGCAAGGAATTTACATTTCAAATTTGTTTAGTTTGACTTCATCCGGTTTTATTCGTTATATTACCGACGGCGCGAAAATTTTAGTTTTGGATTAGTAAGAGTGGTTGCTTTTTTAAAATTGCTTATTTCTGAGGAGGCAAAGGTCAGGCAAGTTTATTCCGAGTAATTTTCATGTTTCAAAATGAGTCCATGAATAGACCGAACGGTTCAACGGTAACATATACATAATAATTATACATGGGCCTGCGGACGGTGAGTAATGTCTCACTATCCTATCAAAACCAGTTCCGTACCGGACGGCGTGTACGTGTTCCACGCGGCCCTCAAAGAGATGTCAGCAATAAGGAAGGAGCCCGTTAGGGCCGAAGCCTGCTGGGTCAGCGGGATTGTCCAAAAGGGTTACCGCTAGGAGTACCGCTAAGAGTCTGAGTGTCAGACTCTTACTCACTAAAATCCATCCATGTTTCTTCCTTAGCCCTTTATGTTCCGGGGTAGCGGTAACCGTTTCGGACAATTCCCAGACTTATACTGTATGCGGATAAAGCTCACTCACGAAGTGGTGGCTGCATACATTTGTAGGTATGAGAAAATGGGTTAAAACCGAGACACAAATTTGAACCCATCAAGTCTTGTATTATTATCAGTTTACCGAAACATCGAAGATACGAAAACTCAGACTTGTAACTTTAACGTTAACTTAGAGCTCGTTAACCAGAGTTTAATATGGCAAAGTTAGCGGCTTGTACGTCTTCGTAACTTAATTTGTTGATAGATGATGTAAAATGAAGGGTTTAATTAATATAAAAAGTACAAAATGGTAGCTATACAGGCAGGCAGGGCTTTGTCATAATCAGCCTGTATTATTCTCACTGCTGGGACACAGGTCTCCTCTCTTCGAGAGAGAGAGGGCCGTATTCCACCAAGCAGGTCCAGTGTGGGTTGGTGGATGTCACATGACTTCAATTGTTTTTGGTTCCAGGACATGCCGCGGTTGATGTTTTCCCTCACCGTTTTGAGAGCAGTGGTGATGAAATTATTTACACAAAGTAAAGCCTGTGTGCGCGGGTTCTAACCCACGACCTACAACTCGTAACTCGGGGCAGTTACCTCTGGACCACCTATGATCCTATCATGTCTATGTATGCAGAAGTAAATAAAGATAATGGTTACGGTATCTAATTATACAGTGTGTTAGGTTAAACGAGGGACAAACTTTCAGATTGTATAGTACTCATGAAAGTCTATAACTTTCTCCATGGGACCAACTCTGAAATATGAAAAAACAAAAACAGCTGTTCTATACATTTTGACGAATTATGCGAACATAAATGTACTTAACAGCTGATTTTTTTTCGTGCTTTCAAGTGTAGTTCCATAGTCAAAGTTGTTCATTTTCATGAGTAACCCCTGAAAGTTTGTCCCTCGTTTAACCTAACACACTGTATACCTAAAATTTTTACCACTAAAGCCAGAATAACTTAACACCTAAGTATTCATATAAGATAATAGATTTCAGTTCGAATAAAAAGAAATGGTAGACCTGTCCAATTTAAAAAATGCAATTTCGATTGTGTTATTTCAAGCTTTTAAGTATTGAACGTGGAGAACATTTAATATTTAAAAGTTATTGATCTTCGAAACCAATAATTAAAATATTTTTCTATGTAAAATATCTTTTAAGTAAAAGACCTTTGACATTTGAAACACGTATCACTTAAACGATTTCTATGATAAAAGGGACTAAATTAAAAATGAAGAACTCCAATTTTTTCTTTAAACTGGCCTCTGTACCTACATCAATACTAAGATTTTCATTAAACCAGTTTAGCGTTTCTAAGAAACCTCTTCACAGACAAACAAACCTAAATCCATTTTTGTAGGGTTCCATATCCACAGGGTGCCAATGGACTTTATTGCTAAGGCTTCGCTGTCCGTTCTTTCGTCCGACTGCACAAGCACAGGCCTTTTTTTTTTGAGGGTGGGATATCATCAATTGACTTCTCCCGCTCTGGGTGGAGCGGAAGGGAGTGTCAGACTCTTACTGACTAAAACCCACCCATTTTCCTTCTTTAGCCCTTTATGTTCCGGGGTAGCGGTAACCCTTTCGGTCAATCCCGCTTATCCGGCAGGCTTCGAACCCCTTCAAATGCTGACATCTCGGAACACAGGCACAGGCCTGTTACTTTTATGTATGTACCGTATAACCGTACATTTGAAGAGAGTGTGTATTACTGTAAACATAAATAACCTAACATAATCAGCCTATAAAGTTCCCACTGCTGGGATACACACTTCCTCTCTTCGAGCGAGAGTAAGCAGTAATCGACCACGCAGGCCCAGAGCGGGTTGGTCGATTAACAACAAATAATAAAAACAAAACTAAGTGAAAAATCAAAGCCGGTCCCCGTACTCGAAAAAATGTTTTTTTTTTTAATATAGTAGTTAAATGTAGTGTTAAATATTGTACGACGGTACGGAACTCTTGTGTATGAGTCCAACTCCCACTTGGCCGCTTTTTGTCAATAGTTTATTCAGAAATAATTATATTAATAAGACTTGAATTGATGTCGCTTTCACCAAAATTCAGATATTTGATATAAAAGATTTTTTTAAATTATCTTAGAATTTGTACAAAGGGTCATTAGTCCTTTAAAATTTTCAAATAAAGACGTTTAAAATGTTTGCGCTACTGAATATTAGGAGAGTGTTTAGTTTCATTTAATATTCACATTTAGCAATGTGCTACCTCTTGGTATAAACAATTTTAAAATTTTCAAAAATATTTTTTTTAAAAACCTATTACTTTAAATACCTACATAAGAATACACATTTCAATGAACTTTGTTTTCATTTTTTTTTTTTATGAAATGTTAATTAATAAAAAACCAGCAGGTTATTTTTGAACATTTTCATACAAAACAAATTTGTTTTTTTTATGTAATTATTACCTACTGTAGCTAATTTTAACGACACACTCAGTCAGTCTTGTTATTAAAAAATATAAGTTTTTTACATTCATTGAATTACTTAGTACTAATTTAACAATATAATTTTAACCTATATTATGTGGATTTAGAGGAAAAAAAAATCCTATTAGTCAAACTGCCGGGTGTGACTACGAGCTACAAACACAACTATAACATTACTTAGATCCTAATACTTGACAACAAAGGGTTTTAGCCTGCGTATACGTATCCCTTACTTAAGTACAGTAAACCACACAAGTTGTTATAGTACAGATACGTGTGTTTGGTGGCCGGCGGTCGAACCCACTATCGTAATTAATTGTTCGATACATCAAACACCGGTGTCTTGTTAGATGAACGCAGGTTACCAGACGTATATACGTGCTTACTATTAAATGGCCGCCGGCGAAGCGAGCAGAGCTGGTAGGTAAAAAATAATAGTTAAAAACACGCTTTTATAGAAAACCTAACTAATAATAGAAAATAAATTTGAATTTTAATAAAAACGAATTTTAATAATTGAAAAAAAAAGCGTGGGGTGCTTGTTAAAATATTATCGAAATAATAATCTTTCTACTCATATTATCTGTCAAAAAAATATTTATAACTATTTACGCCATGCATTCAAATTTATTAAAATTTATTTTCTAGTTCTTATCAATGTTTTAGTTCGGTTTTCTATAAAAAGCGTGTTTTTTGAACTATTATTTATTTCCTACTTTTTAGTTTGGTTTATTTATAAAAGCGTGTTTTTTTTAATAGTTTAAAATTATTTGCTTTGTTGAATTAAAAATTGTCTTTGGTATTCGAAAATTTCCTAATATTAGATAAATCGGTTAAAGATAATGGTCGGAATTTAAAATTAACATCAATTCCTGCTTTATCGACTATTGATGAAAATTATATAAAATAAAAAAATATACAAATTAATTTAAACACTTATTTTGCCAATTTAAAAAAATGGAATAGTTTTATATAATTAGTGTATTGTCATCGGTCCTCGATGAATCTAAAAAGTTTGAACAAAATCTGCCCGGTTAAAGTGAGTCAAACGCCCAAAGAAGTCGGTTACAAACATACAGATGAAGCTAATAAAAAGCGTGTAAAAACGAGTTGGCGAGCAACGAGTGCACGACGATTCTTTTTTTTTTTTGATAATGCCATCTCGTAGTTCACCCCAGGGGTTGTCTACTGCTAAACCGGACGTGCGACGATGCCAATGGCGAGCGATTGTATACAACATGCTAGTCGCGCGGTAAACTCTGCTTGCGCGATGCAGGATTTTAAGTGACGTCAGAATGACGCGTAGTTCTTATGTGGCGATGTAGATGTCGCTACAAAATTGTTGTGCCCGGTCCATGTGAACTCTATAATAATTATTAAGACCTTTAATCTTATGTATCTAAGGTGACCAGATCTGAAACCATGCAAGGGTCAGAGAACAGCTTTAAAGACATGTGTTTTGCAATAAAGATTAGAATTAAATCAAAGTTAATTCCACACAAATGAGATGTTATCAAAACAGATTAACATATTATCTAATAGTAATTGGGCAACAATCCGACGGCGACCACAGATCGTCGGTGAGCCGTATTAACACTACAATAAACCGCTAATTAGACGCAATTCCAAATGTGTGGTCGGTCCCTAATAGCAGGAATTTAATTTGTGTGTTGGCTTACGTGGTGGACCGCGATAGCACTAACCTAACACAACACACACGTATACTTGTTGGTGTTTATATATACATATGTATGTATACGTCACTGTACTATCAATAAATAATATTTTTAATTCACTAAAAGCAATGACTAAAAAACATAAACATGACGTCTTGTTGTCCTGTATATCTCTGCGAATTTTTATGTATTCATGACCTTAGTTTTCGAATATATTCATAAAAGTATTGAATTGGCTCTGGTTTGCATGATTTTGGCGTATTTTATACTTTTTATAATTAACACTTTAAGTTGACTCATAAGGCTTGATAATCGATTGTAAGCCGGATTGTCCGAAAGGGTTACCGCTACCCCGGAACATAAAGGGTTTTTTTTTGGGGGGTGGGAAATCATCCAATGACTTCTCCCGCTCTGGGTGGAGCGGAAGGGAGTGTCAGACTCTTACTGACTAAAACCCATCCATGTTCCTTACATAGCCGTTTATGTTCCGGGGTAGCAGTAACCCTTCCGGACAATCCCGCTTATTCGGCAGGCTCGGCCCTAGCGGGCCCCTTCATATGCTGACATCTCTTTGAGGCGCGCGTGGAACATATACGCGCCGTCCGGCACGGGCCTGGTGCTGATCAGACGGTGAGCTACCCATTACTCACCACCCACAGGCCCGCGAACATAAAGGGCTAAAGAACTTGGATGGGTTTTAATCAGTAAGAATCTGACACATCCTTTAGCTCCACCCAGAGCGGGAGTAGTCATTTGATGATTTCCCACACTCAAAATGACATGATAAATAATAATCACTCACAATGAGCATGAATGTGGATGGCTATACAAGTAGAGGGAGACCAAAGAAACGATGGATGGATTGTGTGAAAGATGATAAGGCTAGAAAGAGAGTAACTACCGAGATGACGACTAATAGAGAAGTATGGAAGAAGAAGACATGTTGCGCCGACCTCAAATAAATTGGGATAGGGGCAGGAGGATGATGATGATGAACTAGAACAGCTTCAATGTTACTTGGTCGCTCGGAGCAAATTGGTTGTACAGGATGTAACCGCGAAAAAAAAATCAGCTGTTCTATACATTTTTTGGTCACGTGACTCGTCGAAATGTAGGGAACAGCTGATTTTTTTTTCACGTTTTCTTAGTTGGTCCCATAGTAAAAGTTGTTCAGTTTGGTGGTCCGTAGCATATCCTTTTGTATGTATACCCTTTCGGTTACACCCAGTATAACGGGCTCAACAAACACATGTGAATTCTACTTGGCCACCATGAATGTTTTCCCTCGTTCCCTCGTTAATTTGGTTCGTAATTCGGGTCTCCGGTCGCGGTCGCATTACACAGTATACAAATATTTCTATCGAAACACAATAGACAATGTAAATGTGTGAAACTGCTGCGATATGCTTAAATTGGGTATTTGAAAGGGTAGTCAATAACGTTACTTTTTATGAACTGTCAAACGCGGAATTTGTAGGTACGTGATTTGTATGAAATATAAGAATGTGACGTCACAGATTTTTAGAACCAAATGGAATACTTAGTAACATTAAATGGAATTTTAAAATAATACAAATTAACTTCTGTACGGTGATGGAAGTTTTTAAGAAAAGCGGTCTTTTATCTATGTGATATCATATTTTATTTTTGACCGTTTCAAATAGTCAATTGTGCATAGTTGAATATTTATAAATGTTCCCAGATAGATTGAGTATCCTAACTAACATTATGAATGCGAAAGTAAGTTAGTCAGTTTGTTTGTTACATTTTCACGTCTAAACCACTAAACCGATTATCCTGAAATTTTGTATTTACGTTGTCAGGTGTACAGAAACGGACATAGGGTACCTTTTGTCCCGAAAAAAAGTATTGTTCCCGAATAAAACAATGATAATGTTCTATGATAATTCATGGTGCGAACAAGCGGAGTGCAACCCAAATTGATTGTCAAATCCTAAAATAATGCGAGCGAAACTTCGCAGTTTCGCTCGCATTATTTTAGGATTTGACAAAGGCTAGTTGTTGATTATAATATTATGTATTTTAAGAGAAAATTAATTAAAACATTAAAAATTTAATATAACCCAAAGACAAAAAAATATTAAAACATCAACAATTTTATATGACCCAAACTACTTTCTTCAATTCTTCGAATCGTTACGTCATAGAAGTTACAAAAATATTTTAAATTTAAAATTACTTGTTAAGTCAACTTTTTGATTCGTTAACGTGTCACTCAAAATCGAGTAGAACGTGACTACTGTGTTTCCTTGATCGGTAGTCGATACGATAATTGTTCACTTAATTAGTTCTACCCGCAAACGTGCGGTAGACGCAAACGACAAAAGTGACACGTGCACAGTAAATGCATTCATTTGTTTATTATGCCTACCATAAGTCAATCTGTTAAGCCTTTTGCAAACTATGTTGGGGTCGGCTTCCAGTCTTACCGGATTCAGCTGAATACCAGTATTTTACATAGAGCGACTGCCTATCTGACCTCCACAACCCAGTTACTGGGTAATATGATACTCCTTGGTAAGACTCCCTGTCAGATTTTCGGGCTTATGACGACCCGTAACGACTGTCAAAGATGCACAAATGACAGCCAGGACCAACGAGTTAAAGTGAATGTTATTTGTACAGACGCCAGCACATCAAGCTATCCCTGACTGTCAAATTTTCTCAATTAAAAATGAACCTTATGTCTTTGCAATAAAGTTGAAATACTATCAAATACCTAAATTTGACAGATTGTGGTAATTTGATGTGCTGGCCTCTGTACATCTCACATAAAATGTATTCAAGGGGCCCAGACAAAGTCAAATTTTCATTAGCCATTACGAAATTAGATAAATCCAAAGTGTATGGAATTGGCACCAGCTTTCGAAATGTCACGTGATCAATCGTTGTCGATCGCTAAATGCTACGCAATGTCAAATTGTGTAATAAAACTCGATCAATATTCCCATACAAATGCATTGACAAGTAGCGTTCTTGACAATCCGAATAGTTGAGATAACGAATGGTTTGATCAACAATTTTCTTAATCGAATCGACACGGAGCGATTGACACTATCTAGGCCCCCTGATTACTTTATAGTGCGTAAAAAGTGAACGGGATTGATTGGTAATATTTGATGACAAGATAGAAAAAAATGCCCATAATATAGTACGCGTCAAACTTTATGGCAGCTCAGAGGTACTCTACCCCTTAGGGCCTATGCACACCACGTTTTTTAAACGCGCCGTCGCGCGTTTTGGGAACGCGCGTCGCCGGCGCGTTTTTATCCTGCAGAGCAGTTTGTTGTCGTTTGTATCGATACAAACGCGCGGCACCGGCGCGTGTGTATCGATACAAACGCGCGGCACCGGCGCGTCTGTATCGATTCAACGCGCGACACCGATACGAGCGCTAGCGCGCGCGCCTTCCCTTTCCCCCGCAACGAGGAAAAGGGAAGTGTGAATCTACGCTAGTAGCAATCGAGCGCGTCTGTATCGCGTCTGTATCGCTACACACGCGCGTCTGTATCGCTACACACGCGCGTTTGCATCGCGTCTGTATCGCTACACAAGCGCGTCAGGTGTGCAAAAGTCTACAGGCTGCGTCTGACTTGCGTGCGTATCGCGTCTGTATCGCTACAAACGCGCGTCGACGGCGCGTTTAAAAAACGTGGTGTGCATAGGCCCTTACTCCCGCAGACACTTTTAACTACCAACACCAATCGACAATAGCAATTACTTGGTACTGTTTTGTATTAGAAATTTCAGTATTAATGAGTGAACTGTTTGGTTACTGTTTGGTACTACTTAACTGGATTTATCGATGCTCCAGTCGATGTCCTCGGCGAGACATAGAGATCAAACGCTACTAATAAGATCATTATTGGTAGCATGTTTTAATGCAAATACAACAGTAATGATAGCCTAGTGGTGTCATCGTCGGACTGCCATGTCTCTGGCCTCGAGTTCCAACCCAAGTCACGCACCTTTGACTTTTCGAATTCTTTGCGTATTGTATAATTATCACTTGCTAAAACAACGGTAAAGTAAAACATTGTGAGGGTCCCACCCAACATGAAGAATCCCGACAAAGAAAGAAGAAGATGCATATAAAAGTATTCTATTAAGTAAAGTAACCTTTCTCTGACAACGGAAGGAAATATTGGACGGAGCTAACAAAATGCAATTCGAGACGAACTGAGCGTTTCCATTACTATCTTCATCACTAACTCAAACAAAACAGAACAAGCATAATGAACAAGCTCTCTAATTAACTCTTTTTAAAAGGTATTCCAATGCAAATCGAAATAATTAAGCTACAAAGGAACTCGTCCGTTTTCCACTGTGTCCGACTCTGAATCACTATTGTGCAGCAGACGGTAGCGAATCGACTTAAATGGGCTCTGAAGACTCATTAGAGCGATGGGTGTAGTTATGCTCTTGTTTCGTCGCCGTGTCGGGTGGAGTGGACACGTGGGTTTTGTTTTTAATATCGATGATGACAGGGTAAAAAAAATACTTTAGATTTAGTCCGTCAGTCAGATAATGAAAAAATTGGGGAGTGGGGTAACGCTACGTCACAACTCAGTATAAGATCGATATAATAAAATATGAGTGACGTCATGCCACATTTTAACACAGTGTAACGACTTAATCTTATGATTACGTGAGAAAAGAAAAAATACGTGTCCAATGTTTTTTAATAATCTAGCTATAAAAAATAAATTTTGGTTATCATCCCTATTCCAATAAGGTATACTTTGTAATGCTTATTTACATCATTGTCGTATACAAGTCTATATAAAAATATGATTTTCTAGTCCGTGCGTTTTTTCAGTGTAGTCCTAGTATTAACTTTTCTTCGAAAGAATGAACCATTATTCATTGATTTAACCTTAATATGAATGCTCTTTCTTTAACCTTACTACTTAATTATTTAATATTAAACTACTCACAAAAAGTAATGGATATAAAAAAAAAACAAATTCATGGGTAATTTTCAACGAGCTGTAACTCCAAGAAAAATGATCGTACAGAGGCCAGCACATCAAGCTATCCCTAACTGTCAAATTTTCTCAATTAAAAATGAACCTTATGTCTTTGCAATAAAGTTGAAATACTATCAAAGAAGTTTGACAGATTGTGGTAACTTGATGTGCTGGCCTCTGTACAACAAAAAAAAGCAAATTGTAGCTCCAAGTGTCTAGTTTTCAGATATGACCATGACATTTTTTTTATCATGCTAGGGTCTGGAGAAATCCTAAGCAAAGTATCAAAAATTTGTTTTTCCAAATTTTTCTCGTCTGAAAAACTGTCTACCAGGCTTCAATTTTTTTTTCATAATTTCTTCCAAAAGCTATTTTAGAAAATTGAATGCCCTTTAATTTGACGTAATCAAAAAACCAACGCAAACGTGGTTTATGCGCTGATCGCGATCAGTTTCATTGGTGAAATTCACCCTAGTTTATCTAAATGCAGTACTCGCAATAACTTCCAAAACCGAGGCCTGTAAACATTTAACCAAATGCATCTCCACATATTTTCTGGTCCTGTTAAGGTGCCCTGTTCTCAAAGCGGGCCTTATCGCAACGATGCCCGATACTCAATTTACAAGCTGCACAACTAACTAGAAATAAGCTTTAAGGAACAGAGCAGCTCATTTTGAAGATAGAGAAATCAGAATTGACAAAGTTTAAAGACCACTGGTAGCCCAGTTCTTCTTCTTTTCGTGTGGTTGGTAACTAACCTGGTGTCAGAGTTTTAATGCTGCCCATGGGCCTCTGACTTAACATCACATGCTGTTGAGAAATATCTCTCAGGCATGCTGGTTTCCTCACGATGTTTTCCTTCATCGATTTTAAGCAAGTGATAATTATACAATACGCACATGAATCCGAAAAATCAGAGGTGCGTGCCTTGGGTTCGAACTCGAGACCTATGACTTGGCAGTCCGCCGGTCACACCACTAGGCTATCGCTGCTTGGTAGCCCAGTGGTAACTGCCTTTTTTTTTGAGGGTGGTTAATCATCAAATTTCTTTAATCGTTTTTCAACTTTATTACTTACAACAAGTTCATTTTCAATTGGGAAAATTTGACAGTTAGGGATAGCTCGATGTGCTAGCGTCAGTACAAGAAAGTGACATCGCGCAGTGTAGCCGTAGCATTAGGACATAAATTAGAAACACCATTAGTCTAGAACAGAGTTCGGTGAACAAAGCCAACCTGTTTGGAATACTTACTGTCAACGTTTTGTTAACTAACTCCGGTCTCAGACGTTCCAAGAAACTCCTGGAAATGAGGCTTTTGTAGTGGAACTTTGAAGAGTATTGCTAGCTAAGGAATGCGGTGGTACGAGTTGATTGAAAGTACCTAAATGAATATTGTTGAGTTTTGTGACACTGCCCATCCATCATCATCATGATCTGCCTAGCCTTTTCCCAACTATGTTGAAGTCGGCTTCCAGTCTAACCGGATGCAGCTGAATACCAGTATTTTACATGAAGCGACTATACGATACAATACAATACGATACCCCTTGGTAAGACTGGCTGTCAGATTTTCGGGCTTCTGACGACGCGTAACGACTGTCAAAAACGCACAAATGACAGCCGGGACCAACGGCTTAACGTGCTTTCCAAGGCACGGAGGAGTCTCGGTATGTAAAGATGGTCACCCATCCACGGCCAAACCCGGCAAGCGTAGCTTAACCTGGTGGATCGACCTGTACGGCTGTTAGTACTTAGCCACGAGTTCCTCCATGTCCACTACTCATCCAACTGATAGAAATTATTACAGATAAATTGGTACTGATTGGGCAAATTTACGTCGGACATCGCTATAGGTCAACCGACTTGGCATGCTCTCGACAAGATGGTCGTGAGCTTTGGTTGCCCAGTGGTATCGACCCCGATTACGACTTACGTGAGTTCGAACCTAGCACTTTACTTTGTGTATTTAAATTCATCGATCAATCACCACTGCTCTCAAAACGGTGAAAGAAAACATCGTGTGGAAACTGGCATGTCCTAGAATCAAAAATTCGAAGACGAGAGAGAACTAACGACCCGCACTGAGCCGGCGTGGTGGATTCAGACCCGCTATTTATATATTTATTTATCCTTCCACTGGAACGCCATACATCAATTACACCAATGGAATAAAAATTACTTCATGTGCTATGGATATGATAAACATGTGAGGCCTGTGCCCAAGGTGTCGGAAGATTATGGGCTGTACTCTGGAGAGTCAGCTTTTTAATGACCCATAATGGCATTTCTCATAATAATCTGAAACTCTAGTTTTAATTCGAGAGAAAAAAAGACAGTAAATCAACTTACGATCTCTGGTAACTATACAGGATGAAACTGAATTCCTGGGCATTATTTTAAAGGGTCATTTTACTCAATGATGAGTAAAATGACCCTTATAAACAACTTTCACTATGGGAACAAATGTGAAATCAGCTGTTCCCTACATTTTGATGAATTAAACGAGCATAATGTATCGAACAGCTGATTCTTTAATAATATCCTTGGACATTTCACACAACGCGATATCGTCCCAAGCTAAGCAACCTAATGCTTGTGTTATGGTAACGAGATGGCTGATAAACTACTTATATACATTTTTTTTTGTAAATACATACATATTATAGATAGAAAAACACCCAGACTCGTAACAAATACTTGCAGGTCGTACAAATATTTGTTCCGTGCGGGAATCGAACCCGCGACATAGTGCGCAGCAGTCAATCGCTCAACCACTGCGCCAACCGTGTCGTCTTTGAGTACAATGACCCCTAACAATAATGCCAATGAATTCAATTTCACCCTGTATAGCCCGGTTTAGATAAAACATGCATATTTCTAATTAAATAATATTTTCTATAACAAATGTACTTAAATTGCTTTTGTACTGTCTACCTTCGAATAACAGATTTCCATTAAAATCGTTTATTTTAAAAAATAGGCTTGTATTTTTGGTTTACGTGGTCAATGCCACAGTGCGATGGGTAATTGCAGTAGTATAACGCTCAATATAATCGTGTTTAAATGTTAGTTAAAAGTTCCTGGAATGATTTGGGAAAGACCTTTGCCCAGCACTGGGACAGTTAAAGGGAAAAGTTTCTGGAAAGACTTGAGGGAGGGATTTGCCCAACAATGGGACAGTAGGGATAGAATAAACGGGATTGTCCGAAAGGGTTACCGCTACCCCGGAACATAAAGGGCTAAGGAAGGAACATGGATGGGTTTTAGTCAGTAAAAGTCTGACACTCCCTTCCGCTCCACCCAGAGCGGGAGAAGTCATTGGATGATTTCCCAGCCTGAAAAAAAAACAAAAAAAAAACGGGATAGAATAAACAAAAAAAAAACAATAATATAAGTGTAGAGGAACGCTGATGCACATTTTTTTCATTCAATTGGAGTTGCATGCGTGGCAAACCCCCAAAGGTCTCATACCACGCAAAATCGACGCGCGCCTTTCAATCAAAATATTCAGTAATTCGTTTCCGCGCTCTATTAATCATTTCTACATATGAATGATCCACTAATATATAATTATTGTGTGTCTACTATAAACAAGGTGAAATTGAATTCGTGGGCAATATTATAATCGCGAAAAAAAAATCAGCTGTTCCCTACATTATGCTCGGAGGGAACACAAACAAAATGCAGGGAACAACTGATTCTTTTTTCGCGATCAGGTATGTTCCCGTAGTAAAAGTTGTCTATAATGGACAGTTGAGTTGGATGGTTGAGTACAATGACCTCTTGAAATATGGCCCATGAATTCAATTTCACCCTGTATAATATTACATCCACCAACCCGCACTGGGCCGTCGTGGTCATAATGGCCCACTCCCTCTCGCAGAAAGCAGGCCTGTGTCCCTACATTAAAGGCTGTTTATGCATCATGCATAATTATTGACTGAATAAAAAAAAAAACAAAAACAAATTTTGACTACTGATTTCCCCACCACATTGCATCATCACGCTGTGTTCAATACAATTTTATCGCCAGTCCCTAAAGGCCGCCGACAGGACAACATTGATAACGCACGTTACGGTAATTGAATTCCGCCATTTGTAATTCAAATTGTAATTTTTATTCCAAAATGTTTATTTCCCTGAGCTGGGAATAACAGGTGTAAATATTTAGATAGCGGTTTGTGTGAATCAGTGGAATTGTTGAATGGTTGGTGCGTTTCAATGATTTTACTGGTTAATATATTAACATTAAGTATGAAAGTTTTCACCGGGATTGTCCGAAAGGGTAACCCCGGAACATAAAGGGCTAAGGAAGGAACATGGATGGGTTTTAGTCAGTAAGAGTGTGGCATTTTTTAATGACAGATGCTTCGTTGGCGTAGTCGTCGCAAGCGCTACTACTAAGGATGAGGTCCTATATTCGATTCAAGGGGAAAGTGTTATTGGGTTTTTCGATCTGGAATTTCTTAGTTGCAACCCAGAGTCTAGATTTGTGTCAGGTTGATGGCAAAAGGCTTACCCCCTATTTAGTGGGACTTAAACATGTGTGCTATAGGTCAACTATATTTTAGGTAAGAAAATAATGAAAAAGTTCCTTTACCTCCAAACACAGCCTATCTTTACATCGAAATAAAACGTATTTACCGAGCTAAAACAAAAGAGTCGGATTTAAATTGATAATCCGCCACCCCATTCTCGGACGGACGCGGCTTGCGCCGGATGCTCACCAATTATAAAATGTTCACAACAGCCAGCCCGCCACCGCTGTGCTTGGAACGTGGAACAAAAAGACTGCACGGGAAACTTAGTGGACGATTTGTTTTTTTTTTATCTGCAACGCTCTGCCTGCCATTTTTTTTCTTGTTTTGTAAAGTTTCAAACGATTCTAAAGTGCTTTTTTTATCAGTTTCTGTTCTAGTGTAGTGTTAATTTTTCATTTAGTTGTCGATGACACTTTGGTAATGATTGCTATTGCTTTTGTTTCTAAGGAAAGCGGTGTCTTCATATTATGTCAGCCGTCATGACATTTGTAATTTTAAACAAAAAATAATAATAATTTTAAAGAAATCTACAATGTTAAAAAAATATATATATATATTTTTAATATATTGTTATTTTATTTTTAAATGTTCTTTTATTATATGTAGTTCGTATTTCCTTTACGTGTCTCAAATAATGTGTTATTTCTTCCGTAAGAGTACATATTATAATCTTATTTTTACTCGGCTCCCGATTAATCTTTTGTTGGTTTAAGAAGACATAAAAATTAAACAATAAAAATAAAATGTGCACATCACCTGGTTTGAACAAACCCATCGACTAGATCAGGAGCTCCAAATATATTTTTATTTTGTAAATGCTCACTACATAATTATTGTACATTTTTCGACAATTTTTTTTCGTATTCACCCTTAAATACGGCCTTACATCTTTCTTTTATATGCTGTATAACTAAGAAATAATAATATAAGCGACTTAGCCCTTTATGTTCCGGGGTAGCGGTAACCCTTTCGGACAATCCCGCTTAACTATGGGTATTCTGCGTAACCCTTATGGGAAACAAGGCGTTATGTTATGTAATAATATTAGCTTATTGAGTTGTAAACTACCTGTTGGTTAGCAAAACGATACGTTTCTGATACAGAAACCGTAAGGGACGATCGACGTACTAGTTTAACATAACAGAAAATCATCAATATACCCTAATCCTATTCACAAAAAATACTCATATGAAATCCTAAGAAGCCATAGAAAGTTTTATTTCTGATATTCGTAAAGGATTTTTCCACAATATCGTATTATTTATTTAGGTCCGGATATAGGGGATTCCGTCTTTTATCCCTGGCCGAAATATGGGTTGGCTTACGGTGTATTGTTATTTTATGTACAAATAAAATATGTATTCGAAAGCAATCCAATGGCTAGAATTTATGAATAATTATGTTTGTTGCAATAACTGTTTGTTATTATTTTTTGTAACGATCGTGGCAGGCATGGTGGTACAGAGGCGGCCAGCACATCCAGTTACACCAAACTTTCAAACTTTAATAGATTTTCAACTTTATTACGAAAGGATTAGGTTCATGTTCAATTGGGAATATTTGACAGTTTCGGATAGCTGACGTCTGTACAACAGCATACAGGAAATGTTGACCCCGTTTAGCTTATTTTAATTTATTTATTTATTTAATAACCAACCTAAATTAACAGTTTGCACTAAACATACAAGTTAAATAGAAGCGGTATCACACTGTTAATGTGAATACCGCTCTCACCAGAAATATAAAGCCGAAGCTTGGCCAGCCAGGCCAGTTCCTCAAATTATGTGTAAAAATGATTCCGATATCATATTGACAGATTAAACAATTTAATTGTGCAAAAATCTCAGCGTGAAAACTTAGTTGAAACTTACTTAGCTTGAAGTGTTTTTTTTTCATACGGGAAAAAAAACAGTTAAATCTATATTATTGTTTATAAACGGAAATAACTAAAATTTAATAAATACCTACACTACCCACTACGTTTTACATAGATTGCAACTTAACTTTGATCGAGTGCTTTGTCAACAGTGCCAATTAAAGTGTTTAAAGTGAGCTGTATAGTTTCATTGGGTGGAAAGACACCTCATTTCATGCTCACTTCACCTAAGCTTTCACAGTGAGATTTTTACAGAATAGATCGGCTAGTAGAATGACAGCTCACTTCACAAAGTTTTCACGTTGACATTTTTATAAAATAGAACAGCTGAGTAAACTCAAATAGTTTAATTAGGCACACCAATTATCAATTCAAATCCGGTTTTATCCGCGTTTCGAGTATTGTGAATTAGTAATGAGGTATGGTAATGTAATTAACGTTTGACACAATACATTATTTAGTCACAGTTATGTATGCCACGTTGATACGAACTATTGACAGATTAGGATCTAATTGGCGGAATGATGGGAGTAATGCAGCATTATCGCAATTACATCGGTCCTATTGTTGTCTTCTGTTTCTGTTTAGAGGAGATCGTGGCTAAGTAATAACAGCTGCACGGATCGATTCATCAGGTTAAGCAACGCTTGCCGGGGTTGGTCCGTGGATGAGTGAACATCTTTACATATCGAGACTCATTCGTGTCTCGGAAAGCACGTTAAGCCGTTTGTCCCGGCTGTCATTCGTGGATCTTTGACAGTCGTCGTATACGGAACCGGCACCGGTAACCGGATGACCGGTTAGACTGGAAGCCAACCCCAACATAGTTGGGAAAAGGCTAGGCAGATTCATTGTTGTCTTCTGTTTAATAAAGCGTAGGTACAGGCGACAAAAGAAAGTTCACAAATATGTCAGATTGCCGCGACAATCCAAATTGGTTTTCATTTATGTAATGGAAATACCAAACAAAATTTTGTTCCACCTAGGAATCGAAACCCGGACCACGCTCGTCTTCTTCTTCTTCGTGTGTTTAGTGACTAACCTGGTATCAGAGTTTTTATGCTGCCTCTGACTTAACATCACATGCTGTTGAGAAATATTTCTCAGGCATTCCGGTTTCCTCACGATGTTTTCCTTCACCGATTTTAAGCAAGTGATAATTAAACAATAAACACATAAATACGAAAAATCAGAGGTACGTGACTTGGGTTCGAACTCGAGACTTATGACTTGGCAGTCCAACGGTCACACCACTAGGCTATCAATACTTTTTAATCGCTCGTAATGACCACGAATAACCGTAAACGTGGAACAAGGAGTATGTATGTGAGGTTCTGTAGTTTCTGCTTACCTCCTTGGGAAAGCGTGAGTTGTGTATATGTAAAACAAAAAATGGAATATTGGCACAATAAAAAGTTTCAGCCACAGCAATATTTTATTAACTTCGCTATAATACTTTTTGCTTACGTTGAAAGCAAAACTTTTACCAACCACAGTACTAAATCGAAATAAAAAACCTAAGAGTGAAACTTTATCCATTCCATTTGCTTTCCATTTTAATTTTATTGCTTTTAAAGTAATATACGGTAAGTTGGATCGCTAACAACTTAGGTTTTGTTAAAGTTTAAACTTTATGTTGAAACAATGTTATGTACCAAATAAGTTTTAAAAGGAGCAGTGGTGGCAAAGTGGTAAGGACACGGAATTTGCAGTTGTAGGTTCGAACCCAGGCCAGCCTGAACTGATGGGTTTTAGTCAGTAAGAGTCTGACACTCCCTTCCGCTCCACCCAAAGCGGGAGGAGTCATTTGATGACTTCCCAGCATCAAAAAAAAAGGCGCTGTACTTTGTGTAAACAATTTCATCACCAATGCTCTCAAAACGGTGAAGGAAAACATCGTAAGGAAACCGGAATGCTCTGGAACAAAAAAAATCGTTGATATGGGACATCTACCAACCGTAATGGACCCGCGCGGTATATTACCGTTCTTACCTTTCCAGGTATTAACGTAGAATGGATTTGAATCTTTGGCACACGGATGGAACATGGCCTGGGTTAGGACATGGGATATTTTTATCCCGGTAGCACGATCCCCATAGAGGAGGCATAATTACAGACCTTCACTCAAGCGAAGCCTTGAAAAACGGGGTGTTTTCTCGCGGTCCACGAGGGTTTGTTATTGCTGTTGGTCCTACTGAAGTTTTGAAACCAAAATATACCTCCTGTATAAAGAAATTGACTAGATGCATGCCTCGGATTCAGTCTTCAAACAGACTGTCTTTTCACCATAAGTAAATAGGGTTCATCAAAAAAGTTCAACCGTGTGTAGTTCAACAAACTACAGTGCAACAATGAAAACTTTATGGAGGCATTGTACCCTTTATGCATGGTCACACTGGTGTACTCTGCATCAATTTGAATGCAACGTTCTCTTTAGTACGAAACTTCTACATAGTAGCGAAATATGACTAAATACGCTTTAGTCAAAGTTTGTAATTATATGTGACTTGGTTCATCAAACAGTTATACTGTATTTCTACTACAGTATCCAATTTGGGAAACAAACACGGGACGAAAATTATGATGTTTCATATCAATCATACACTTTTAGTTAAGCCTATACGTATTGATCTTTGTATAATACGCATAAGACATGAATAATAATAAAAAAATGCTTCAGAGCCACATACATTACCTAAGAATCTTAATCTTAGTCACGACATTTGTTTACAAAATGAGACAACTAAAGAAAAATACACTATACAAAATATTGGCTGCAAAACATTGTGATGATTGCTCAAATAGAGGGGCTCATGGCTAAGTAGCCTCTTGATTGATCAAGGTTATACTTTTTTTTGAGGGTGGGGAATCATCCAATGCATTCTCCCGCTCTGTGTGGAGCGCAAGGGAGTGTCAGACTCTTACTGACTAAAACCCATCCATGTTCCTTCCTTAGTCCTTAATGCTCTGGGGTAGCGACAACCCTTTCGGACAATCCCGCTTACCCGGCAGGCTCGGCCTTAACGGGCCCCTTCAGAGGTTATACTTGCGGAAGTTATTCGGTTAATGAATGACCATTTCTTTCATACCAGCTATATACAGGTTGAATTTAAATTCATGAGCAATATTTAAAGGGGTACTCATCATTATGTACAACTTTTACTATGGGAACAAATCTGAAATCGCAAAAAAAATCAGTTCCCTACATTTTGCCGAGTTATGCGAGCATAAAACTATTATGGAACTTTTTTTTCGAAGTTCTGCATAATGATATATAAAATGAACCCTTAAAATACTGCCCATGACTTCAATTTCACCCTGTTTATGGTCCCACATACCAGGCGATGAATCTGCTGAACGCCCTGATTGCTCAGGAGGCGGATGTTGACATCCTTTTACTGTTTGCTGTTAAATGTTGTTGTAAGTCAAAATCAAATCATTTATTTCAAATAGGCACAAGAAAGGCACTTTTGAACGTCAACGTGTATGTGCAGCAAATAATAAATTAATCAATCTGCGTAGCTTTTTTCCAACTATGTTGGGGTCAGCGTCCAGTCTAACCGGATGCAGATAAATACCAGTTATTAACATGGAGCGACTGCCTATTTGACCTCCACAACCCAGTCAGTAACTGGATAATACGATACCCTTGGGTAAGACTGTCTGTCAGACTTTCGGGCTTCTGACTACCCGTAACGACAGTCAAAGATCCACGAATGACAGTCGGGACCAACGGCTTAACGTGCTTTCCGAGGCACGAAGGAGTTTCGATAACTAAAGATGGTCACCCATCCACGAACCAACCCCGGCAAGCGTAGCTTAACCTGATGGATCAACGGCTAAATGCAGCAAGTAATTTGTATAAACAAATAAGTAATAAACTACTCCGAAGTGTTAAAAGAGACTTTGCAGGACCGCATTAATCCGAATTATGCTAATCGCAACCACGATATACACTAAACAAATAATTTCGTTGTTCAAACACAAAGCTAAGCATTAGCAATTCAATTGTCCCTGGTATCATAACGAGCTACGGGCAAAACGATTTAAGGGTGGTACACACTGGAAGCAGCTGCAAGATATGTGGAATTGTGCAGCAGCTCTCGACGGTATAGCTGAACTGACTCGAAAGTAGATGACTGTGTTAGAAAAAAACTTTTTCGGGCATAACGCTTTTTCGTTACGTGACGATATCTACCAGTTTACTTCTACCGCAAACCGCGTTGAAAAACTTCGCCCCAAAATATAAAAATCTGTAGTGTCATTCTGTAAAAATTTAACAGAGAAAACTTAGGTAAAGTGAGACATTATTCCACCTGATGCTAAGGATTTTCCAATTCAATTCAAATTATTAATTGCAAACCATAATGTACCTATACAAGCCTTTTTCTTTTCCATTTTAATACTGTACGTCTGATTTCGAATCCCACATCGCTGGACGACTCTCAACCTCATCGATAAATTCTTCAACCTGATGTTTATTATACCTGAACAAAAACTACGTCCGAATCTCCAATATAATGGTCTGTGGTGCGGATCGTCGCTAGTCAATCGAGCAACTGATGCGCGGCCGCAGCTCGGGTGTAGTGCTGCAATCGCGCGATTTTTATTTATATGGATTGACAAAGAAGCGCGTCGGCAGCCGTGCTACCACCGCACGTCACTTTGCGGTAAATTTGAAAGCGTCTGTCGTCAAAGTCAAATTGTTACCATGGTTACCAAATTAAAGTGAAGCTACAAAATTACACCAGCACAAACGCATACCGTGTGCCCCATCCATTAGTCCTGCACCCAGCGCTCGCAAATTATACTGTTAGATTGCTAATGCGTGTATTAAATTTTATTGTATGAGCGTACAAAGTGCTCTAATTATGCAATTTTACACACTTGTATAATGCTGGTTTAGTTATGGCTAGATTAGTATTATATTATCTGTGGTTGTAGTTAATGTCTGGTCAGTTTGACTAGGAGCATCTATGAACAAAGTTCATAATTATCAGCTTGAATATCAGTTTTAGTTGTCATTTTGTTATGTTCCGTAACAAGTTAGAGTGGCAGTAGACTGGCTATTTTCGTCGAAGGACTGATGGTCAGTAAAGCAGATTTGGAAATCTTGGAATGGAGACCGCGTATGACAAGCGTAGTGTTGAACGACCCCAGCTGGATTGACCGACAACCTGTCGCCGAACCAACCGGATACCATAAAAGTAGAGGGTGTTATTTTATCAGTCCGCGGGGCCAACCACCACCTCGATAGCAATGGCAGCCTAGCGGTGTGACCGTCGGACTGCCAAGTCATAGGTCTCGAGTTCGAACCCAAGGCACGCACCTCTGATTTTACGCATTCATGTGCGTATTGTATAATTATCACTTGCTTATAATCGGTGAAAGAAAACATCGTGAGGAAAGCAGCATGTCTGAGAAATATTTCTCAACAGCATGTGAAGCTAAGTCAGAGGCCCATGGGCAGCATTAAAAACTCTGACACCAGGTTAGTCACTAACCACACGAAAAGAAGAAGAAGCCTATAATGTTACCACTCCTGGGACACAGGCCTCCACTCTAAGAGAGGGAGTGGGCCTTAATCCACCACGGTTGGCAGATGTCTTCGAATTTTTGGGTCTAAGACATTTTTTGCCGGTTTCCTCACGATGGTTTCCTTCACCGTTTTATAAGCAAGGGACAATAATTATACAATACGCACTTGAATCCGAAAAGTCAGAGGTGCGTGCTATAACTGCTATTCAGACCAACGTTAGAATTGTATTAATTCTGCAATATTAAAACATCCTAGGTTTTGAAAAATATTGTCTTGTGTTATAATCTTTTCATTTAAGAATTCGGTCATGTCAATTTGTAAATCAGAATCATAAACAACAAATACATGAATAAACGGATGATTTAATTTTAAATTGTTTTTGATTACTTTTATAAATCTTTCATCACGGATGCTCTTTACTTTATGCATCCTTCTCACATTTATATTATCAACATTAATGATGTAACCCATATTTTGTAACCATATTCTGATTTAAAAGGGTGTCCGTGGAGTTTCTTACCCGTTCTTCTCCCCAAAACATACACGTGAGCAACTAGCTTCATCTTTCTGACTGACCGACCCCTTGTGACCCGACAGTCCAAAAGTGCCTGTGATTGGTTTATTTGAAATAAATACTTTGAAGTTTGATTTAAAAAGATTGCAAGCCCACTTGGCTTCCGCAACTTACCCGTCTCTAACGACCGGCTTGCAGTTTCAATATCATATCATAGGGTTGGCCGTTCCTGCCGGGTAAGCGGGATTGTCCGAAAGGGTTACCGCTACCCCGGAACATAAAGGACTAAGGAAGGAACATGGATGGGTTTTAGTCAAAAGTCTGACACTCCCTTCCGCTCCGCACAGCGAGAGGGGTCATCTGATGATTTCCCATCCTTAAAAAAACCTACAATACAAGTTAAACCCGATCGTCCGCGTGTGTCTCATTTAGATAAGGTACGGCTATAATTTAGTATTACACCAAATCATTCAAATTTTTCAGTAATCCTTCTGAAAGTTTCGACTTTCAGCTTTCGCAAGTAGACAACCCTATTGCACAATGAACGCAGTATCCGGAACAAGCGAAAAGTAGTTTCAAACTCCGAGAACCACTTTTGAAAATTTTCAAAGAAATGAATTCAAAAGATTGGACGGTAAAATGGAATTTTTGCATTGTAGCGTTGACAGAGCATGATAGGGGAAGTTTTGCGCCTAGGGAGAAATAGAGCAATGTCTTTTATTTCATCACTTAAGGCTTTAAAAAGGGCACTGATTACCTTATTTGTGCAGCATATGCAAATGTCCTGCAGATCTAGTAGTGCAGTGCGCGAGTCGTTGAGCTCTCAAGGTGAGTTTAAACAACTCGTGATAACGCAGGCCGAGTCAAGCTCAGCGCGAAATTGAATTTATGGGCAATATTTTAAGGGGTAATTGTACAGTCACGAGCACCAATATGTATACACTGAGCAACTTTAAAAAGTGAATTGCTGCTTCTGCATTAGTTGTAATTATATGTTGTTATGGACATAGTCTTCTTCTTCTTCTTCTTGAGGTTTTGGTTTCCGCACTCAGTCCTTGGCGGACCATTGTGCGTGGGCCATGGCGGCCTGTGGCGGTTATTCCAGCCAGCCCACCTCCTTCCAGAAGTTGATGACGTCTCCTGGTCTGTGTAATATTTCTGTAAAAGATTTAGGTGTTCCAATGGTTTGTGTCCTAATCTGTGTGACTCCTGTGCACTCAAAGAGTACGTGCGCGACGGTTTCTTCAGCCTCCATGCAGGCCCTGCACAGAGGACTGTCCGTTATGTCTATTGTGTGGAAGTGTTTGTTTAGTGAGCAGTGTCCCGTGATGGTCCCCGTCATCAGGCGCAGGCCGGTTCTGTTCAGGCGGAGTAGCCGTCTGGTTAACCTTTTATCCAGGGATGGCATGGCCTCCCTGGATTGCCTGCAGCCCGGTGACGAGGTCCACCATCTCTCCGCTTGTGTGTGTGTGATTTCTTGTAGCCATCTGCGTAGCTGGTTGAAGGGAATGGGTATGACGGGTTCCGGTCCGCAGGCTGGCGTACTGGAGGCTCTCCTCGCTAGCTCGTCAGCTGCGTCGTTACCTAGTGATCCGCTATGTCCCTTTATCCATTGTAGTGTCACTTTGTTGCGGTAGAGTACTGATATACGTTCTAGTGCGTTGTGACATTCTAGTGTTAGTTTTGAGGTGTGGTGTTGTTTCTTTAGGGATTGCAGGACCGAGGCGCTGTCGGAAACTATGCGTATTTGCGCATCGGTGACTTTCCTGGCTTCTATAGCGTGTGCCGCCTGTATGACGCCCACGCACTCCGCCTGGAAGACGGTGTTGTGCTTGCCCAGTGGGCTGGATATGTGTATGTTAAGGTCTCGTGAGAACACCCCGACTCCGCTTCCGGAGTCGGTCTTGGAGCCGTCGGTGTATACTCTTAGTTCTTCCGGACCAGAGTAGTCACACTGTTCTTCGATAAGTGATATTTCATAGTGTTTTTGAAATTGGTGTTGTTTTGGGGCTCTATCGCAGGGTGACGCTAGCATTGGTTGATGTCTGATTGCGTCATCCCTTACCCGTGTGTGCTTTACTTTGGAATCTTTACTTAGGGTTCCTGCTATGTTTAGCCGAAAGGCGGCCATGGTTGCCTCCTCTCGCACGATGAGGTGTAGAGGCGGCAGTCCTAGCATCGCCTGTAGGGCAGCTGTAGGCGTTGTTCTCATGCAGCTAGTAATAGCTACACAAGCAAGTCGCTGCAGTTTCTCAAGTTCTTTTTGGGTTGTGCTTAAGTTTGTTCTGGGCCACCATACTAGTGAGCCATATGTGATGGTTGGTCGGATGACCGTGGCGTATAGCCAGTGTGTGATTTTGGGTTTAACACCCTAATTCCTGCCCAGCAGTTGTTTGCATTGCCACAGTGATATGGTGGCTTTTGTGATCATATGTTTAGTATGCCTTGCCCAGTTCAGCTGACTATCCAGAAAGATTCCCAGATATTTGGTCTCAGTTGATAGGCTTAGGGTTGTTCCGAAGAATCGGGGTAGTTGTAGTGTGGCCATTTTCCTTTTTTTGGTGAAGAGGATCAGCTCGGTCTTCGTTGGGTTCACTGATAGTTGGTGTCTGTGGCACCAGTCCTCTACTATTTTCAAGGCTTGGCGCATGAGGTTGCATAGTGTGTTTTCATGTGTGCCGTTTATTATAATGGTTATGTCGTCGGCGTAGCCTACTGTGTAGTAGCCTTTTTCGTTGAGTGTTTTTATGAGGCTGTCAACGACCAGGTTCCATAGTAGCGGTGAGAGGACGCCCCCTTGCGGGCATCCTTTCGCTACGATGGCCCTTGTGGTGTCGTTTACTGTAAGTTGTACAGCTCTCATTTTGAGCATATTGGTGATCCAGCCGTTCAAGGTTGGGTCTATCTTGTGGTTGTTGAGGGCCATGTTGATGCTTTTGAAAGTGGTTTTATCAAAGGCGCCCTCTATGTCGATGAAGGCAGCCAGGGACGAGCATTTGTGGTCCACTGCGCATTCGATCTTGGAAACCACGCTGTGTAGCGCGGTTTCCGTTGATCTGCCTGCGGAGTATGCATGTTGTTGTTTGTGTAGTGGTTTTACTCTGAGAGGTCCGTCTCGGATGTACCTATCACAGAGTCTCTCGAGGGTTTTCAGTAGGAATGATGTGAGGCTTATTGGTCTGTAAGCTTTGGGTTGTGTGTAGTCGGTCTTACCCGGTTTGGGTATGAAGATGACTTTCACTTCTCGCCATGCGAGAGGTACATATTTGAGTGCTATGCTGGCTTGTTATATCTCTACCAGCCATGGTGTCACTTGGTCTAGTCCCCACTGCAGAAGGGCTGGAAAGATGCCGTCCAGCCCTGCAGACTTATACGGTTTAAAGGTGTCGATTGCCCACCTTATCCGCTCTGCTGTGACTATTTTGTGGGCTCTGGACCAGTCTAGGTCTGTTGGGGTCCATTCTGGTTCTGCTTCCCATTCCTTGTCCTCTAGGAGTTTGCAGTCCGGGAAGTGGGTCTCGAGGAGGACCCTACATGTTTCTTGGTCTGTTAATGTGTATGATTTGTCCGGTTTTATCAGCACACCCAGGGTTTGGTTCTGATCTGTTGATAAGATTTTCCTTACCCTGGCGGCTTCGTTGTTTGTTTCAATGGATTCACAGAAATTCCGCCATGCTGTTCTCCTGGCAGTTCTGATTTGTTTTTTGTACGTGTATTGGGTTTCTTTGTATAGTTCCCAGTCTTCCGGTAGTCTGGTGTTTTTGGCTCTGTTGAATTGTTTGCGTAGTGTGTCTCTGAGTTTGCTGAGTTCGGCGTTCCACCAAGGCGTCCTCTGACCGCTTGTTTGTGGCGCCCTTAGCTTACAGCATGCGTGGTAGGCTTCGGTTAGGTATCTAGATAGTGTTGAAACAGTGTATTCTAAGTGTGCTTGGTCCCTTATGGGTGTTTGCGCTACGTGTCTGGCTAGCATGGAAGCTAGGAGACGTTTGTATCCTGGGACATCGGTGCGTCGCGGGTTTCGCTTGGGCTCAGGTTTTGGTGTGTTTGTGGCTAGTGTGAAGCGGATTCTCCTGTGATCAGAACAGGATGGTTCGTTCGACACATGCCAGCCTGTGATGAGTTTTGTAGCAGATTCTGTGGCTAGTGTCAAATCTATGATTGTTTGACCTCGTACCGTGACCCAGGTGGGTTCCGAGCCACGATTTATAATATTAAGGTTAGTGGAGAATAAATATGTGGATAATACCTCTCCCCTGGTGTTTGATACGTCACTACCCCAGAGCGGGTGGTGTGCGTTCGAGTCGGTGCAGATGATGAGGTCCATCTTAGTGAGCTCGCAGTGTTGCACCAAGTCGGCCAACTCTTTTGGTGGGCAGGTTGTGTCTTCGCCTGGCATGTATGCGGAAGCCAGTACAACATCTGGGACGTTGCTGTCCGTTTGGAGCCTGACGGCTGTCAGGTCTCTGGAACAGAACTGGGTGAGTGGTGTGATAGGAACCTGTTTGGGTGTGTAGATACAGGTTCTGGGTTTGTCAGGGTTGTGTGTGTTGAGAGTTATCTTACCTCCGATGTTACTGAGGCCGCATATCTTGTTGTTCCTGATCCACGGCTCCTGGATCAGTGCGATGGTTTGGGGGTTTTCCTCCAGTGCCCTGCGTAAGCTGGCCGTGGCAGTTTGGCTATGTTGGAGGTTGGTCTGGATGATGTGTATGGGCGACGGTGGTGGTGGGGAAGGGTTAATCGGAGATGGATCCATCCGAAGATCTCTCCGCGTTCTCCTCCCTGTAGTCGTCTGCGTGTTGGTCGCCTGGCGACGAAGCTAACAGCTGTTCGTTCCAGCCAGGTGACTCAGGTGGGATGGCGTCCTCTTCGTCGGCCATGGCCGCACGGGCCATGACCTCCTCTAACTTCACCATGTCCGTGTCGTCTGCCTTAGTGTCAGTAGTGGTCGGTTTCTTGTCGTCGGGTTGGGGGTCTGAGGGTAGGGGCCTGGGCCAGAAGCGCACGTATATCGACCCGAGCAGGTACGATATCCGGCGCTCCCGGGCCAGGAGTCTCTCGGCTTCCTCCGGTGGCACACCTACGGTCAGGTACGTCCCGTAGTTGTCGCCACCGACGGTAGTCGCCCTGTACAGTGACCACCCGGCGATGTCATACCAAGCATTCTGACGTATCAGAATGCTTTGCAGACGCGCTATGTCGCCCTTGTACCTAGGGACAAAAAGCGAGGCGCGAACACGGGTGGGCACTTCAGACTGCTTGACAACTGTCAGGGGAAGGTCGGTGTCAGGGAGCGTTAGCTTTGGCACGTTCTGAGTGATCCAGGTCAGGGCAGTGTCGTCCTCGCACCACAGCTGCACGGTGCCTTCCGCCACCCGCGGGTAACCGCGGAAAGCAGGAAGTGGTGTAGTCGGGTCTGTGTCCAACATCATGTTCTCAAGTTCGGTTTTAATGTGCTCTGCCTCCGTTCTGGTCAGGTCTCTGGAGGGGGGAGGGAAGCAGATCGCTACGGCCAGCCGCGCCGGAATGTCCTTCGTGGCTCGCGCGTAGGTTCTCTGCTCTCCTTGAGCGGAGTGGACTCTTAGTCGCTTGGCGTCCCCCTGTAGAGTTGACGGTGAGGCCGTATCATCAGGGCGCACCCTCTTCGCCGGTCCGGTACCACTTGGTCCAGGTTGCGGGTCAGAGGTGCCAGCCACGGTGGTAGTGGCCGATGACGGCTTCGCGACTACGACTCCAGCCCGCTTTCATATGGACATAGTATTTGGGAACCCATACAGCGCTGGATTTACCCTAGGGGCAGTCGGGGCGAGTGCCCAGGGCGGCAGATTTTTTAGGGCGGCAAAATTTCGAAAGTGAAAAAAATGGTTTTAGTCTTATCAAGATACCTCAATATAAATTAAAAAATTCTATGAATTAATACTTTTTTGAAATTATTTTGATTATTGTGACAGTTGTCATTATGTCGAGTTTTATTAAACGCGTTTTTACATGACAAATATGTCAAGATTGCAATAACCCGTGTCAGTGGTGGATTTACAGATTTGCCGCCCGTAGGCTATTCCGTTGTGCCACCCACAAATTTTGATACCATAGTCCACAATCAAATATCAGTTTTCTATCAATAAAATTCCAACTTTATGATTTGTGCTCCATCATCCTCGTTACATCAACTTTTCCCGTATCATTGTGAAATATGGTACTGTGTTAGATCCTCTCTAGCTACTCCTCAAAGAGAGGTCTTACGGTCACTATCGTGGTGATCACTATTTGTTAGTATTATAATTTTATTTAAATTATAAAAGCATTATAATACTTTTTTGTGTATAATATATTTTTTTTAAATTTACAAATCAAAATAAAAAAATTATAGTCACGTAACTTTGTCACTGTCACGTGATTGTGTGACCGAAACACGTGACTGTGTGACAGAGGCACGTCATCGTGTGTCCTAGACACGTGAATGTGTGTCCGAGGCACGTGACTGTGTGTCTAAGGCACGTGACTGTATGTCTGTGTCACGTGACTGTGTGTCTGTGTCAAGTGACTGTGTGTCTGAGGCACGTGACTGTGTGTCTGAGGCACGTGACAGTGTGTTTGAGGCACGTGACTGTGTGTCTGAGGCACGTGACTGTGTGTGTAAGGCAAGTGACTGTGTCACGTGACTGTGTGTCTGTGTCACGTGCCTGTTTGTCTGTGTCACGTGACTGTGTGTCTGTGTGTCTGAGTCACGTGACTTTGTTTCTGAGTAACGTGACTGTGGCACGTGACAGTGTGTCTGAGTCACGTGACTGTGTGACTGAGGCACGTGACCGTGTGTCCGAGGCATGAGACTGTGTGTCTTTGTCACGTGACTTTGTTTCTGAGTCACGTGTCTGCGTGACTAAGGCACGTACAGTACTTCCAAATTAACAATGCACATGCAGATCTTCGCTAATTGTCGTATTCCCGGAAACACCTGAATCATTGAATCGTTCGAGTCCTAAACAATGCACTTTCATTTTGCACCTTGTTCGAAAGAAATAGGAGTCAATATCATGTGTACACAATCGAAAACAATTCGGGCGGTCGGCGGTCAGTCAAAGGTCCGTCAGTCGTCTTGTTATATTGGTGGTGACTGCACGTGTTCTCTTTGTCTGGAATTATATAGAGCTGCTATTACACACCGTTCTTGGTTTTGTTTTCAAAGGTGAATTAAATTTCAACTTTAATTATCTTATTCAAATTTAAATAGTTAATTTTGTAAAATATTTAAAAATACTAACGTTTTTCTCGTTTTTACAATATTAAAAAATTAAAAATACCTACGTAAAATACATATTAAGTACTAGAACAAACATATTAAAAATCAGATTTAGGCTTATATTAATTATAGCTCGCTATTTACTTACATGGAATTATTGAATCAAATTTCGTTACTGATAAATCAATATTTATCTCTTTTAGGACAAAACACATAATCTTACTAAATTATGCATGAAGAAAATGCACTTAACCACTCTATATACATATCGGCTTCCGACGCTCGGGGAAAACGACCGTTGCCGAACAGTGGCGAAGATTTCTATGCGCATTATCACTTTTGGAGACCTGTAACAGTGTGTCTGAGTCACGTGACTTTATCTCTGTCACGTGATTGTGTGTCCGAAACATGTGACTGTGTGTTTGAAGCACGTGACTGTGTGTTCGAAGCACGTGACTGTGTGTTCGAACCACGTGACTGTGTGTCTGAGCAACGTGACTGTGTCTGAGGCACGTGACAGTGTGTCTGAGTCACGTTACTTTGTCACTGTGTCACGTGATTGTGTGTCCGAGCCACGTGACTGTGTGTCTGAGGCACGTGTTTGCGTGTCTGATGCACGTGACTGGGGGTCTGAAACACGTGACTGTGTGTTCGGAGAACATGACTGTGTGGTGTGTGTCAGAGTCACGTGACTGTGGCACGTGACAGTGTGTCTGAGTCACATGACTGTGGGACTGAGGCACGTGACCGTGTGTCTGAGTCACGCGACTTTGTGTCTGAGTCACGTGCTTGTGTGTCTGAGTCACGTGACAGTATGTTTGAGGCACGTGACTGTGTGTCTGAGGCACGTGACTGTGTGTGTAAGGCACGTGACTGTGTGTCTGTGTCACGTGACTGTGTGTCTGTGTCACGTGACTGTGTGTCTGTGCCACGTGCCAGTTTGTCTGTGTCACGTGACTGTGTGTTTGTGTCACGTGACTGTGTGTCTCAGGTACGTGACAGTGTGTCCGAGTCACGTGACTTAGTCACGGTCACGTGATTGTGTGTCCGAAACACGTGACTGTGTGACAGAGGCACGTGATCGTGTATCCGAGGCACGTGACTGTGTGTCTGAGGCACGTGTTTGCGTGTCTGATGCACGTGACTGGGGGTCTGAAACACGTGACTGTGTGTTCGGAGAACATGACTGTGTGGTGTGTGTCAGAGTCACGTGACTGTGGCACGTGACAGTGTGTCTGAGTCACATGACTGTGGGACTGAGGCACGTGACCGTGTGTCTGAGTCACGCGACTTTGTGTCTGAGTCACGTGCTTGTGTGTCTGAGTCACGTGACAGTATGTTTGAGGCACGCGACTGTGTGTCTGAGGCACGTGACTGTGTGTGTAAGGCACGTGACTGTGTGTCTGTGTCACGTGACTGTGTGTCTGTGTCACGTGACTGTGTGTCTGTGCCACGTGCCAGTTTGTCTGTGTCACGTGACTGTGTGTTTGTGTCACGTGACTGTGTGTCTGAGGTACGTGACAGTGTGTCCGAGTCACGTGACTGTGTGACTGAGACACGTGCCTGTGTGTTCAAGTCACGTGACTGTGTTTAAGGCACGTGACTTTGTGTCTGTATCACGTTACTGTGTCTCTGAGTCACGTGCTTGTGTGTCTGCGCCACGTGACTGTGTGTCTGAGGCACGTGAATGTGTGTCTGAAGCACGTTACTGTGTGTCTGTGTCACGTGACTGTGGGTCTGTGTCACGTGACTGTGTGTCTGAGGCACGTGACAGTGTGTTTGAGTTACTTGACTTTGTGTCGATGTCACGTGATTGTGTGTCCGAGCCACGTAACTGTGTGTCTGAGAAACGCGACTGTGTGTCTGAGTCACTTGACTTTGTTTCTGAGTCACGTGACTTTGTGACTAAGGCACGTGACAGTGTGTCCAAGTCACGTAACTTTGTCACTGTCACGTGATTGTGTGACCGAAACACGTGACTGTGTGACAGAGGCACGTCATCGTGTGTCCGAGGCACGTGACTGTGTGTCCGAGGCACGTGACTGTGTGTCTAAGACACGTGACTGTATGTCTGTGTCACGGGACTGTGTGTCTGAGTCACGTGACTGTGTGACTGAGACACGTGCCTGTGTGTTCAAGTCACTTGACTGTGTTTAAGGCACGTGACTTTGTGTCTGTATCACGTTACTGTGTCTCTGAGTCACGTGCTTGTGTGTCTGCGCCACGTGACTGTGTGTCTGAGGCACGTGAATGTGTGTCTGAAGCACGTTACTGTGTGTCTGTGTCACGTGACTGTGGGTCTGTGTCACGTGACTGTGTGTCTGAGGCACGTGACAGTGTGTTTGAGTTACTTGACTTTGTGTCGATGTCACGTGATTGTGTGTCCGAGCCACGTAACTGTGTGTCTGAGAAACGCGACTGTGTGTCTGAGTCACTTGACTTTGTTTCTGAGTCACGTGACTTTGTGACTAAGGCACGTGACAGTGTGTCCAAGTCACGTAACTTTGTCACTGTCACGTGATTGTGTGACCAAAACACGTGACTGTGTGACAGAGGCACGTCATCGTGTGTCCGAGGCACGTGACTGTGTGTCTGAGGCACGTGACTCTGTGTGTAAAGCACGTGACTGTGTGTCTGAGGCACGTGACTGTGTGTCTGAGACACGTGCCTGTGTGTTCAAGTCACGTGGCTGTGTCTAAGGCACGTGACTTAGGTTTAAAGAATCTTTATTTCTCATAAGAACATGATACAGTTCACTTACATGAGATTTAATTTTTAACATAAATAATCGTCGTCTAATGACGAAGCATGCAGATTGTAGAATAAGTAAAACTATTAACAACAACATAATTATGAGATAAACAGCAAACAAGCAAGAGTGTGGGTAGTTACATAAAAAAAGTTAGTACAGCTGGCCAATTTGACACCAAGGTACCCTCATATACTGATTATTCACTTTGTGAGGAACAAAAACAACGATTAAGAAGCGAACTACTGTGTGAATGTATTTGTGTGTGCTAGCTTAGTGCGTGCACGCGTTTGTTTGCTTGTGTGCGTCAAGTATAGTCTCGGAGACCGCTAATCATTTTTAATTTTGATTTTATAATTTTAATTATTACGTGTGAGTTCTGATTTTATGTGTTGTTATTTTGTGTTACTTAAATGTATTTTATTATTTGATTTTTATTTTTATATAAGTATTTTATACTGTATTTACAGGACTTTGTGTCTGTATCACGTTACTGTGTCTCTGAGACACGTGCTTGTGTGTCTGCGCCACGTGACTGTGTGTCTGAGGCACGTGACTGTGTGTCTGAGTCACGTGACTGTGTGACTAAGGCACGTGACAGTGTGTTTGAGGCACGTGACTTTGTTTCCGAGTCACGTGACTGTGTGACTGTATCACGTGATTGTGTGTCCGAGCCACGTGACTGTGTCCCTGATGCACGTGTCTGGGAGTCCGAAACACGTGACTGTGTGTCTGAGAAACGCGACTGTGTGTCTGAGTCACGTGACTTTGTTTCTGAGTCACGTGACTTTGTGACTAAGGCACGTGACAGTGTGTCCAAGTCACGTGACTTTGTCACTGTCACGTGATTGTGTGTCCGAAACACGTGACTGTGTGACAGAGGCACTTGATCGTGTGTCCGAGGCACGTGACGGTGTGTCTGAGGCACGTGGCTGTGTGTCTGAGTCACGTGACTTTGTTTCTGAGTCACGTGACTGTGTGTCTGAGGCCCGTGACAGTGTGTCCGAGTCCCGTGACTTTGTCACTGTGTCACTTGATTGTGTGTCTGTGTCACGTGATTGTGTGTCCGAGCCACTTGACTGTGTATCTGAGTCACGTGACTTTATCACTGTCACGTGATTGTGTGTCCGAAACACGTGACTGTGTGTTTGAAGCACGTGACTGTGTGTTCGAAGCACGTGACTGTGTGACTGTGTCACGTGATTGTGTGTCCCAGCCACGTGACTGTGTGCCTGAGGCACGTGTTTGCGTGTCTGATGCACGTGTCTGGGGGTCCGAAACACGTGACTGTGGGTCTCAGTCACGTGACTTTGTGTCTGTGTTCAGCACTCGCTGAGTCTCTGTAACGAAAATGTGGAAAAAGCTCAGATTTATTTCTCATTAAAAAATAATTATGAGCTTTTCAGAGCAATAAACGTGATCCTTTAATTTTCCAAAAATTCGATCGAGTGAAACAAAAAAACAGCTGGCTAATTTGGCTCTTTGCAGAGTTTATGTTGACATATTGAACTGTTAAAGGCACACTTAACATTATTGGTTTTCTTAATATTTTCGATGCGGCAAGCCTCCTTGCCGGACTGCCGCCGTGGGATCTGGAGGCGACAGTCCTCGCGCGCCTGTACGCGATCTCATGGTGGCCTGGAAACAGTGACTGTCGCAACCCAGCGCAGGGCACGACACGATAGTGGCGGTAAGGCCCCTCTTTGAGGAGTTGCTAGACAGGCGTCACGGTGCCCTCACCTACCGCCTGACGCAGGTCCTCACCGGACATGGATGTTTCGGGAGGTTCCTGCACATAATCAGGCGGGAGGAAACGCCCGGGTGTCACCACTGCGAGGATCACCCAGATGACACGGTGGAGCATACGGTGGAAACATGCCCCGCTTCGGCGGAGCACCACCGTGTCCTCGTAGAGGCGATTGGCTTGATTTTTTTGTTGCTGGTTTTTCTAAGTTTGCTCAAAAATCGCTGATGCTACAAAATTTTAAAGTTCTAATCCAAAAACCTTAATTTTTTTTCCCTATACGACCATCTCGAAGTTACGGCCTGTTGAAAATTGACCAAAAATTTGAATATTTTTTTATACCCTTAATTTCTTCCAGAAGTGTATAAGTTTAATTAAATTCCAGTATTGGTGCGGATTTTTTTCCGGTGCCCAGGGGGGCATTACATTTAAATCCGGCCCTGAACCCATACTAATATGAAAAAGGTTCTATTATTACAAAGTTATCGTTATTCCACGAGAAAATCGCTTTTCAATGTTTCTAAGTGTATACATATTGGTGCTCGTGACTGTACTCATCATTATGAACAACTTTTACTATGGGAACAAATCTGAATTGGTTTGGGAAAAAAAAATCTGCTGTTCCATACATTATGCTTGCATAACGGGTCAAAATGTAGGGAACAATTAATTTTTTTTCGCGATTTCAGGTGTGTTTCCATAGTAAAAGTTATTCATAATGATGAGTACAATGATCCCTTCAAATATTATACATGAATTCAATTTCCCACTGTCTAAATACGTTTATTAAAAATATTTTTATATTTTAACTAAATTTTTTTTCCAAAAATATTAATTAAAATTAACATTAAAATAAAAACTACCGAAAGACACATTGAATTACCAAGTGGCATTGAAAACTAACTTCGCCGCCTCGATTCGACTTTCAAGAACTTTATTCACACAGTGGCTAATGTAAAGTAGGATTAGCGGAGATTCAATTAAGCCAACACAAGTAACTCCCACTAAAGTAAGACTTGAGCGTTGTAAGTTTAAGTTAGAAAGTACGTAAGTAGCGTAGTTGGTCGACGAATGAAACTTTGAGGCGCAAAGACATTACCGCAGTGCGCTGTGACTAGCTACATAACAACCTGGGAGCCAACCATACTCGTTTAAGGAGGAAGCTCTAGGGTAGCCCGCAAAATACAAATTTTCTGAAGTTTTTTGCAATTTGCTGGCCAGTATTAGGTTTTATGTTGATCAAAATATGATTCGCGGCGTAGCAAGGTCGTATTTACAGAATTGTATTTATTAAAGTCACCTATACAATCTTCTAAGTTCATAAAATCCTACGGACTTACTATTTCATGTAATCCTGACATGAGAGGACAATAGTCTAACTAAGAGAGTTGTATTGATGGTTCTTATTATTACTATTCTCTGAATACGTATTTGCTACTGAAGCGATTCATTTTTTAATAAACAAAGACTGTCCTGTTAATTGCAAAAAGCCATTGAAGGTTTAAAGTTCGCGGGCTGCCTTAGCGCATCACCTTTAATATTGCTTTAAATTGTGATAGAGATGGAACTGTATACCTCTTGTACAGTAATCCCAAATTAATAATGCACATGCAGATCTTCGCTAATTGTCGTATTCCCGGAAACACCCGAATCATTGAATCGTTAGAGACCTAAACAATGCACTTTCATTTTGCACCTTGTTCGAAAGAAATAGGAGTCAATATCATGTGTACACAATCGAAAACAATTCGGGCGGTCGGCGGTCAGTCAAAGGTCCGTCCAAAGAGTAATATAATAAGACTGGTCCGTCTGTCGTCTTGTTATATTGGTGGTGACTGCACGTGTTCTCTTTGTCTGGAATTATATAGAGCTGCTATTACACACCCTTCTTGGTTTTGTTTTCGAAGGTGAATTAAATTTCAACTTTAATTATCTTATTCAAATTTAAATAGTTAATTTTGTAAAATATTTAAATATACTAACATTTTTCTCGTTTTTTCAATATTAAAAAATTAAAAATACCTACGTAAAATACATATTAAGTACTAGAACAAACATATTAAAAATCAGATTTAGGCTTATATTAATTATAGCTCGCTATTTACTTACATGGAATTATTGAATCAAATTTTGTTACTGATAAATCAATATTTATCTCTTTTAGGACAAAACACATAATCTTACTAAATTATGCATAAAGAAAATGCACTTAATCACTCTATATACATATCGTCTTCCGACGCTCGGGGAATACGACCGTTGCCGAACAGTGGCGAAGATTTCTATGCGCATTATCACTTTTGGAGACCTGTATAGCTTTATTTCTTTCTGACACTAAAGTACTAATAAAATAATACTCCTCTTTGAGGTGGTGGTCTTCTTCTTAATTTCATGTTTTTAGTGACTAACCTGGTGTCAAAGTTTTTACGCTGCCCATGGGCCTCTGACTTAGCTTCACATGCTGTTGAGAAATCCGTAAAATTCCTAAAATCCGAGGTGCGTGGCTTGAAAACTCGCTTGCCTTGCGAACTCGAGACCTATGACTTGAAAGTCCGACTGTCACACCGCTAGGCTATCACTCCTATAGAGGTGCTGGCCCCGCGAACTGATGAATTAACACCCTCTACTTTTATGACATCAGGTTGGTTCGGCGTTTCATTACTCAGGTTGTCGGTCTATCCAGCTTTGGGAGTCAAACACTACGCTTTTCATACGCGGTCTCCACTCCAAGACAAATCTGCTTCACCGACCATCAGTCCTTCGACGAACATAGCCAGTCTCCTGCCACTCCAGCTTGCTTACTTAACAGAACAAATTGACAGCTAAAACAGAAATCCAACAAAAGGCATCCAATGTCCTTGATTTTCACGCCATAACTGGGCCCATAATGAAAATTTTACTATAGCTATGAACCCAGACACCCGTTAATTTTACACTTTATGATGTAATGTATCAAAATCCTAATATTGTGTCTCGTTTTATGTTGCTTTAACAGCTGAATTTTATAGTACTGAGCGCGAAAAGCGTTCACGTTTTCGAATTACCGACTGACAGTGGCGCTCGAGATGGTAACAGATCCGATTTACGCAATGTAGGTCGTGGGTTTGAATCAGTTGGGATCTAAGAAGGTATGCACTTTACTTGGTATAATGTCGGAAAACATCGTTAGGAAACTAAATGGTAGAACCATGCTAGATATTTTAAATGGATTACCTCTTCAATTTAACTAATTATCTACCTACTTAGTGTGGCGTTGAATGAATATGAATATAACACAAACATAATATGTTATTATTTTATGTGTATTTGTGTTAATCTTGCAGAAATATTATGGGGAAAACATAAAATTATCATTGACGGACTTAATTATGTCTAGTCTTTTGACTAGACATAATTAAGTCCGTCAATGATAATTTTGAGCGCGAAAAGCGTTCACCAGGGGTAGGACAATTCCTTACATTGACAGATTTGGGGTAATGTTTAAAAAATGCGACATCTGTTATCTCCATCCAAAAACAATTAGTTACTTTATGTCACCGCAGATGGCGCCACCACCGATACAAATGTAATATGTGACAAAAAATAAATTAATTAAAAATTAATTTCACTACCTAATCATTTTATTTAACACGTATTATAATTATTTGCAAATATTTGTGGAGATTACAAGCCGCGTAATAATTACGATAGCAACACAGAGAATTATTGAGTTGTTATTGATTGTCAAATTATTATATCACAAATTCACAACATTTTTTTATGTTTTAAGTCGTGGTCGTTGTTTTGTGTGTCATGTTTGTGCTTTTCTGCATAAAAATTAATCCTCGAATCCTCCTCCGTAGTGAACCTGAACCTGAGAACCAGCCCATGGGATACGCTCACGCATTGGACCCCGAGACGCATCGAGAATGGGAAGAAGCTGCTTACGATGATAATGACGACGAGTTACCTAAATGGGATGCCCTGTACAAGTTCCTACTGTCCAAGTTCCGCACGATCAAGCTTATCACGCCTGCAAATAGAGAGAAGCCTACTCCTAAGGGAAAAGAATACGCAGTTCACGTGTCCACACCGAATACTACCTCTTCAAAACCAAGAAGCTGCGCTATGTGCGAAAAGGACCATACATTATGTCATTGTGAGGAATTCATAAAACTTAATCCAGCTGAGAGGTGCGAGTACCAGAAAAAACACAACCTATGCTATAATTGTCTGGCCCCAGGACATTCCGCTTATAGATGTCGCCTGAAGATGTGCTGCCAAAAATGTCACAAACGTTATCACACGCTCACGCATTAATCCACACCATATCAACCAGACAATAAGAAACAACAAAACAATGAAGTTGAAACTAATCAAGATTCTGCAAAATCAGCGGAAACCAATGTTACACTTTCATCGCAGCTCGCTGCAAATTTGTCCACTGCATTACTGGCCACAGCTCTTGTACCAGTAAGAAATCATGACTCGGGACAAGAGACAGTGCTATGGCTTTGATTGACCACGGCTCTCAAGCAACGTTCATGAGTGAAAGAGCGGCCCAGATGTAACGATTGAACATCAGCCACACCTTTTGTATATTAACACACAAATTAATTTGAATTAAAATTTACAAATAAAGCAAGTAATTTTGTAAAAGAAAAGGATGTTTCCTTTATGTATCCGCTGTGTAACTTTTGAAATTACAATAGTGCCTATACTTAAGCTTCCTTACTAATTTGCTTCTTTTTAATTTGATAAAGTTTTACTGTGATAACAAAATCATAGTAAAACTTTATCAATAAACAAGCAAATTAGTAAGGAAGCTTAAGTATAGGCACTATAGCATAGGTAGTACCTATAGCTAGCTAGCTATAGCTACCTGTAGCTAGCTATAGCTATAGCTATACATGACAAGTTTGTGGATGGTGATAATAGATGGCGCCGATCAATTGACATTAACATTAGCTGCAAGAGGGCTCTCTATACCCGATATATTACTTTCCTCTATGGCGTTCACGTTTTCGAATTACCGACTGACAGTGGCGCTCGAGATGGTAACAGATCCGATTTACGCAATGTAGGTCGTGGGTTTGAATCAGTTGGGATCTAAGAAGGTATGCATTTACTTGGTATAATGTCGGAAAACATCGTTAGGAAACTAAATGGTAGAACCATGCTAGATATTTTAAATGGATTACCTCTTCAATTTAACTAATTATCTACCTACTTAGTGTGGCGTTGAATGAATATGAATATCACACAAACATAATATGTTATTATTTTATGTGTATTTGTGTTAATCTTGCAGAAATATTATGGGGAAAACATAAAATTATCATTGACGGACTTAATTATGTCTAGTCAAAATTCAATTTTTTTATTTTTTTTTCTAAGTATTTTTCTTAGCCCGGCTATTATCTTAGATTTTGAATTCAATTACATAACCAAAATAATGGTAAAATGTGTGACTGTGTGACATCTCACATCATCAGCTTTGTCAGTACCGCTACGTATATTTGCAGTGCTGCCATCTAGTATGAAACGCAAGCACATTTTGTGAAAGAAATGGGAGCACAACGTTGGAGTTTCAACATGATGTGCATAGATGTCACTTAGCTAAAAATGATACTAGGTTTATTAAATTATTACATAGTTATTCGTAAGTACTCAATTTATGTTTTAATAATTTATGGTCTAGGTTTAAAAAAAAACATTTTTTTTTCGTCGTTGTATTCCTTATAATCTAAGATAATATATCAACATTTGCATCATAGTTCCTGTGTATTTCTTGATGTATCAGTTAACCAAGGATATCGGATAAATTCAAATCAGCTAATATCTCGTTTCCAACCTCTTGTACGGTGTCACTCAAAAGTTTAGTAATTTCCTCCTGAAATTAGAAAGAGAAAAATAAAGTGTGTCTTCAATAAATAAAAACAAAACATTAAATAAAATCACTAGACAAAATAATATTAAGTAACCATACCTCATGGAGCTCCAGTATCCCGGGCACGAAATGCTTCAAGAATATGTTTATGAAATCGGACATGGCTGGGTCATTCATCAAGCCATTGATTTGAGGCTGTAACGTAAAAGATATAATATCATTAAGAGCAAACGTAATTCACTATTTGGGAAAGCCTATGAAAAAGGGCTTTTAAAAATAGTTTCGGGTCACAGTAAATTGGCCAAGATAAGCCTTAAGGCTTTTTATTACGGTCGCTTTTAACGTGCACATCTTTCTACATTGTTCTCACAAGTATAATTTCAATATGAATGTATCCAATACTTTTATGTCCATAGAGTTTCTTGCCCATAGTATCCTACTACTCTTTGGAATAGGCTTCATCTTTTTTGCTGACCAATCGTTAGACCATTTAAAAGTGCCTGTTATTGGTTTAATTGAAATAAAAACTTATATTTTTAAGTTTAATTCGTCTCGAAAAAATCTGCTACTTTGTCCAAGCAGGTACTGCAAGAATAGGTTCTATCTATCAAAAAATTATCTATACCCAATCTATACAATGTAGAGATAACAATACGACAATAAATGTAAACACTGGCAACACTAATGCATAGGAGTATTTTGAAACTGTCAAATAAAGCCTTTTTTTTAAAGTTGGAATGTCATCCAATGACTTCTCCCGCTCTGGGTGGAGCGGAAGGGAGTGTCAGACATTTACTGACTAAAACCCATCCATGTTCCTTCCGTAGCCCTTTATGTTCCGGGGTAGCGGTAACCCTTTCGGACAATCCCGCTTAGTCAAATAAACCCTGACAACCAAATAAAGAAAAAGTGTTTTTTTTTAAACAAACTAAATAATAGTGCTGGGCCGACTAGGGGCCAATCTTTGACTAGCTATAGTATAGCGTACAGAGACTGAGGAAGGCCTTAGATATTCGCAGTTCAATTTATTTCCCTACCTTGCATGAAGGAAATAAAATGTAGGTACAATGAAGAATTTAAAGTCACATTGTTCTTACCTCAAAACCTTTCAGAGATACTTGAACATTGCTGCTCGTAATCTGCAGGTATATGCCAGAGCTAATAGTAATCCTTGGACCCACAACTAAGGACCCGAACACTCTGGGCTCAATTAAATCGATTCTGGAAAATATGACGACAAGCCACTTTATTATCATGTTGTTGTGCAGTAAAGTTATTTTAAGCCTCTTATAGTCTCGCATCGTGAATTACTTCGGACATGTCTCAGGACGAAATGAAGAGTCAATTGAGCGTCTAGTCGTACCAGGCAGAATGTAAGCTCTAGACAAAATAATATTAAGGAAAGGATCATGACGAAGATCACCCATGCGATGGAACTACCGAATTAAATCCGCAGTGGGCGATCCATTGAATGGGTACTCCCACAGAACCTTCTATCTGTTCTGTGGGTACTCCAGATACACTAAATGTCGCGAAAAATTACGATAAATCGGTAGGCACATAACTCATGATGACCACGACCGCTCTGACAAGAGTGTCACGAAGAAGAAGAAGAAGACACAAGCATTAGGTTGCTTAGCTTGGGATGATATGGCGCTGTGTGAAATGTCCAAGGATATTATTATAAAAAAAATAAAAAATAAAATTATATCAGAAATAAATTATGTCAGAATGAACGTGTTACAAACCAACACTATACACTAGGTATATACAGTGTGAATTTTAACCTCATCTGGAGGGAATGTACTATACAGGGTGGAATTTTTAATGCCCCCTGGAGGGCAAGTACCCTTAAAACTGTAGATAGCAAATTTTACTCAAAGAAAACATTCCTTTATTTTTGAATAGAAAGAAAACTGCATTCAAAGATTTCCAAAAATTCGCTTGCCACACCCGGGAATCGAACCAACTAAAATCTGTAAAAAGTACACCCTGTACTTTTATTGCATCGATCGTTAGGATCACTTATAAGGATGAAATCTCTCGAACAAACTTGATAAATTAAATGATAGGAAAACCATGAAATCTCAAATTATTTACAAAAAATTGTAAACTAACTAATTAGTTGCTCGAAATGGGCTCCATTTTCTTGGATACACAAATTTATTCTTGTAACAAATTCATTTCTAGTAACCTTTAATATCGTGTTGTGGTGAATATTATAAATCGTGATTCTGAACTTCAACTCTCAACTCGTTTATTTTCGCATAAAATTTAATAAAAATTTGATTTTTCTATGATGTGCCTAGCCTTTTAAGAACTATGTGTGGGTAGGCTTCTTGATTTTTCACATATTCCCACAAAAAAAATCTCAACGGGTGAGATCTGGTGATCTCGTAGGCCATCTCAATGTACCGTTTGTACCAATCTTCAATCGTCTTATCTAAATAGTAACTCGTCATTTTCATGGATAAATGACGTCAATGATAAAATTATTTATTACTAACATAAGTAAAGAGATGGATCTTTAACTTAGAGCTTTAACTTGATTCATTAAATTTATAAGTTCAGATTTCATGGTTTTCCTTTCATTTAATTTATCAAGTTTCTTAGAAAGATTTTATCCTTATAATTGATCCTAACGATAAATGCAATAAAAGTACAGGTTGTCATTTTTACCGATTTTAGTCGGTTCGATTCCCGGGCGTGGCAAGCGAATTTTTGAAAATCTTTGAATGTAGTTTTCTTTCTATTCAAAAATAAAGGAATGTTTTCTTTGAGTAAAATTTGCTATCTACTGTATTAAGGGTACTTTCCCTCCAGGGGGCATTACAAAATTCCACCCTGTATATACTATACAGATTTTACTCAAAGTAAGCCTTGCTACATTATTAAAAAGAAATAAATCTAAATTCAAAGATTTTCGAAAATTCGCATGCTACTCTCGGGTTATCATACCGGCTAAAATCGGACAATTCTAAGCAAGAGAGTGATTATAATTATGTAAAAACGTACTTGCTATTGCTACGGCCTAAAACCTAACACTTACTCGTATCTGCAAACTGCAAAACACGCAAGAAAATTTGAATTCCCTGGTGCATCCTCCTTGATAAAACTCACTATCAGAATGAGACTTACTTGGCATCCCCGTTTCCAAATATATTGGTCCCCGCTGCAGAAAGAAGTAAATCGTAGTTAGCTGAAATAAGAATTGAACACTAAATTATTGAAAACATCCACATATTATAGTTTCATGATATCTTATCGTACTAAGGTGTATTAAATAGGATATGGACGCTCTGTGGCTCAGTAATAACAGCCTTGCGGATCGATCCATCAGGCTAAGCTACGCTTGCCGGGTTGGCCGTGGATGGGGGATCATCTTTACATATCGAGACTTCCTGTGCCTCGAAAAGCACGTTAATCCCTTGGTCCCGGCTGTCATCCCGATCTTTGACAGTCGGTACGAGTAGTCAGAAACTTGAAAGTCTGGCAGCCAGTCTTACGAAGGGGTATTGTATTACCCAGTTACTGACCGGGTTGTGGAGGTCAGATAGGCAGTCGCTCCATGTAAAATACTGGTATTCCGCTGCATCTGGTTAGACTGGAAGCTAACCCCAACATAGTTGCAATAAGGCTAGGCAGATTGATTGATTGATGGACGCTCTGTGTAATAAGTATTTATTTCTTTTTTTTTTAACCGACTTCAAAAAGGGAGGAGGAGTATTTTTTTATGTTTGTTCGCGCATAACTCCGTTGCTTGCCAACCGATATGAAAAATTCTTTTTTTGTTGGAAAGGGTATACTTCCCAAATGGTCCCATAAACTTTTTATCGAAATCGAATAAGCGGTTTTTGAAAAATCAATAAAAATCTAAAAAAATCCTACTTAATATATATGTGGACGATGTTCTAATACGTTCCTGTCACTGTAATTTACATACCAGGTAGTGGTATTAAAATTTTGGGGGGAGGGGGTTGGTTGTGTAGGTAGGTACCACAACTAAAAAGTGAAAAATAAAAACTTTTTTACAAAAAATAAAACCGACTTCCAAAACAAACACTACAAAGTGACAAATAATTTTGATTTCGGAAGTCGGTGGCAAAAAATGAAAATACAAAACCGAAGACACCGACTTCCGAAATCAAAATTATTTGTCACTTTGTAGTGTTTGTTTTGGAAGTCGGTTTTATTTTCTGTTTGTACAGACGCCAGTACAACAAGCTATCGCAAACCGTCAAATATTCCCAATTGAACGTGAGTCCCAAACGTCCCAACTTCCGCAATAAAGTTGAAAATCTATCAAAGAAATTTGACAGATTGGGGTTGCATTTAGTATGATACAGATATCATACTAAGTGCAAATATCACCGGTTGCACTTCTAAACTGCGTTTAAAAGCTCTCAGTGTCACTATTGACGTTGACAGATGTTAAACGTGGTTTAGATGTACTGATTGCGTTCAATTTATTGGTGAAATTTACCATAATTTATCTTTCACTTTACAGGAGTAGCAACGGCTGTAGCAATAAGTACCTTTTTTTCTCTCTCCATAGGTTCATCATCATCTGCCTAGCCTTTTCCCAACTAAGTTGGGGTCGGCTTCCAGTCTAAACGGATGCAGCTTTATACCAGTATTTTACATCTGACCTCCACAACCCAGTAATTGGGCAATACGATACCCCTTAGTAAGACTGGCTATCAGATTTTCGGGCTTCTGAAGACCCGTTATGACCGTCAAAGATGCACAAATTGACATCCGGGACCAACGGCTTAACGTGCTTTCCGAGGCACGGAGGAGTCTCGGTATGTAAAGATGGTCACCCATCCACGGCCAACCGCGGCAAGCGTAGCTTAACCTGATGGATCGACCTGCGCGGCTGTTAGTACTTAGCCACGAGCTTCTCTCTCCACCATACATAATACATTTAAAAAAATACCAACCAGCTGCAATCTCCAAGACAGGAACGTGGATGTCGAATTCAAGGCGATACCTAACAGGGATCAATGATGCAGTGTTCACGGTCAGTTTGTCCACCACGAAGGTGCTTAGCTTGGTGACTTTCAGGTCATTGATATCCACGTAGGACCTGGAAGAAAAGGAACATGATTTAAAAAGAACACTCAAACATATTGAGGTCTTATTACAAACCAATTAGACCCAGGCGGCCATCGAATCGTTTTTGAATTTCGAGCTGTATTTAATTTTCAACTATTCAGCTGCATCCGGTTAGACTGGAAGCCGACCCCAAGATAGTCGGGAGAAAGGCTAGGCAGATGATTTAATTTTCAATACTTATGTTAAAGTTCTAATTAGGTACGGTCGCCATCAATTTGTACCAAACTGTCAAATTTCTCCAAATGATTTTAACCCTTAATACGTTGATTATTAAGTTCAATATCGATTGAGAAAATTTAATCATTTGTTGTAACTAGATGTGCTGGCGACTGTACAATAACAGTTGTCAAATTGTCAATTTCGTATTAAGAACTTTACCGTGCTCAGAATAAAAGTCAGAACTAAAATTAAAACTGGTTTTATAATATGGCGGATGAGGCCTTATAACAAACAAGGGTTAAATCATCGAGCCCTTTTTGAATTTCGAACTTCATTCGGTCAAATTTTTAGTTACAAAAATAGAAACTGATGTTCAACCCGAATCAAACGTCAGTCTCGCTTAATTTTTCGGAAAAGCAGTGGCGAATATTAGTTATTTTCAATGAATATTAAATTATTCGAAAATTCAATTCGAAAAAAACAACTGAGTCAAAATTATTTTCCCTTTTTTACAAAAAGTGAACAAATAATCAAAATCTCTAGCTCTCTCTGAATGTGTTTCATAAAGATTATACTAATCTCTTACCCGGGTAATGTCAGAATTTCTTCATCAAGGTGCAAGTGTTCAATTTCCAGGGGATCCAGAACTGGTACATCATCAGAACCCGTCACCATAGTCTGTCTTAAATCTTCAAGCAGACCGAGAATCAAATTCTCAAAGGCACTGTTTCTGATAAATACATCTGTAATTGGTTTCGTCATTATTGGTTAATTATGTCGTAGGTACTGTAGCCTAGAGGTCCCGGGTTCGATTCCCAGGTGGGCCAGTGTTTTCTGGGTTTCCGAAGTTCTTAGTTGTAGACGGATGCTTAGTTTCATTATACCTATTGCAACCGCGCTTATTAGAATTTTTAAGATTTTGTGTGGTGCATTTGTATCATCATCATCATTCTCCTGCCCTTATCCTAATTTATTTGTGCTCGGCGCAACATGTCTTCTTCTTCCATACTTCTCTATTAGTCGTCATCTCGATAGTCACTCCCTTTCTAGCCATATCATCTTTCACACAATCCATCCATCGTTTCTTTGGTCTCCCTCTACTTTTATAGCCATCCACATTCCTACTCACAACTTCCTGACAACATCATACATCATCATCATTTCATTCATTCATTTTATTTTTTTTTCATTTTTATATAGTATAAAATAAAATAAATAACAGCTGTTGGAATTAACTTACCTTGCTTGAACAATGCTTCACTGAGTTTGGTGAAGTCTAGCGGAGTAGCCACTGCTAACCCGAATATTGACAGCAATACTAAAGGTAACTGCATTTTATGTTCTGAAATTAAATAAAAATTATGAAACCTATTTATGAAACCATTCTCTTCTTTAAAAGTCGTTTTATAGTAGCTTTATATAAATACTAGCTGACCCGGCGAACTTCGTTCCGCATAACAGTAATTTTTCTAAAATAAAAGATTTTTTCTAAAATGAAGGTAGCCTAAGTTACTCCTTATTACATCAACTACCTGCCAATAAAAGTCAATACCGGTCAAGCCATTTCAGAGATAAGCCGGAACAAACAGACAGACAGACAGACAAAAATTGTAAAAAATGTTATCTTGGTGTATGTACCGTATTATATTCATATACATGTAGTAAAAAACGGTTATATCAATATTACAAACAGACATTCCAATTTTATTTATTATGTAGATAAAGATGTATAGATATAACTGTCTAGGAAAGCAACAGCCAACGAAGCGAAGCTACAATTATCTTTACACTGAAACCGAAGTAAAATTTGTTCAGTTCTCATAAACTCTAGATAACGTTTTAACGATTACACATACAGGTGTGTCGAATTATTTGGCAATAGTAAACATAAAGGAACAGTGGTAGCCAATTGGTAGCGGTACCAACTAACGAATTGTTGGTCGTGGATTGAAACCCAGGCAGACGCTTTAATCTGTGGATGCTTGGAAACATACTGGTCCTGCTCCACAGGGCAATCTAGTGTCTAGACAAAATCAAACTGGTTGCTAAATAAATTAGGTAATAATTTATTATTTATAAAATACTATTTTAACATGTTGAAATAACTTCTCACACATTGATTGATTTATTATATATTAACTTTTAGAATGTTTGTAAATATGTGAGCACCATGTACTTTTGACATACTTAAGTTACCTACCATTACTATAAGTGGTTTTCTTTTCACCTTTTGTGGTGTAGTGTTTTTATTCTGGGTGCATCGTCTTCACATAAAATGGTATAATTCATGTATACAAAACATTGTAAAACATTTTAAAAGAGTAACGGTGGAGTTTCTTGCCCATTCTTCTCCATACGAAACTACCTTTTGGAAGGGGCGACTAGAATCAATTCTATTTCTTGTTCATTTTGACGTTCAAAAGTGCCTTACTTGTGCCTATTTGAAATAAATGATTTGACTTTGACTTTGTGAAATAAATAATTTCATCACCACTGCTCTCAAACCGGTGCAAGGGAAACATCTTGAGCGAACCGTCATGTCCTAGGACCAAAACCCACACTGGGCCCATGTATCCCAACAGTGGGAACATTCTAGGCTGATTATGCTAAACACCAAGAAGAGTGCTTACTCCAAAGGAAAACTGATAGGAATCAGGTTGTATGCTCCTGTAAGCCATTGATCCTGGTTGTCATTCTTAGATCTTCGACAGTCGTTACGGATAGTTAGGAGCCCAAAAGTCGAACCACCAGTCTTGCCTAGCTCTATGTTACCCAGTAACTGGGCTGTGCAGGTCAGATATACAGTTGCTCCATGTAAAAACTCTGACATCAATTAATTAACAATGTATTTATTATTCCTTTAGAGAGATGCATGAGATCTGACTTGCTGTTGCTGACGATTTATTAATTTTATTTTATTTTTGTTCTGAATGCACCTAAATATAAATATAATTGGTGAAGATTATTATTAATTAAATATTTGCACACCATATGTAATGGTAGAATGTAAAGGGGCCATTATAATTGTAAGACCATACTTTGTAAACCAACATTCTTGCAAATAAATAGACTTTGACTTTGACTTTGAAAAAAAATACTGGTATTCGGCTGCATTCTATTAGATCGGAAACCAATCCTACATAGTTAGGAAAGGGCTTGTGCGGAAGTAAATGTTTCAAAAAATAGGTTCTTAAGGAGACTGCCCATTTCATAGGAGTTTGTTGCACGGGCAAGTGCGAGTCGAACTCGCGAATGAAGGGTTCCGCATCATTATCGGTAAAACGGCAAAAAATCACGTTTGTTGTGAGTGAGCCCTATTAAATATTTATTTTATTCTGTTTTTTCGTATTTGTTATAGCGGCAACAGAAATACATCATCTGTGAAAATGTCAACTGTCTAACTACCACGGTTCATGAGATTCAGGCTGGTGACAGACAGATAGACGGACGGACGGACAACGGAGTCTTAGTAATAGTGTCTGTTTTCGCTTTTGGGTACGGATCACTTAAAATGGATAATTCGGATAGGCAATAATGTGACGTTGTTAGAATTTTAAATTATTATCACAATAATTATATAAACATACCTGTGTTCACGTGCTATTCACTGGACTGCTAATGAGAATGCCATGACTATAGATAAATACTAAATCTAGTATTGACTCAAACGATAATGGTACTTAATCTGAAGAAAAATGGATAATAACAGATTGCAGTATTTGTTTCGTCATCGACAGAAAATTTTACTAATAATAACAAAAGAGGATTGTATTGTTTGTTTGAAGAAATGGATGGATTGTCTGTGGAATGTTATGGAAGGTAAAGGAGTGAATGATAGCGTGATAATTGTCAGGGAGAATAATAATATCCTTGGACATTTCACACAACGCTAAATATTCCCAAGCGAAGCAACCTAATGCTTGTGTTATGGTAACGAGATGGCTGATAAACTATTAATATACATTTTTTTTGTAAATACATACATATTATAGACTAGCTTCTGCCCGCGACTTCGTACGCGGACCCTGTTGCTTATGCCAGCGACAACGGGGTCGCCATTTATGTTATTTTTTATCATTTTTCCCATTTAAATCTTTTATCACACTGAGCTTTAGTTTTATTTCATTCCAACAACCACCAAAACATACAGTCCATTTGTCATCGTTTTCATTTTGGTAACCGCATTATTATATTCCTCCTCTAGAGACCTAGAAGTCGATGCGTAGATACGCTTGGAACTCAAGCGTAATTCTCTTTCCGTGAACGTCTCTGACTCGCGAGACAATACATGACGTTCACAATCAGCGGTCAGTCGCGCATCATATTCTTCACTGGTCTCTAGAGACCTAATGAATACGCTGAGAACGCAGGCGGGCTTCGCGACCCGAAGAGGTTTCCACGGAGCGAGTTGCAGCCTAATGTTCTCGAACAACATCAAGTCTCTCCTGACGCTCTTCGGTAGATTCTTGGGATCTTATGATCCTCAATCTTTTAGCTCTCTTGGAACATTGGGAAAGATTTGACCTCTTTCTAGGCATGGTCATAGTTTTATTGTGAAGATACCTGATCAATAAAAATCTAAATTGAAATGACTGCTCCCCTGCGTTACCGGGTAGGCTACAGTGTCACGAAGATAAATGGAAAAGGAAATTAAACACTCAAACAACATAAGCCCGAAGGCATATTCATACGATAAAATAAAAAAATAAATAGGAGTTTTGGCCAGTAGAGTCAAATTTTCAATGATATACCATCGTCATCGAAAATCAGTCCTAAACTGTTACCGCCTTCACCGCGTGCAGGTACTCCCAGTTTATGTTATTTTATAATTACACAGTAAAATTAGTGATAGCTTTGATTTCCACATCAGATGTTTCTGATCTTCGATTTTTATAAGTCAACAGGAAATGCCCATCATATTGAACAACAAAGACGTCAAAGACGTCATTCCTATATGTGTTATGTTGTAGCTAGGCTCTTGGAGTTCCACAACAGGTGTTCCAGATCTTCGATTTTTATAAGTCAACAGAGAGTGCTCATCAGATTGAACAACTTGTGCTAAGACGTTATTCCTATATGTGTTATGGTGTAGCTAGGCTCTTGGAGTTCCACAACAGGTGTTCCAGATCTTCAATTTTTATACATCAACAGAGAGTGCTCATCAGGCTGAACAACTTTCGCTAAGACGTCATTCTTATATGTGTTATGGTGTAGCTAGGCTCTTGGAGTTCCACAACAGGTGTTCCAGATCTTCGATTTTTATAAGTCAACAGGAAATGCCCATCAGACCGAACAACATTTGCTAAGACGTCATTCCTATATAATGTTATAGTGTAGCTAGGCTCTTGGAGTTCCACAACAGGTGTTCCAGATCTTCGATTTTTATAAGTCAACAGGAAATGCACATCAGACCGAACAACTTTTGCTAAGACGTCATTCCTATATATGTTACAGTGTAGCTGGGCTCTTGGAGTTCCACATCAGGTGTTCCAGATCTTCAAATTTATTCTCTCAGCAGAAAATGCTAATCACGTGGAACAATTTTTGCTAAGGTATCATTTTTGTATCTCTTATAGTTTAGCTGGTCTGTTGCGGTTCTGCATCAGGTGTTCAAGTTTCCAAGATAAATTAAAAAAGCCTATATGTTGCCCAGACTTAATACCTATACAACAAAAAAAAAATCATTCCAATCCGTCCAGTAGTTCCGAAGATTAGCGTGTACAAACAAACAGACAAACAGACATACAGACAAACAGACAAAATTTTTTTTTTGGATTCATGCTCTATTACTGTTTCTAAGCCCCCCTCAATTTTTTTTTTTTAATATATTCAATGTACAGACACAGTTTTTTTACTGTTTTATTATATGTATATAGATAGAAAAACACCCAGACCCGCATCAAAAAGGTATTTGTAGGTCGTACAAATATTTGTTCCGTGCGGGATACGAACCCGCGACATGCTGCGCAGAAGTCAATCGCTCAACCACTGCGCCAACCGTGTCGTCATAAGAATGGAAGAAGAATAGGTGTTCTGGCGACCCAAGATGCTACTTGCGACTTGGGGCCGGGCATGGACTTTGGTGGAGTCGGATTTGTGTACGAAGCGTAACGTAGCATTATAAAAAAACGGTAAAAAAATCACGTTTGTTGTATGGGAGCCCCCTTAAATATTTGTTTTATTGTGTTTTTATTATTTATTGTAGAATCTAAATGCATCATCTGTGAAATTTTCAACTGTCTAACTATCACGGTTTATTAGATACAGCCTGGTGACAGACCGACGACGGACGGAATGTTTTACCCTTTGCGTAAGGAACCCCAAAAAATGATTGTTTATATGAAGTTTTCTAAATCTAGTCAGAGAGTCAGTTTCTATTGCTGTCACCCACCGTGCAGCAGTGATGTCACAATCTGTGGCGCAGTGGTTGAGCGATTGACTGCTGCGCAACATGTCGCGGGTTCGATTCCCGCACGGAACAAATATTTGTACGACCTGCAAGTATTTATTCCGGGTCTGGGTGTTTTTCTATCTATAATATGTATGTATTTGGAAAAAAAAAGGTATATAAGTAGTTTATCAGCCATTTCGTTACCATAACACAAGCATTAGGTTGCTTAGCTTGGGACTATATGGTGTTGTGTGAAATGTCCAAGGATATTATTTATTATTATTATTTATCGAAATAAAATTATTATTATTATTATTATATGTACAAAATCGCATTTTCACTCCCGTGGTCCCTTTCTCTTTTCTCTCAGTCCAAGTTACTCCTTATAACATCAGCTATCGGTCAGTGAAAATCCTGTCAAAATTGGTACAGTCGTTTGGGATATAAGCCAAATAGACAAAAATTAAAAAAAAGACTTTGCTATAAGCACCGTATAGGTGTATTTTCCTATGCATAAAAAGCTGTTATTTTGTCATTAGATTCAATTTTATTTATTTTAATAGGAACACTGCGAATTTGACCCAAAATAATTGCATTTCTTTTTTCTATTCCTTTATTTATTTATTTTTGGTTTGAGGTGGGAAGTCGTCAAAATACCCCTCCCGCTCTGGGTAGAGCGGCAGGGAGAGCAGACTCTTACTGACTAAAACCCATCCATGTTCCTTCCTTAGCATTTTATATTCCGGGGTAACGGTAACCCTTTCGGACAATCCCGCTGAATTCCTTTATTTATTTAAACAAATCCACAAGTTTACAATAGTAGCTATAATCCTTGGAAATGAGATCTTATCTTTAGCTAAGTATAATCCTAAACAGATGGTCAATGAGATTGCAAATAAGAGAGATACAATGGATCGATGCCCTTAATATACAAGTGGGTGAGATAAGGCCGTACCAATTATTATTATGAGTTTCTCTGTAATTGACCCCAAGTTGGGCAATAATATTAGATTCATCCAATTATCTGTCCAACCCCAGTTGCCTTAATGATTTTAACTAGAATTTTTATATTAATTTATTTGTCAATAGCATGTTCCGCGGTAGCGGGACTATCCGAAAGGGTTACCCTTTCGGACAGTCCCGCTTAACATTGATGAAGTCTTGTTCCTAATTTATAAATGTACCTTATGTTGTTGTTGTTAATGTTTGTATGTTGTGTTTCTTGATGTTCCAATATTCTTTTCTGTTTTTTTTTTTTTGTTAGTCACTTACCACATGAAAGGAAGAAAGAATGCAAAAATTCTATCCTAATTATGAACTACTAAGAAACTCATTAAAATCGCTACGCGTCGAAAAATTCAACCGCATCGTGCCCAAAAAAATGGCGGCATTGTCACGTTGTAAAGCAATGCTAAGCCTCTGGCCAAGGTAAAGGGGCGAGTCATTTGATGATTTCTCATCCTCAAAAAAATAAGCCTGTGGCCAAAGTAACAGCTAGCCTTCGGGTCACGGGAAATGTCAACCATCCGTAAGAAGATCTCGTTGAACAAACCATGAGCACTCGGACCCTCGGCCCCAGGGCGTTTTATTAACGATAGTCCATTGTTTCTTGTGAAATCATTCATCATCACCTATTTATTTTTATAAACACACACACACACACACACAAACACACTAAAACTTTACATCTGTAAGATATGCCCGTAACATTTTGAAAACCAGCGTCAGATCACATAATCTTACAAACTGACTTCTAGAGGTATGGAGAACAGGGTTTAATTACGCATCTTCCATTCTTCTTCTTTTTGTGTGGTTAGTGACTAACCTGGTGTCAGAGCTTTATGCTGCCCATGGGCCTCTGACTTAGCTTTACATGCTGTTGAGAAATATCTCTCAGACATGCTCCTCACGATGTTTTCCTTCACCGATTTTTAAGAAAAAAATGGAGGCGATCTTCCATTGAAAAGGGAGGATTCTCCAACTACACGGGTATTGTGTACTTGTGTCTGGTCATCTGGTTGGCTCAATAGCCAACCAGGTAGGTAGGGTCAATGACCAATGAGAAATGTCAGGACTTTAGAATTTGTAATAGGTTACAAGCACAGTTTTTCCCATCGAGAATTTCTTAGTAGCAGCCCGTAATCTGGATTAGTTTCCGGTTGATAGTAACAGATTACGGGCTGCTACTGAGAAATTCTCGATGGGAAAACCCAATAATAATAATTTACCCGACCTGGGAATCGAACCCTGGACTTCATGCACAGCAGTAGCGCCTACGACCACTACACCAACGACTTAGACCACAATGAAACAAAAGAAAAAGGAATATTAAAATAGTGGGAAGAAAAAAATAGTACAATTACTAGTATTCCATAATTTAATAAAGTTTTCTTTATGCAATAAATATCATGAAGGTGCACACTGTTTAAGCATTAAATGAACATATTCATAGGTCGATGTTTTCGTTGATCGCATCCAAAAGAATAATTTCGATGAGTTCGTTGACTTCGTCCTGAAAAAAATTGAAGGATTTTAATAAGGTGTATTTATAAATATTTATGCAACATAGAAAACCTTGACAAAAATATTGGGAAATATTTACTTGATTGATCTTCTAAAACTTATTTACCTTCTAATTTTCTATGTTATTTTTATTAATGAGCCTTTTTTGTTTTTGAGTCACCGTGGGAAATCATCAAAAGACTTCTCCCGCTCTGGGTGGAGCGGAAGGGAGTCTCAGACTCTTACTGACTAAAAACCAACCATGTTCCTTCCTTAGCCCTCTAAGTTCCGGAGTAGCGGTAACCCTTTCGGACAATCCCGCTAATCCGGCAGGCTTGGAGGGCCAAGCCTGCCGGATTAGAGGTGTCAGCATAATGAAAGGGCCCGTTAGGGAACGGGCCCTTTCATTATGCTGACACCTCTAATAAATGAGCCTTTATTAACTTAATTTAATGGGCTTCTTATGATTTATTTTTGTATCAACTGTGTAAAAACTGTTTTGTCTGACAATAATAATTCGAAAATCGGCCTTCTAATATTAATTAGGACAAAAAAATGGGAATTCCCAAAAATAGAGATTTATTATATTAGATATTTTTAGTAATAAAATTGGTACTTAATTATATTGGGATATTTAATTACATGCTTTTTTTAAGGGTGGGAAATCATTAAATTACTCCTCCCGCTCTGGATGGAGTGGAAGGGAGTGTCAGACTCTTACTGACTAAAACCTACCCATGTTCCTTCCTTAGCCTTTTATGTGCAATTTTCTCCCAAAGGATGAATATTGCTAATACATAATGTATGTAAACTTATTTCCTTCAATACAATAACTTACGCTGAATTCTCGTAGAGTGGCTGGGATCGTCTGGCTGATAAAATCGTTAATGTCTTGAGAATAGTTGTCACCCTGGATTTCTAGCCTGATGTTGGACTGCAAAATAAAAACATTACATTTTTTTTTATTATTTATTAATCACGAGCTACACGCCCCGCCTCAGTACGGCTGCAATGTAGATAGGTACAAATACAAATACAAAATACAAAATAGTTTTATTGGGTCAATTAGAACACATTACATTTCAATGTGTTTGGAGCCCCCCTTTAGGCAAACAATGCCAGATACACGGGCGAAGCCTAATTATATATATATAAACTATATTCATAAACCTTTCTCTTCTATCCGCACAAACCCGTTGCGTAGTTTAAAAGGTCTAAGCGTACAGAGGGGCAGACAGCAGGGCTTTGTTTTATACTATGTAGAAAAGAGAAGCGTAGATTGGTACAGAACGGATACAACAGACAAATAAAACCTCTTTTTTATTTTTTCTGTGGTACGGAAAATGTGTACCTACTTATCAAATCTGCCTAGCATTTTTCCTAACTATGTTGGGGTCGGCTTCCAATCTAACCTACAACCCAACATATTAAATGAAATTAGGTCTTATGATCATTAGAACCTTCGATCAATAATACTTAGAACTTTTGTTATTATATCAAACGTTACACACCCCATAACCCACGCCCGCGTGGTAGATTATGACCCTATCGCGGGTTGATAGAAGTCACATGTCTTCGAATTTTTGTGGACAATTTCAGTTGGTTGTCTCAATTTCCTAAACAATTAATTCCCCTGGCTTTACTGCTTAGAAACTTACGGCAATTGGTCCGAGATTGAAGTCGACGGTGACACCGCTGATTGAGACGCCAGAGATGACCCCGATGTTGAGGTGGACCACACCTAGGATGATCGTGCGACGGACATCCACTCTGGAAAGAAGCAAGTGCAATACGTGATGAATAAAGCGTAGACGAAAGACGCTGCTGGAGAGTTTGTTGCGCCACTTCTTCTTCCCAGCTAAAGCACTAGGAAGTGATGAAGGGTGGGCGTTTTTGGGGGACTGTCTTATGTAACTTTGACCTTCAAAAGGATAAATGACTTATGATTTTGACTTTATAAATAATAGATTTCGTTTTAAAGGTACGCAGTAATAAAAAAAAACAAATATTCCCATCGCGCCGTCCTACTTCACGACGAAAACAAAAGACAATCTGTTCACGCCTTTAGAAGACATTGTCTTTTGTTAGAGTTTTCACCGGGTGTAAATCTATTTGCATTTCATACTTTAGTAAGTATGTACCAGCAATTAAGAAAAAACAAATTAATTTACGATAAGCAATTTTGTTTTCGATATCCTCTACCGCTGTCGAAATAAGTCCTGGTAGTAACTTATATTAAACTAGCTTTTGCCAGCGGCTTCACCCGCCTATATGTAGAAAATTATCCTATTCCAGACTATCTTTGTGCCAAGTTTCATCTAGATCCGTTAAGTAATTTTTGAGTTTATTCGTTACAAACATACATACTAATCTTTCCTCTTTATAATATTAGTATAGATTAATTAGAAGAGAATCATAGATATGACGACGAGAAGTAGAGTATAGGGTTTAATGTTAAGTATTATAGCCATGCTGAAGAAGTAATAAAAATATGAAGAAAATCTAAAGAAGTATTCCCATAACGGAAAACATTCATATTCTTGTAAAACTTTTCAAAAATGTAAGGAGTTAAGGCCGCGTCGTAACATAAGGCAATAGATAACAAACAACAAAAACAACTAAAATTTTATTGTTTGTAAGTTTTTTGTTTGACGCCTTGTAAATCATATCAATGATCGCAATTAATCCTCACATAATCTAATCTAACGGGTATGTCAAACAAGTAATTAGTACACTGAGATTATACGCTAACAAAATGTTATGAAAGATAATTTAAGCGAATTATTATGGTTATTTTTACCTATCTAGTGTAAATAAATAGTTATATTTTATAGTCTTGCTCTCGCCAGTGTCTTCGTCCACATGGAGGGTGAAAACCATCCCACAGAAGCCTACTACCGGGATAAAGTATCCTATGTCCTAATCCAGGTCATGGTCTACCCATGTGCAAAATTTCATCCAAATCCGTTCAGCCGTTTTAGCGTGACAGCGTAACAAACAAACACTATTTCCCATAACTAATATTGATGTATAGGAGAATATTTTTTCAAATACAAAGTTAAATTTGTTCTTGGTATAAATTAATTCCAACTATGGAAGCCTTGCATATTGTGCGTGGTCCCACTCGCATTTGGAAGGTTTTCAAAAATAATTGAGTCGTACTCGTTTCCTTTATCAAAATAATTAATATCAGATTTCTTTACCTCCAAATCAAAGTAACCTGGCGCGATATTATAATCTGTGGTTAATCGTATATTTTACTGAAACGACATCAATTAAGTTTCGCAATAATGAGATAATATACATATAGGTATCAGCCATATACTTGTGGAAATAATTTATTTGTATACTTTTTGGATCCAGTACTCTAGCTCCGAAATACTTGTAAATAAATAAATAAATAAACTTCGAATCCGCAATTATTAGCTTTTTTGATTTTAGAATAACTGTTACAATAAAAAAGTCAAAATTCATTAAATTGTACCGCAAACTGTACCTTGTAGTCAGGTCTTAAAGTTTATTTTCTAAAAACCTATACTTGTTTGCATTTTTGAAAACTAAACTGCGAACGCAAAGTACCTATTTGCTTTGTGGTTTTGAAGTTAACTTTACGGACTAACAATGGAACTCTCATGCAGAAATTAAAAAAAAAAGAAATATAAAATTCATGGTATCACCAATATTTTAGCGACTGAGGTTTTTCCATAAGGTGTACGGTGTATGGTAAATGCATGCTGTGCATTTAACCTTATCCCGTCAAGGATAAGGTTTATTATTGCTTGCGTAGTACGTTCTGATTTATGAAATGCGCGTTTGTGTGTTTCGATACCTTTTCACTACGGGGCACCTCCTTCCCCTATATCTATACTGGGTGTAACCGAAAGGGTATATACATACAAAAGCATATGCTACAGACCACCAAAGTAAACAATTTTAATATGGGACCAAATCCGAAATCGTGAAAAATACATTTTTGGTCACGTGACTCGTCGAAATGTAGGGAACTGCAGATTTTTTTCACGAAGTTGGTCCCATAGAAAAAAAAAATCTGTTTGTTAGTCTCTAGCATATCCTTTTGTATGTATATACCCTGTCAGTTACACCCTTAATATACGTGTTGTTAACGCTTCTTCGGTATATCTTACCTGCCATCAGCTTTAGCAGACAGTCTATTCCCGAAGACGGTAACCTCTCCGGAGGCAACGCCTGAAACATTATAATAAAAAATCAATTGCGACCAACACCTTGGAAAACCATTGCTAAACTGGGACAGCCTCAGGAGTAAGATGCAGAAGACACTGTCTTGGATAGGAAGAGGTTCCTCACTCTAGATTTCTAATAGCTGTTGGCTTGGGTTTTGTCATCTCACTGCGGCTGAGCACTTTTATTAAACATAAGTTTTTTTTTTTATATTCTTCCTTTTTAATTGAAAACTGGGAATAAAACCTGCTTTACAATAAAAAAAACCACCCACTATGACTAATTTCCATTTAAAATAAGTGTTCTCATAAATCAGGGTAAAAATTTTCCGTGTCCCCGATCTTGTGATGGTTCACTAGGTCACGATTTATTAAGATCAGCGCTCAGACGTCAGACAATTTTTTTTTGTAAGCGAAATTGATTTTGAATCTTATTTTTTTAATATACCACCCATTTGTTAACCAACATTTAAGCGGGATTATCCAAAAGGGCTACCGCTACCCCGGAACATAAAGGGCTAAGGAAGGAACATGGATGGGTTTTAGTCAGTAAGAGTCTGACAATCACTTTCGCTCCACCCAGAGCGGGAGAAGTCATTGGATGATTTCCCAGCCCTAAAAAAAACTGTAGCAGCAGACTGCCGCCAAAGGCTTTGGCATACAAATGATAAATCTTTGCCGTGTCATGCAATAACCCTAGTAAACGATGATTTAGAGATTGTTTGATTTTAATCTTACGGGTAGAAAAATGTAGATGAGGCAGTTCGAGCTCGAAGTTAAGACGGGAAAATAAAATGCTGAGGTTCATATAGTTGACCACAATGTCACTCAAACCAGTACTGAGGATCTGTTCCAGGACAGCAGCTGCGTTGAAGAGCCTGTGAATAATAAAAATAGTATTAGAACATCGTGGGGAAACCAGCATGTGAGATATTTCTCAAACAGCATGTAAAGCTAAGTCAGAGGCCCATGGGCAGCATGAAAAACTCTGACACCAGATTAGTCACTAACCACACGAAAAGAAGATGAAAATAATATTAGAGCACAAACTCGCGGTTATAGATTTGCCCTGAAGTGATAAAGTTTCTTGAGTTTAAATAAAAGGGTGAATTGGGACGAAACATGAAAAGGGATTTTAACATTGAAATAATATAGTTTGTGGCCATCAAGGACCCTTAATAGTTAATTATAATACAGTCAACACATAACAGGTCCTTTTTGGCCACAAACTATATAATTTTGATGCCCTTTGATTATATACTTATTATTTCTGTATATACTCGTATTACTATGAATATTTAGCTTTTAAATGTAAATATGATTATATTAGTGTTAGATTATTGATTGAAACCAACAAAAACATAGATATAAAAAAAAACAATGTTAAAATCCCTTTAGAAGTTTCGTCACAATTCACCCCTGCGACCCTATTCACCCCGTTTGACTGTACTGAGTTGCAGATCCTTTTCTACCGTCAAAATTGTACGTAATTTTTGTAAGTGTACAGTGCAGCACGTTTGTAAATGTGAGTGAGTCCACCGAATGAAACATTTGTGCCGTACACTGATGAAATAGTGCCTTCAGAAGTTAACAGACAGGCAGACACACATACCAACTTTCGAATTTATAATATTAGTATGGTTAAAAGTCTAAAAATCACTTACACTGGCACGGGAAGTTCGTAGGCAAAATGCTCCTTGTCGATGTAGAAGGGATCTAGTCCTTCATCTCTGATCGCTTGGCTGATCTCCTCAATACCTTCTATGATCTCATTCTCAATCGGCCCGGTAATAAATCTTGAGTCCCGAGACGCTGTGGTACCTACATTCATTGAACGATTTGTAAAATATGCATAGTGACCGTACCATTTCCGTTCTTTTGTTTATAGGAAGAATTATTTAGATTTATTATTAGAAGGACATTTTGATAGTACTGTTTTGTTTATGGGTCGTTTTGCTAACAGATCCATTTTGTTTAGAGATAAACGCACGAAAGAGTTTGTATGTAGTCGTAAGTCTTCAGTAGCAGGCCGGCAGCAACATGCGTTGTGAGTCTTGGTAGCTCTTTGTAATTAATATGTCTGTGCTAAATTTTAACCAGATCCGGTTTAGCCGTTCAGACGTGATTGAGTAACACACATACATCCACACACACATCCATGCAAACTTTCACATTTATTATATTAGTAAGCAAAGTAAGATAAATTAGAAGTAAGATTAGATTAGTGAAAACTAAGATAAGATACAGGCTCGTTATAAAGCCGAAATGGTTTAAGTTTAAGAAAATTGTTTACACACTGTTTTTTTCTTTAAATATGGAATCCATGTACGAATTATGACATCATAAATCATTGCTTCTAATTAAGTGTCATGTAGTGTTGTTTAAATACTTTTTATGACAAGTTTTTGTTTTTTTTTTTAAGGAAAGTTAACCAGTTCGATGGCTGAAATAATCATTTACGACTCTGTCAAGAAAGTACCGGGAAAAGATCAATAATACACAAAATGTCTGTTATTCATCCAAATTTATTTTATCACCTTCAAAGTATGCTCCTTTAGAAACGATACACTTGCGCCAACGAATAATCCATTCATCAAAACATTTTTTAAACGCTGCTTCCGGAATTGAGTTCAGTTCTCGCCGCGAATTCTCCTTTATGTCTTCTATCGATTGAAAACGGGTGCCACGAAGTGGTAATTTGAGTTAAGGAAAAAGAAAAAAGTCAGCAGGAGCCATATCTGGTGAATATGGTGGTTGCTGGATGGTATTTGTTGAGTGTTTGGTCAAAAATTCGTTCACAATGATGTCCTTGTGCGAAGGCGCATTGTCGTGGTGCAAAATCCAAGAATTTTCTTTCCACAAATCTGGCCTTTTTGGTCGAATTTGCTCTCTTAAACGCCGCATAACGCTCAAATAATATTCTTTATTTACCGTTAGATCTTCCGGTAAGAATTCAGAGTGCACAAAACCGCGATAGTCAAAGAAAACAGTCAACATGACTTTGACTTTTGATCGACTTTGGCGTGGTTTTTTCGGTTTCGGTTCAGTTGGAAGGCGCCACTCCGAAGCTTGTTGACTAGTTTGCATGTCAAACTCGTAAACCCACGTCTCGTCACCAGTAACAATGCGTTTCATGAATGTTGGGTCCGAACTGACTCGTTCTAGCATGTCCTCAGCGACTTTCATGCGATTGAGTTTTTGGAGAAAATTCAGATCTTTTGGGACTAGCCGAGCAACAACATGTTTCATACCCAAATGATTAGTTAAAATGGTACGGATCGACTCGTGAGATACAGAAAGTTCAGCGGCTATCTCTCTCAGAGTTGAATGGGGATTTTCAGTCACTATTTTCTTCACTTTTGCGATGTTAACTTCAGTTGCAGACGTTGACGGCCTACCAGAGCGAGGCAAATCTTCCATCACATCTCGACCGCTTTTGAACGCTTTGAACCACTCATAAGCACGAGTTTTTGATAAAGTCGATTCACCGTAAGCCTTCTGTAACATTTTCAGTGACTCCGAACACGAAATTCCATTGGCGATGCAAAATTTAAGACAAACTCTTTGTTCGATATTTTTGTCCATTATGAAATTCGCAATACACACTATATATGATATTACTAAAACCAGCACTGTATTTAATATAAATAACAGATGCAACTCAAACTCCGCGCCAAAATGGAAAACAGTTGTGCCAATCTAACAACTACAAAAAAACAAAAATTTGAATTTGGAACCATAAACAAATCATCCATTCCCGATACTTTTTTCACTGAATGTATATTGCAGATAACTAAATTAAAAGTCAGTTTTTTTTCATGCAACCCAAAAACAAGATAACATATATAGCATCACAGCTGGATATTCCGACGACGGAGATGCACCAGAGTACACCAACATTTTGCCAGTTATATTTCAGTCTCATTTAATAAGGACGAGCTTATTGCCATCAACCGGGCGCATATCGAGGCTCCGGGCTGCTCCTGAGAATTCCAGATGGAAAAACCCTATATTACTTTTCTCGACCCGGGAATCTAACCTAGGACCTCATACCCAGCAATAACGCTTACGACCACTAGACCAACGAGTCACTCCATAAACATGATCTAACCCTTTAAACAATCGAGTCATTTTTAAATTCCGAACCTTATCTTTAATTTAAAGTTGTAAATCAAAAACCATGAAAAAATCTTAGTTAACAATAATTTTGTATTAAGAACTTTTTGTCAGTCGGAATAAAGTTTAAAATAATTATAAAAACTGGCTCGAAGGTTTGGATTTGAACTAAAGTTAGAACTTGTTTTGTTATGAGATGGGTATGGTCTACTGTGACTAAATACAGCTAAGCTTTCAAGGTCAAACTATTGGCTATAAAACGTGCAGTTTGACTGTCAAGAAGTGAATTTCAAAGTATGACTAACCTGGTTCGAACGGTGGTTGGGGTACAATTGAAGCACAGATACCCGCAACGAGAAGAGTGAAAGCAAGTAAGGTTCTCATTTTGATTTATTTCCTGGAAAAAAAATATTAACTATGAAAAAATGTTGTTGTTAAGCGCTACTAAAATCATCTGAGGGTGGGAAATCATCCAATGACTTGACCCGCTCTGGGTGGAGAGACAAGACAGTGTCAAACGCTCCGTGTCGATTCGATTTCTCGTTCGTGTTGATCGAACAATTCGTTATCTCAGCGACTTGGATTGTCAAGAACGCCACTTGTCAGCGCATTTGTATGAGAATATTGATCCAGTTTCGTTACACAACGTCCATACCATGTTGAAAACACCGGTTCTCGTCCGATCACCCAAGTTTAAGCAACATCGGGCGCGGTCAGTACTTGGATGGGTGACCGCCTGGAAACACCGCGTGACATTGGTAAAAAAAGTAAGCGGGATTGTCCGTAAGGGTTACCGCTACCCCGGAACATATAGGGCTACGGAAGGAACATGGATGGGTTTTAGTCAGTAAGAGTCTGACACTCCTTTCCGCTCCACCCAGAGCGGGAGAATTCATTGGAAGATTTCCCAGCATTAAAAAAAAAAAAAGATTTGTTACACTATTTCACGTTGTCTAGCATTTAGCGAAAACGATTGATCACGTGACATTCGAAAGCTTATGCCAATTCCATACATTGTGGATTTATCTAATTTCGTTATCGTTAATGAAAATGTGACTCTGTATAAGCCCCCTGACTTTAAAACGATTACTAAAACTAAATATATTTAATTAATGGTTTCGTTAAATCTATGTAATTATATGATCTATCCAAGATTATGTTAAGACTTTAAAAGAGTCTGTGACCTATGAGATTGTTTCTTCGCCTATCTTCTCAGAGTAATCAGGTAGAAACACCAAACTCATCTAGTTTTAGTAATAAAGTGTTTGCAAAAACCTATTTAAACCATAAATAAAATCACTTATCATTTAAGCATATCGTAACGAAACGCACGCACAAACACACTGGCCACGTGTCTATGCGATTTTCACTACGAAAGCCTGATTGACACAGATTGAATGTCAGAGTAATATCATTTACAATTGGAGCAACAATAAACGTTGCATAAGTATACCGTGTAAATGGGACTTAACGGAAACACGAAAAAATACATAAATAACGCCTTGAGCACACTTCACTTTTCTACAGAAAATGATTTTCGCACCGAAACTGGCTTACCTTTACAATGGATTAAATAATACTGTTACAAAAACTATTCCTATTTATAATGATGATATATTAAATATGATTAATTCTGAAGTACTTGCGATAAAAGTTTCTAGATAGACAAATAAGTAGTTAATTCTTATAAGGTAATCAGTTTAAATTGCATGCGTACTGATTGGGAAGGATTAACTAATTAATCTCTGAATTGTTTGAATTTTTCTACAATTATCACTATTTCAAAGAATCAAGCAATTGTACAGAGGCCAGCACATCAAGATATCCCCAACTGTAAAATTTTCTAAATTAAAAATGAACCTTATATCTTTGCAATAAAGTTGAAAAAGTATCAAAGAAATTTTACAGATTGTGGTAAGTTGATGTGCTGGCGTCTGTACAATAAAATGATTGTCAAATATGTGAGACTAGCTTTTCCCCGCGACTTTGTACTCATGGAAGTCATATATATATGTATGTGTTTTTCTTTTCACCTTTTGTGGTGTAGTATTTTTATTCAGCGTGCATCGTTTTCACAAAACATTGTAAAACATTTTAAAAGAGTAACGGTGGAGTTTCTTGCCCATTCTTCTCCACACGAAACTATCTTTTGGAAGGGGCGACTAGAATCAATTCTATTTCTTGTTCATATTGACGTTCAAAAGTGCCTTTCTTGTGTCTATTTGAAATAAATGATTTGACTTTGACATAATCTTCTTCTTCGTGTGGTTAGTGACTAACCTGGTGTCAGAGTTTTAATGCTGCCCATGGGCCTCTGACTTAGCATCACATGCTGCTGAGAAATATCTCTCAGGCATGCCGGTTTCCTCACGATGTTTTCCTTTACCGATTTTAAACAAGTGATTATTATAGAATACGCACATGAATCCTAAAAATCAGAGGTGCGTGACTTGGGTTCGAACTCGAGACCTATGACTTGGCAGTCCGACGGTCACACCGGTAGGCTTTTTGACATAATATGATCTCTCTATACAAGTTTTGAACCTCATTACACCTCTATAGGGATTAATTTTCAAAAATCCGGTCTTTTCGGATGTCTTTGTCATAATAACTATCCGTGTGCTATCAGTCACGGTTTCCTTTTATATTAGTACACAGATTATTTTAGTGAAGATTAGAAATAGTAAATTAGAATCTGCATGCGGGTTTCAAATAATAACGACCAAACACATATGTGTAATAACATTATTTTATTCAAAGTCATAGTCAAAGGCTTATTTGCTTTAATTTTTTTTTTTTTTTTTAAATTTGGTTTATTCGATAAAAGTTCAATATTTTCGCTATTAAGATTCGGTTTTCTAATTCTGCTGTGCCTTCAAATACTCATTCATGTTGTCCATTAACATGATTCCCAATAGCTCGTTGATTTCAGACTGAAAGAAAAATAGAAAAGATTAATTTTTAAATTATGTCATTTTTCTACCGGACTATTTAAACTGACGGCTCTGAACATGAGGCGTGAATCGCTGCGCAGTAACAAAATCCATGAGTCAACAGGGTTGAGGCCGGGACTCCACCAAAGCGGAGACGAGATGTTTTTAAACAACCAGTAGAATTGTGTTATTGACACATCTCCTCTCCGCTCAGCTTCAGTGGAGATCGCTGTGCGGAGATGTGTAATATTTGTATGGCGCGATGGAAGCGGAGATGTGAGCTGTGCGCGGACTACGCGCAGTGGAGACGAAAGTTGTGAGCGGCGTGCAGTGAGTGTGCGTACTGAGCAATCATGGCCTCGCACCCGAGCTGAAAAACTTCTCTTCTCGCACAGCACACTGCACACCGCACACATCTCTGCTTTGGTGGAGTCGCGGCCTGAGGAAAGAGGTACTGCGCAGAGGGTAGCTCACTTCATAACGGCCATATAAATTGACGCGTACCACCGCAAATAACAAATCCTTATCAATAGCGACAATATCTACAGATATTAATTTGGCGTTAGGTATAAACAATCCGATTTGCTGCTTTGTTTCAACCGGCCAGTAAGACCAAGGTGAAATCTTGCGATATCGTGAGACGCCCAGTTATTGGAACGAAGGTCCTTCCGCTGTATGCCTGATAATACAGCGACATCTAACCAGTATGGTCTCAAGTTCCAAGTGCCAAAAGTTTTTGTTTTAGCATTAAAACACAACGACATTATTTGATAACTTTTGTAGAACCAAGATGGCCAGGGACAGCACAAGACATCCCAGCTTTGATAGGAAAATAGGAGTCATTTGGCCAGCGGTGGGACACAAAATTTTCTGCTAGTTTACTCTTACCATAAGCCGCAATAAAGGCCTTTGTTTCAATAAAATTGTATGTGTGTTTTTTGTATTTAGGTGAAGATTATTATTAGCTGCTCCCGCGCGGTTTCTCTCGCTGCTCGGCTCCTATTGGTCGTAGCGTGATGTTACATAGCCTATAGCCTTCCTCGACAAATGGACTATCCAACACAAAAATAATTTTTCAATTCGGACAAGTAGTTCCAGAGATAAGCTCGTTCAAATAAACAAACTCTTCAGCTTTATAATATTAGTTTAGATGGTTCATCAGACGTGACGCAGAGAATACTCGTAGCATCACTGAAATAATAAATAGTGACTTACGCTGTACTCTTTAAAAGTCGCTGGCACTGTTGAACTAAGGAACTCGTTCATTTTGTCAGAATAATCCTCGTCCTGGACGACCAGCTTCACGTCGGACTGAAAACATGAAGAATGAATTGTACCAATGGGTATTTGAAAGGGTAGTCAACAACGTTACTTTGAATGAATTTTCAAAATGCGGAATTTGTACGTGATTTGTATGAAATATAAAAGCAATGTAACGTCACAGATTTTTAGAATCAACTGGCATACTTATTAGCATTAAATGCAATTTTACAACTTAGAGTACGTTAAATGCTCTAAGTTTTACAAGTATATCTTCGCATAATATTTAACTTCTGTACGGTGATGGAAGTTTTTAAGACGAGCGGTCCTTTTCTATGTAATTTCATATTTTATTTCTGACCGTTTCAAATAGTCAATTGTCCATTTTGTCTTGAACGAACTAATACGAAGCATCCAAGTGGCGGCAGCAGTGAGTGATCTTGTCTGATAAGACAATTGAAAAATAAATTATATTTCTAACAGAACTCTTCGCTGTCGAATACCCTTTTGATATTGCTCATATTTTAAAAGATATCCTGGATAAACTATATATACATTCAGTCAAAAAAGTATCGGGAATGGATGATTTGTTTATGGTTCCAAATTCAAATTTTTGTTTTTTTTGTAGTTGTTAGATTGGCACAACTGTTTTCCATTTTGGCGCGGAATTTGAGTTGCATCTGTTATTTATTTATATTAAATACAGTGCTGGTTTTAGTAATATCATATATAGTGTGTATTGCGAATTTCATAATGGACAAAAATATCGAACAAAGAGTTTGTCTTAAATGTTGCATCGCCAATGGAATTTCGTGTTCGGAGTCACTGAAAATATTACAGAAGGCTTACGGTGAATCTGAGGCTTATGAGTGGTTCAAAGCGGTCGAGATGTGATGGAAGATTTGCCTCGCTCTGGTAGGCCGTCAACGTCTGCAACTGAAGTTAACATCGCAAAAGTGAAGAAAATAGTGACTGAAAATCCCCATTCAATTCTGAGAGAGATAGCCGCCGAACTTTCTGTATCTCACGAGTCGATCCGTACCATTTTAACTAATCATTTGGGTATGACACATGTTGCTGCTCGGCTAGTCCCAAAAGATCTGAATTTTCTCCAAAAACTCAATCGCATGAAAGTTGCTGAGGACATGCTAGAACGAGTCAGTTCGGACCCAACATTCATGAAACGCATTGTTACTGGTGACGAGACGTGGGTTTACGAGTTTGACATGCAAACTAGTCAACAAGCTTCGGAGTGGCGCCTTCCAACTGAACCGAAACCGAAAAAACCACGCCAAAGTCGATCAAAAGTCAAAGTCATGTTGACTGTTTTCTTTGACTATCGCGGTGTTGTGCACTCTGTATTCTTACCGGAAGGTCTAACGGGAAATAAAGAATATTATTTGAGCGTTATGCGGCGTTTAAGAGAGCAAATTCGACGAAAAAGGCCAGATTTGTGGAAAGAAAATTCTTGGATTTTGCACCACAACAATGCGCCTTCGCACAAGGCTATCATTGTGAACGAATTTTTGACCAAACACTCAACAAATACCATCCAGCAACCACCATATTCACCAGATATGGCTCCTGCTGACTTTTTTCTTTTTCCTAAACTCAAATTACCACTTCGTGGCACCCGTTTTCAATCGATAGAAGACATAAAGGAGAATTCGCGGCGAGAACTGAACTCAATTCCGGAAGCAGCGTTTAAAAAATGTTTTGATGAATGGATTATTCGTTGGCGCAAGTGTATCGTTTCTAAAGGAGCATACTTTGAAGGTGATAAAATAAATTTGGATGAATAACAGACATTTTGTGTATTATTGATCTTTTCCCGGTACTTTCTTGACAGAGTAGTATATATGGAAGCGGAAGAACCAGCCGATCTATTCTAAGAAAATCACCTTGGAGACTTAAGTGAAGTGAGATTGAAGTCAGCTGTCATTTCTGTTGTACGAGTTACGCTGTACATGCAACCTAGTACAGAGGCCAGCACATCAAGTTACCACAATCTATCAAATTTCTTTGATAGTATTTCAACTTTATTGCAAAGACATAAGGTTCATTTTTAATTGAGAAAATTTGACAGTTAGGGATAACTTGATGTGCTGACGTCTGTACCTACATTTACTTTCAATGAAACGTTGCAGTTTGTTTGAAGCAATATTTATAACATTTTAACATATTATTTTTAGTAGTTATTAAACCTATATACCAATCGGTTGTCTACTCATTCAACATAACAAAACATCAACATAACATTTTCTCTGTTGGGAGTTACGCCCCAACACCTGCTATGCCAAAGATAGAAACTGTTGACAGCTCAACTGAAACTCACTTCACGTAAGTCTTAACGGTGAAATTTTTACCGACAAGATCGGCAGATGTGGCACAGCACAGCTTGGGAGAGGCTTCTGAAAAGGAGCCCAATATCTTCTTCTTCTTCGTGTGGTTACTGACTAACATGGTGTCAGAGTTTTAATGCTGCCCATGGGCCTCTGACTTAGCTTCAAATTCTGTTAAGAAATATCTCTCAGACATGCCGGTTTCCTCACGATGTTTTCCTTCACCGATTTTAAGCAAGTGATAATTATACAAAACGCACATGAATCCGAAAAATCAGAGGCCTCGGGTTCGAACTCGAGACCTATGACTTACCCAATATAATAGAGTTCATTAATTGATTATGTGAGCCGGTACGAGAGTTGAAAAGTAATAAATGATTATCTGTAAACTTACTTCAATTCCTCCCATAGTGAAAATGACCTTTGTGCTCTTGACTGTGATTCCGGAGGTAAGGCTAATATTAATGCGTACCCATCCCTTGAAGCGCATGCTTTGAATCTCGGCCCTAGATCGAAAAAGACTCTTAGTAAAACCTTATTTTTATATTATTTTAATATGGCAACACTGTTTTAGAGCAAGATTCTTACTTTCCAGAGGAGTTCATTTTAAATTTTCTCCCGAATACAGTTGTCTCCGTTGACGCGGCACCTGCAATGAAACGCTCTAAAGTATGAAGAAAATCTTCTTTGTATATAAAATTCACGCTTCACAATGTTAGTTACCATACTCCTTCGAAACGGCTTGACCGATTTTTATGAAATTTTATATGCATATTGAGCAGGTCTGAGAATCGGCTACTATCTATTTTTTATACCCCTAGGTAGGTAGGGTAGGTAGGGTAGGTAGGGTAGGTAGGGTAGGTAGGGTAGGTAGGGTAGGTAGGGTAGGTAGGGTAGGTAGGGTAGGTAGGGTAGGTAGGGTAGGTAGGGTAGGTAGGGTAGGTAGGGTAGGTAGGGTAGGTAGGGTAGGTAGGGTAGGTAGGGTAGGTAGGGTAGGTAGGGTAGGTAGGGTAGGTAGGGTAGGTAGGGTAGGTAGGGTAGGTAGGGTAGGTAGGGTAGGTAGGGTAGGTAGGGTAGGTAGGGTAGGTAGGGTAGGTAGGGTAGGTAGGGTAGGTAGGGTAGGTAGGGTAGGTAGGGTAGGTAGGGTAGGTAGGGTAGGTAGGGTAGGTAGGGTAGGTAGGGTAGGTAGGGTAGGTAGGGTAGGTAGGGTAGGTAGGGTAGGTAGGGTAGGTAGGGTAGGTAGGGTAGGTAGGGTAGGTAGGGTAGGTAGGGTAGGTAGGGTAGGTAGGGTAGGTAGGGTAGGTAGGGTAGGTAGGGTAGGTAGGGTAGGTAGGGTAGGTAGGGTAGGTAGGGTAGGTAGGGTAGGTAGGGTAGGTAGGGTAGGTAGGGTAGGTAGGGTAGGTAGGGTAGGTAGGGTAGGTAGGGTAGGTAGGGTAGGTAGGGTAGGTAGGGTAGGTAGGGTAGGTAGGGTAGGTAGGGTAGGTAGGGTTGGTAGGGTAGGTAGGGTAGGTAGGGTAGGTAGGGTAGGTAGGGTAGGTAGGGTAGGTAGGGTAGGTAGGGTAGGTAGGGTAGGTAGGGTAGGTAGGGTAGGTAGGGTAGGTAGGGTAGGTAGGGTAGGTAGGGTAGGTAGGGTAGGTAGGGTAGGTAGGGTAGGTAGGGTAGGTAGGGTAGGTAGGGTAGGTAGGGTAGGTAGGGTAGGTAGGGTAGGTAGGGTAGGTAGGGTAGGTAGGGTAGGTAGGGTAGGTAGGGTAGGTAGGGTAGGTAGGGTAGGTAGGGTAGGTAGGGTAGGTGGGGTAGGTGGGGTAGGTGGGGTAGGTGGGGTAGGTGGGGTAGGTGGGGTAGGTGGGGTAGGTGGGGTAGGTGGGGTAGGTGGGGTAGGTGGGGTAGGTGGGGTAGGTGGGGTAGGTGGGGTAGGTAGGGTAGGTAGGGTAGGTAGGGTAGGTAGGGTAGGTAGGGTAGGTAGGGTAGGTAGGGTAGGTAGGGTAGGTAGGGTAGGTAGGGTAGGTAGGGTAGGTAGGGTAGGTAGGGTAGGTAGGGTAGGTAGGGTAGGTAGGGTAGGTAGGGTAGGTAGGGTAGGTAGGGTAGGTAGGGTAGGTAGGGTAGGTAGGGTAGGTAGGGTAGGTAGGGTAGGTAGGGTAAGGTAGGTAGGGTAGGTAGGGTAGGGTAGGTAGGGTAGGTAGGGTAGGTAGGGTAGGTAGGGTAGGTAGGGTTGGTAGGGTAGGTAGGGTGGGTAGGGTAGGTAGGGTATGTAGGGTAGGTAGGGTAGGTAGCGTAGGTAGGGTAGGTAGGTAGGGGAGGTAGGAAAGTTAGGTAGGTATCATAATTAAGGCATGACGACGTCTGCCGGGTCAGCTAGTAACACTATAATTTAGATGACTTATTAGATGTAATATTTATTCTTCATAGTCAGCCCATAATGTTCTCTTTGCTATAATGCATAATTCAATGAAAACTATGATTTTGAAGGTAATGTTACATAATTCATTAAAATTAATTCACTTTGAATGAACTGAAAGGCGCAGAAATGAAAGGCGTGTTCGATATTGAATCGTTAATAATAATGTTTATATGATTTAATTTTGCTGCTTTCTCTAAATTGGTAGGTGTTAGCGAACCGAGTAGCATGTAGAACAATATTAAGAGTCACTTTAAAAAAAATGTTTGACTGAGTCAGTGGACTTTTTTTCATTTTCATCTAAATAAATAAAATCTTTATTGGAATACAAACACACATTAAACAATTGAACTGAACTGTGCCGCAGCTATTAACGCCCACCTTCTAGAGGGAGACACCAGCATTCCAGACTCCAGAGATGAAAAAATACAAAATAAAATGTATAATCTTACCATTAATAAATAATATACTCTGAACTATTTTGAATAAAACTCAAATTTACTTACCAACACTGCCGTTAATGAGAGGCCATTCGATGTCAAAGTTAAGACGGGATGAGATGATGCTGTAACTGGCGCTGTGTACCACAATGTCACTCATGCCATGGCTCAACAACTCTTCAATGAAGAAGGCGCTATTGAAGATCCTGAAAATTAAACGGTAAAACATTCTTATGAGCCTGCGAAGTTTATATAGGCACTATACAATACACATGATTATACTTGACAGAATCAAAAATGCAACGGATGAAAATAATTCAGGAGGTGGTAAAACGGTCCTAAATCTATTTGAGAGGGATATCGGAAATTATCCCATGAAACGATATACGGATACGAAAGTATTCAGTCTGCCTAGCCTTTTCCCAACTATGTTAGTGTCGGCTTCCAGTCTAACCGGATGCAGCTGCCTATCTCACCTCGACAACCCAGGCTCGAGTAATACGATATCCTTTGGTAGGTGGTAGGTAGTAACTGGGTATTACGATACTTCTTGGTAAGACTGGATGTCAGACTTTCGGACCTCTGGCTACCCGTAACGTGTCAAAGATCCACGAATGACAACCGGGACTAACGGTTTAACATGCTTTCCGAGGTACTGAGGAGTCTCGATATGTAAAGATGGTCTCCCATCCACGGACCAACCCCGTCACGCATAGCTTAACCTGATTGATCGATCCGTGCGGCTGTTATTACTTACTCTACGGGATACGAAAGTATTCTATGTGTTAAATAAGGCTATAAACTATCGATGCGGCGAATTTCATACAGATTGATTAAGTAGTTATTGCGTGAAAGAGCCACAAACATCCGTCCCACAAGCCTTTCTTGTTTTCACTATTAGTGCACAAAACTCTTTTGTTTTACCACGTTAAAGCACGAATGAACGAAACGAACGAAAAAAAAAAGAACAAATATGAAACAAGGCTTACTACGGATTGAACATACACACATCAAAAGTGTCTAGGGATCAACATATATTTTTGCAATAACTTTTCTCTTGATTGATATTAATTTAAATTTTCTTTAAGGATTCATCAAATAAAGTGTTTTCGTTTGTCACAGTAACGATAAACCAAGTCACCTTTGCATTAATAAAGAAATTTGCCATTTTCCTAATAAAGGGATTTTTGACATTTGAACCACTAACATTAAAGTTCGAAAAAAAGACTGAAATAACAGTTTTCTTTAAAATTTTATTGGGTAACTTAAACAATTAATAATCCGTGTTTCTACCGCGAACACTAACAACACAAGAACATCGGTTTGGCATACTCAAAATGAGTTCATCCAAATCACGCTGTGGAATGGCCGCCCATGTTCGTTGCAACAACAAAAAAAGGTCTTCTTGCAACTGGATACCCTCCATATTCGGCAGAGCTCTTCTCTGTAGCATATCCCATGCATGCTCAATCGGGTTCAAGTCTGGCGACTGAGCAGGCCAGGGCAGGACATTGATGTTAGCTGCGGCGAGAGTCTGTCTTACAACTCTTGCGGTGTGCGGTCGTGCATTATCATGCATTAACTGAAATAAGGGACCGATTTGCACTTGTAGAGGAACGATGACGTCAGATACAATCGTCTCAGCATAAATTTGAGCGTTGAGGTTGCCTCTGATCCAAATCAACTCAGTTCTTCCGCCGATCCAAATACCCGCCCATACCATGATGGTTCCACCACTATAAGGATGGACTTCCTGGCAGGATTTTAATCGCTGTTGGCGTCCAGGGGTTCTCCAGTGTCGTATACGTCTTGTATCCGGTCTCATACCAAAACGAGACTCATCAGAAAAGCACACGAAACGCCATTGTTCTTCTGCCCAATTTCTGTGTTCAAGAGCCCATTGATATCGAATCCTACGATTGTGCATTGCTATAGGTGGTACCCGTAGCGGTCTTCGGGAATGAAGGTTCACTTCATGCAAGCGGTTTCTGACTGTTTGGTCGCTAATTAAGTTCCCTGAAGAGTGATGAAGCCTCACGGCTAACATCATGGCGGTTATTGTTGGAGCTCTTCGAGTTAAGATTTGAATGTATCGGTCTTGTCTCCGTGTGGTGCAGCGATACCGTCCTTCATGGCGCTCAGCCACGGTACCAGTGCTTCGGTAACGTGTCCAAAGTCGACTGATAACACCTTTTTTTGTTGTTGCAACGAACATGGGCGGCCATTCCACAGCGTGATTTGGATGAACTCATTTTGAGTATGCCAAACCGATGTTCTTGTGTTGTTAGTGTTCGCGGTAGAAACACGGATTATTAATTGTTTAAGTTACCCAATAAAATTTTAAAGAAAACTGTTATTTCAGTCTTTTTTTCGAACTTTAATGTTAGTGGTTCAAATGTCAAAAATCCCTTTATTAGGAAAATGGCAAATTTCTTTATTAATGCAAAGGTGACTTGGTTTATCGTTACTGTGACAAACGAAAACACTTTATTTGATGAATCCTTAAAGAAAATTTAAATTAATATCAATCAAGAGAAAAGTTATTGCAAAAATATATGTTGATCCCTAGACACTTTTGATGTGTGTATTAGATTAAGAGGACTTTTTTCACCATCTTCAAAACTGTCGGAATTGGTACTTAAATAACTCACACGGGTACAGGCAGGGTGTAATTACGTTCTCTTCTCTCAATATATAGGGGATCCATGCCAGCTTCCTTGATTGACTGGCTGACATCCTGCATAGTGTTTTTAATGTAACTGCTCACAGAACGTTCATTTTTGAAGTCAACTGAAAAGAAATAAATTGCAATGTGTCAATAATTATACATTTTGAATTTGGAACTCTTGACGTTTCAAAATGCAGTGGACTTTAACGGGGACCATTACTGTTTGTTGATCCTGTGGCAAAGTATAAATATTAAAAACTTAATCATCTGAACGGGCAATTTATTGGTTTCTGTTTTTTTTTTTTTATTTGAAGATTCTCAGAAGCAATCCAGAGACTGTATTTTCTTAGCTGTCTATTGGCCTACTGCCACTCCATATAACTTATCACGTAACATACATATACCGTTCGTGGAAGAAAGGGCGTGATGTTATGATAAAATTTAATATTGGGATCTTTCTATAATATACTAAAATCGATAAACTTACTTTCACTCGCATCAAACTGGCGCAGAGCATCAACGCTCAGGGCGAAAAAGGCGATAGCAATGATGAATTTCATTTCGAACTTGGAATTCTGATGAGAGATAGAAAATAGTTCAAAATCTAGCTACAAATCAATTAAAGACAATCAGGAATACTCTTTCTTATTTAATACAGTTACAAACATAGCTATAATTCCAAGAGAAAGCGTATGGAAATGGAAATTTTAGCCGGAAATTCAAAATAACTTACCTAACAAACCTCAACAGTCGCAATGAACTGCAGTATTCACATTCGCCTAGTTTATATATCAACCTGAATTAATTAGTCGCTAATTGATGTTTCGTGTTGACACATGGTGGTAGCAACCATTAACATACATAGGTATCTAAATTGAGAAGTTTTGACTAACAAATCAATGACCGTGCTGGTAGAAAAACGTAGACGAATAACCCCATAATGGAAAACGTTATTGTTAACTAATAGTTTTGGACAATATTTTCCAACGAAAGGAACGAATTGCATATTGTATTGTATTATATTTGATCGGCTGTATACAGGTTACACTGTCTACAGATTTTATAAGGCCCGGCGCACATTGGCGGTACGCCACGGGATGCGGAAGGATCGCCCTTCGGCATCTCTTCATATACAAACATGTACACATTCTGACGGCAACGCGGTATCAATTAGGCATGCCGCGACGTCCATTGGCGTCATCATTGAAATTTACATGTTATTGTCACACAATTACGTTATATTTTTATTTGTCGCATAAAAATCCCTTGCTGTGCCGTGCCGCCAGTGGGCGCAGACCCTTATTATGCATGCTAGCAAGATGTTGTGACCAATAGACTCAACGAGTCTTATCGACTATTACTCTGTTCTTGATGTCGCAAATCAACCTCTGTACTACGTATTCAAAGCAAAAATGCTTTAATCTTAATCATTATTGATATTAAAAACCATAATTATGATACAAAATTGTTTATTCACATAAAAACTTAAATCTCGCCTTATTATTAATAACATTAATTATGAGGATATTAACTATTAACTTTATAAATTAGCTTCGATGAGTTCCAGTAGAACGATCTCCAGCAACTGGTTGATTTCTTTCTGTAATGGAAAAATATATAAATTTTAATGTATTCTAAAAAGAAACAGTTCCGTAACCAACAGACGAGTGTGATGCTAAATCATAACCTCGAAAAAGGAATATACAATTCACGAGAAAGTAGTAGCATATGTGAAAAAAAAATCGTGAGCCACAGGTTATAAAAATTTCAGAATATAGTCAAATTCCCTAGTATATTTGTAGTGTTCTAAGGTCCCAAGAAGAACCTCTTTAAACCAGGTTATATTAAAACACAAGACCGTCAACTTCTTAATGGAAGAAAAAACTGTAGGCATGTACTTACATAATGAGCCTTGATGGTGTCAGGGACGAACTTGCCGACGAAATCGTTGACATCGTCGGAGTAGTCCTCGCCCATAACAACCAATTTGACGTCCGACTGTAAGAAAACATTATATTTAAAGAGACTTTAAGTTTTCTTATGGTCAAGACTGACCACATTGTATTAAAACTTAAGACCTTTATAATAATAGAGTAGCAATCTATACTAATATTATAAAGCTGAAGAGTTTATCTCTGGAACTGCCTGTCCGAATTGAAAAATTATATAACATCACGCTACGACCAATAGCAGCCGGTGAAACCGAGCGGGAGCAGCTATTTGGGTTATAATACTACGCACCAACTTGTGTTAATCAAACAAACGTTAAGTTAAATCTAGCTGAAAAAACAGTAAAGTGAACAAAACGTGGGTGAAAAGAATTAAAATAAGAATAAAGCTTACGTTTATATCTCCCAGTTTGAAGTCGATAGAGATACTGCGGATGGAAATGCCGGAGATGATACCGACACTGACGCGGACCACGCCTGTCACGCGGATACTCACGACGTCGACTCTGGAAAGAAGAAATAAGATAATTTACTTATGTGGCTTAGACGACCTCGCAAAGAAAAATATGTTATACGACTTGCTAAGAATAATATACAGAATGATCTAAAATTGACAATTAGACATTGAGATTTAGGCTCTAAGTGCCAAATTTAGCAATGAAACTGAACGCAATGATCACATTTAAACCACGTTCAAGACGTCTCAGTGAGAATATTCCATACAAAATAATGACACTGATAGCCAAAGGTTTATGTTCTCATCACGTTCAGTTTTATTGGTGAAATTCGCCCTAAATAGTCATGATTATTCTTTCTTCGTTACTTACTTTCCAGAGGCCGCAAAGTCGAGTTTGTTGCTGAAGACAACTCCGTCGGCCTTAGCAGAAGCTGAAATAGTTAAATACCGCATGAGATACAAGCAAAACGGTGATCTTGATTAAGTAAAAATTTGCACATTTTATTGGCCTTTTAAAAAGCTACCAAAAATACTTAAAGGGTTAGACTTTAAAATCAATTTATTAAATTAAATGAACAGGTATAATAATGATTTAAAGTAATATAGTAGTCATAGTGGTAGTAGTAATCAAGTTGCCTTACCAACAGAAAAGTGAATAAGAGGCAGCTCAATGTCAAAGTTGAGGCGGGAAGTGATAACACTATAGCTAACTCTGTGGGTCTTGATATTGCTGAGCCCAGTACTCAGAATGTCTTCAACTATGGCTTCATAGTTAAAGAGACTGAAAATAAAAGATTAAATTAAGTTACCGCTTAACATGAAGGCAGTTTGAGTGTGGATTTTGCTAACGGTTATTATCAAATATAAATGTATCAACATTAAAAAGTAAGGAGAGACCTTAGTCATTTTTCTAAACTATAACATGATACGCTGTTAATCCAGACCTTTAAAGAACAAAATCCAGATAAAGTAGGTAGTTCTACTTTACCTGGTTTTTGTTATTGATGTTCTTTGTATGATGATGGACACTTAGATGATTTCCTAGTTACTCACACAGGTACTGGTAGTTCGTAACTGGAGCTTTCTCTCTTGATGTGGAAGGGATCTAGTCCAGCATCCTTTATGGCTTGGCTTGCATCTTCAATGGCACTTTCTATTTGTCCGCTGACAATGCGCTCATCCGAAAAGTCAACTAGAATAATTAAAAAAATATATTTAATTCTTCTTGGCCTCTTCTACAGTAGCTCTGGAACAACCTCTCCACTCCATCTAATTTTGTTTTTACTTTATATACTATGTTACTTGATTTTATATTTACTAAAATTTTATTATATCTTTAACTTTGAAAGTAGAATATTATTTTTAATTTAAAAGGTCTTTCCTTTAGATTTTTTTACCTTAATATTAACAAGTAGATCGTTTGAAAAATTAACATAAACTTACGTGGGGTTTGTCTTTCCCGCACTCGTATTGTTGTGGCACTGATGCCTGCGATGAGAACAGCGAAAGCAAGGACAACTTTCATTTTGATTCAGATTTGATTTCTGCTACAAAAAAGCAATTCAACGAGTTATTAACCTCAAGTTTAACAAAATCATATAATTAATCGTTGAAAAAGACAAAAACTTAAAAAAAATGCGTTCTAAATTAAAAATCCTGAACATCGACTGATGCGTGTAATCTTGATCAGAATTTTATCATAGACTTATAAAAAAAAAACATAATAATGCATAAATTCTTTAGTTACATGTCTTACCTTCTGATACTTCTGAAGTTGAATGACATACAATGATTAAAAATAATCGTATTTATACAATTCGGAAGCAATCTGATCCTTAATCGACAGCTTATCAAATTGTCTCATCTTATAGATTATATCTTCTAAATGTTTTTTGAGGCGTATGCTAACAATATACGCTATTCGTGCATTAAAGGGACTGATGAGAATACCAGTAGACCCTGCTGATGGTGGAAGTAATATTATAATTTATGGGATCCTATGATCAACTCCCACATAGTCATCTTTTTGACATTTACCAACTTTTGGCTTTGCACGGCACATATTTTTCTTCCATAATCATGTCTTTTTGCCGTCATCTCAATATTCCTTTCTATGGTGTCACTTACAACTTCACAATGTAGTAGTTTTGGTCTTATCCACTGCTATGCCTATTCCTAGGTATTCCTATAAATAAGCTCACCCCCTATTACATGGGACTCAAACATAACTGGCGAAATCTGGGTGCATTAGAATGTACTATAGGTTTACCTCTGCATAACTCTTCGAGGATTACAGGCGTGATGTACATATACAATCATCATCTGCCTTTTCCCAACTTTGTGGGGGTCGGCTTCCAGTCTTTTTTTTTTTTGAAGGCTGGGAAATCATCCTATGACTGCTCCCGCTCTGGGTGGAGCGGAAGGGAGTGTCAGACTCTTACTGACTAAAACCCATCCATGTTCCTTCCGTAGCCCTTTATGTTCCGGGGTAGCGGTAACCTTTTCGGACAATCCCGCTTCGGCTTCCAGTCTAACCGGATGCAGCTGAATATCAGTATTTTACATGGAGCGACTGATGCCTATCAGACCTGCACAGTGCAGTAGCTGGACAATACCATACCCCTGATGATATAAATAATATGTGCTGTATATAATGATATGCCAATTTTTTTGGCGAAACAGCAATACAATTCCCCTATCTGGACGTTATAATGTTATGGTGCTGGTCAAATCAAGGTGCACTGTCTCATACAAATTCGAGCATATTGTAGGCACCATCCTAATTAGCCAATATCTGGAAACAATTAAAAGTGATAATTATCTAATCACTTTTACATACTAGTATATATTTAGAAGACCTAGTTTTAATTGATAATCTAATTAAAACGTTGTTATTGTCTAACACAAGGTAATTATCCGTTTTACATTATGTTTCTAAGGAAGACTAGCTTAGTAGATATTTGTTCATTGTAAGTCAAATTTTATCTAGAAGTGATACAAAGGTATGGTAGATATTGAGAGGATCATCTACAGCCATCTTAGCTAGGTCTTCGGTTTCTTTTTTCAGCATTTTATTCCCAAATCAATAAAAGGCAACTTTGGATCTTAACTATACACTGGTCTCAAATACAACCCTCGTTTTTCTGCCATATTTTTAAATCAAGGCAGTGAATGATCGGGTTCAATCTTGAAATTCCCTAAACTGAGACGCTGACATGCTGAACTTGAAATTTTTATCTTTCTTCGTGACTTACTTGGTGTCAAAGTTTTTTTGCTGCCCATGGGCCTCTGAATAAGCTTCGCATGTAGAGAAATACCTCTCAGGCATGCCGGTTACCTTACAATGTTTTCCTTCACCGTTTTTTAAGCAAGTGGCAATTATACAATATGCACATGAATCCGAAAAGTCAGAGGTGAGTGTCTTGGGTTCGAACTCGAGACCTAAGAAATGGCAAACCGTCGGTCACACTACTAGGCTATCTAATGTAACTTGACATTAACTGTTATTAGTATGAATATAAACAAAAAAGAACAAAAGCCAATAGCGCTGAGATTTGATGGTAAAAAAGAATTTGCAACTGATATAAATACCGTTCTAAGGCATTCATTGTAGGTCATTGCAAACTAAGAAATCAATAATAAATAAACACTATTTTATAAAAATAATAAATAAATTGATGGTTATTTTAACGTTAAAATATCCTTGAAGCACACCTTGGAATATAGTAAGTTCTGTATAGAACTTACTATATTCCAAGTCAATAAAACTAAATCAAAATTAATTCTACTGTGTTTTTCGCTTTTATGTTGCTGACTTTGGTGCTCTATTGATTCTTTTTTTTTAGGGTGATAAATCATCCAATGACTTCTCCAGCTCTGGGTGGAGCGGAAGGGAGTGTCAGACTTTTACTGACTAAAACCCATCCATGTTCCTTCCTTAGTCTTTTATATTCCGGGGTAGCGGTAACCGTTTCTGACAATCCTTACCCGGCAGGCTCGGTCCTAACGTGCCCCTTCAAACGTCTATTGATTCCTGGGACAATCTTAAATAATGGTTAGTAGGTAAACAAAACAGATTTCCTAAGTTAAGACTCTCTTTATAGTAAATAAGTAACTTTATAGATAATGAAAGAACAACAATATAATAATAATAGCCTTTTATTCCTAAACATAGGGTTACAAGAAGTCCCTAAGTTCGGTGTGCCTTTTGGCATAGGCCTCCTCCAATTCCTTCCAGTGGATTCTGTCCCTTGCTACTCTCAACCAGAATGGTCCCGCTGTCTGTTTCAAGTCATCTTCCCATCTCCTGATTTGACGACCCCTACTTCTTTTGCCGTCTCTTGGTTGCCAGAGGGTGACTTGCTTGCTCCATTTGTTAATGGGGTGGCGTAGCAGATGTCCGGTCCATCTCCATTTTTGGGTGTCTATCCGGGTAAGTATGTCTGTGAGTTTTGTTCTTTTTCTTATGTCTGCATTCCTGACTCTGTCTTTGATTTTTAACCCTAGCATGCTTCTCTCCATGGCACGCTGGCATTTTGCTAGCCTTTCCCTGTGGTGAAGTGTTGTTGACCAAGTTTCACAGCCATAAGTGAGAACTGGTAGAATACAGGTCTCGAATGTTTTCTTTTTTATGTGATTTCCTAGATCCTTACTTTTCACTATTTCCTTCAATGACCAGTATTTTCTCCATCCTTGGGCTATTCGCCTGTTTATTTCCTTTGTCGTTTCATCTGAAGGGGATATTATCTGTCCTAAGTAAATATATTCTTTGACGTATTCGATCTTGTTGCCATCTATCGTAACGTCTGTTTCCCTTGAGTTTGACATCAATTTTGTTTTGCTGGCATTGATTTCCAGACCAACTTCTCTACTTATATTTGCTAGGCTCTGCATCATTTTTTCTATTGCTGCTGGACTCTCTTCAAGAAGCACCAGATCATCAGCAAATCTTAGGTGGTTTAGGCGAGCTCCGTTGATGTTCAGACCTAAGTGGTCCCAGTTTAGCTGTCTAAAGATGTACTCGAGTACGGCATTAAATAGCGTAGAGGAGAGAGGATTGCCTTGGCGTACGCCTTTTTTGATAGGGAATGATTCACCTGTTGATTCTAATTTAATCCTGGCCTTGCTAGATTTGTATATACTCTTGAGTATTCCTATATAGTTGCTCTGGACTCCTTGTTGTTCAAGGCTCCGCCATATGTATTGGTGCCTGAGGCTGTCGAATGCCTTTGAGTAATCTATAAACGCCAAGTAGATTTGTTTATTGTATTCGTTATACTTCTGTATCAACTGTTTTATTATGTGAATGTGATCTATTGTGCTGAAGTCTTTTCTGAATCCTGCCTGCTCTACGGTTTGGTTTTCGTTTAGTGTTAATGATATTCTTTCCAGGATCACTTTAGCAAATACTTTATATATGTTTGGTATTAGAGAAATTGGCCTATAATTCCCAATCTCGTCTCTAGGGCCTTTTTCATGTAGTAGAATTATGTGACACTCGGTCCCTTCTTCTGGGATTTGCCTTGTTTGTATGATTTCATTGAAGAGTTTTGCCAGCACAGGACTGATTCCCTCTAAGGTTCCCTTGAGCAATTCGTTAGGTATCTTGTCCGGCCCAGGGGCTTTCTCGAGTTTTTGGGATTTTATTGCCTTGGTTACCTCTGAGGCAAGGATTTTTGGCACTTGGTCTACTTTGTTTTCTTTTGCTTCGTTTGTTTCCGGAATTGTGGCCAGCCGTGAATCGAATTTATCAGAATACAATAGGCGGTAATAGTCTGTAGCTAGTTTCTGTATTGAGAGTCGATTAGTTAAGTAGGATTCGCGTAGCTTTAGTTTTGGTATCCATTCTTTCCCATGTCCGTTTATTTGTTTCATAGCCTTTTTTGTTCCTCCTGTTCTTTTTATATTTTCTTCCAAAACTCTATTTCTGTTCTCTTTGCGGTCTTTCTTCATATTCTTCTTGATTTCCTTGCTAAGGCTTGCAATTTTTTGGTGTCTTTCTTTAATCTCTTTATTTGATATTAGTGTTCTTCTTTCATCTAATAGTTCTAGTGTCTCTTTGCTTAAATAGCTTTCTTTGCTTCTGGGTTTGCTGTCTAGCATCTCTTTCAATTTGTTTTGTAATTTCCCGTATTTAATCCCAGTTTCTGCGTCGGAGGTAATAATTTCCTTGAGTGATTCTGTTATGCGGGAATTAGAGAAATGTCCGTGGCCTGATATTTGATGCAACTTATTATTGTTTACTATGTTTTTCCTGGATCTTTTGGGTTGGTTTAGGCTTAGGCAGCTTCTTACCATACGGTGGTCTGTGTTAAAGTTGAGGTTTTTTATTATGTTGGTATCTGTGAACGCGCTTGCTTTGTTGGTTATGATAAAGTCAATTTCATTTTTGAATTTTGCACCTGGGGAGGACCACGTCCATTTGCTTTTGGTTTTTTTGTAGAAACGTGAGTTCATTAGAAAAAGGTTATTTTCCATCATGAATTCTACTAGTTTCTGTCCATTTTGGCTTCTTTTTCCATGCCCAAACTTCCCGATTGAGGATTCTTCTCCAATTTGCCTTTCTCCAACCTGTGCGTTAAAGTCGCCCATGATTATTATGTTGTTGTTGTAGTGTGGTTTTATTGCTTCTGAGATACTCTCGTAGAAATATTCTATGTCTGGTTTCCCCGCTTGTTCTGTTGGGGCGTATATTTGAAAGATGGCCCAATTTTTCTTGTAGCCCGGCAATTTTAAATGAACTACCGCAATTCGGTCAGAAACCCCTTCAAATCCCATAATATTCTTTTTCAGCTTAGACTTAATAAGGAAACCTACTCCTTTTTGACCGGTGTGTTCTCCTTTATGATACATGATATATTCAGTCCTCTCTTCTATCCCTTCTCCTGGCCTTCTCATCTCGCTCAGCGAAAGAACAACAAAAACCCCACCAAATAAATAGCTAATTTTTATTTATTTTAAAAGTACGACATCATCTCTCTTTTATATCCAATTTATGCTATCATACATAAATGTTTCATACGCAGCGGTGGTCCTCAGAAAAATGGGCATTCTCCTTTTCAAAAATCTCTCTCAATATTTACTGCAAAACATTTTTTATGGAACCACTATATTATCAAAATCTAGATATTTAAAATAGATATTGCATTGATTCATTTCTACTTTGTATTTACACCTGCATCATATTATGAGACCTCAACTGGCCTCAGGCCACTGATAACACAAATTGGCGGGGCCACCTACTGAACTAAATTGATTTTGTGACCTACAACGACAACGATAAGATGAAGAACAAAGCAATAAGCCAAAATAGTACATAAAGACTCCATACAACGAGTGACAACACACGCAAAAATAAATACGCTTCCCGTTCAGCGAGTGTCAAGTGTACAACACACTCGCAACTGGCATTCGGGTTCACGAATATGCACGAATACGTCTATTTGTGCATGCGTCTGTTGTTTTATCAATCTTCGTATTTAGCCGATCCCTTTTACTATAATTCTGGGGCAGTCTGAGATGATTGAATGAATTTTTGTCTCAGGTGTATACCTAGTCATCAGTAAACTAAAAAACTGGCCAAATGCGAGTAGGGCGCGAGTCCGACAAAGGGTCCGTAAAAATAATAATGGCAAAAAAAAACACGTTTGTTGTAGGTATGTCTCCTTAAAAATAAATTTTATTCTGTTTTTTTTTGTATTTGTTGTTGGAGCGGCAACAGAAATACATCTGTGGAAATTCAAAATCAAAGGTCTAGCTATGACTGTTCATGAGATGCAGCCTGGAGAGAGACGGATAGACGAACGGACAGTGGAGTCTTAGTAATAGGGTCGTTTCCGTATGGACCCTTTGGGTACGGAACCATAAAAAGTGATATGATGGCAAATTTATTTTTAATTGATGAAAAAAATTAAGGGATAGAAAACGTGTTTCTATTTTTATTTTATTGTGACAAGTACCTAGTACGTACAACAATTTCGTTGTATAAACCAATTGTGTGCTGAAGGAGGTTAAGAAATAAAAAAATAATTTATATACAAGCATTTATTTTATAATTAAACACAAACGTTGCAAACATTCAATAATGCAATCATAGCACTAATGTTATTTAACTTACTTGAATCGCTATTAGAATTGAAAAAAGATAACTTTTGAATGTAAAATAACAATACAGAAAATTCTCGTAGGCCTCAAAGTCGTACCTTCTACAGTTTTAGGCCATTCGTAATACATTGATTATTTTATTTTTACATTTAACATTATAGCCAAGCGGAGTCCCAAGCGAAGTATCGGTGTAAGAAGAGCAACGGAATATTTTACATTTATTTTTGAATTTTACGAAACACGAAGGAAGGCGTAATGTTAAAAAATATATATATAATTATTTTAAATGCTTTAAAAATTTTCTTACGTAGGCGAATAGTGAAGTTGTTTTAGTTAATTATATATAATAACATAATAATATATATAAATTAATGAAATAGAGAACACAGGATCTTGTTCGATTTCACATTACTAGTATTATTTTAGCATTTTTTTTATGTCAATATTTAATTTATTTTAATTTGAAATGTAATATTATTTGCATGCCCATGTGACGGTAGAATATGGAGGACCTATTTTATATGAAACACCTGTACAAATTACCCATGTTTGCAAATGAATAAATGATTATGATTATGATTATGATTGTTGAAAGACGTAGGTACAAGAAGAGATTTTAAAGAAAGTAGAAAAGGCTTTAAAGTTCAACCTTTTTTCAAAATAAAATATTTTTGAAGTTAACTTAGATTATAATTTTAGATAATTATGTAAGCAAACACACTAGCTTCACCTAAAATTAAAATGATAAAACATAAACTCACAAAGATAAAATAGCATTTTTGTCTACAATGTAACCCACTTCGATTTCGTAAAATTCACTGCATATATAATAATCTAAGATCAGTTAGGTAAAGGATTAGAATATTACATTTTTTTTCGTAAAAAATAAGTTTGCGTAAAGTATTTTATTGTCATAGCAATATTGTGTACTGTTTTCAAAAATATTATTGTAGTAGTATTTGGGGGTTATATTGTGAGAAACAGTTTTCTTAATATTAGATGTTTAACTCTGTTACAAGCCAACTGTATCATTGTTTGGTTCAGGTGAGTGCTGCGGGAAGTGATCTGCATCACAAATGTCATACATCTATGTTGCAGTAAACTTTATTTCTGCAAACACTGAAAAACCAATCAAAAAACTTTCAGAAGTCTATATTCACACTACAACCCCAAAATAACACCCGCCAAATTGAAATGCATTAATTTTGAACAAACCATTAATAATCTTTATCATTCGTTACGAATGTATGAAATATACATTTCATATGTCAAAAGCATAATTATTTTATAACTGTATCGCAAAATTCAAACCTATATACCCTTTTCAGATTTCTTAATCTCATTTGGCACTACGCGTCTGTCTTGAACAAGTAATATAGAAACAAATAAACAGTGCATCGAGAAATAACACGAACTACATCTACCAGTATAACCTATGTATCAATATATATAAAAGTGAATAAGAGGCACTCTATAGGTTTATATACGCAGATCTAAAATAAGCTTAATCCGTGAAACATCGAACGTGGAACTAGAACATGAATTGTTACTATACAATAACTAACGTAGCGAATAAAGACACCGTCCATCCAAATGTACGATCACGTAGCCTATCAAATAATACAACAGAAGCTCGAAATACTACGTAAAAATTACATTTAGCTTCTATATCTCATAGGTATCGTCCTTCACAACAGGTTAATATTTTTTCGATATATACGAAATAGGCACCCGTATGATCTGCCCTTTAAAAAAAGAACTAAGAGCTTCACGAGTTCCTACATAATACTAACACTCATTTATTTACATCAATGAAGTATTCGGTTGTTAAGTCGGCTGTCGCGAGAAAACTTACAGTATTGTAGTACTAGTAATATTTGTTATCTTAAATCTCGAATTGTAAAGATTCATCTATCGTCCACCAATATTTGAAAGCTGAACCGCTGGTACTACGACCTCTAAACTAGATGTATCGACCCTAAACGTAATGTACTAAGTTTTGTATTTACTAATACATTCAGTATACTACTTTCTGTACATCTTCCATTCCTTTGGATTTCGTCACGTGTCTTTTACTTTGGCTTCCATTAGTTTCTAATATTGTAACATTATTGTGAATTTTAGTCTTGTTAAATTTTGTATCTTAGTTTCCTTGGTTTTGACATAAATATCATAATTGTTGGTTTGATTCGTTTTAAACCATTTTGTTTGACGATCCTCTTTAATCCCTCCGATTGATTTACTTCGAACCATTATAACACGTACAACTTTCTAATATTGGTCCGCTACAGAGTTGTGAAATGATCTAGCTTATATTAAACTTACTATCTAAGGCTATAATGAACTTAAATTTTTCTATGCCTTGCGTGATATGTATTGCGTTAGAGGCGATTTAAAGCTAACATTTTTAATCATTTTTCTCATATCTACGCTTTCTTAGAACTCCGAAACACCGCAGACTCAATTTAAATAACTTGCCTCTTATCTCATTATGAAGACAAAGTTGACGCTGACGTCACACCACATGGCAGAAGTTCTTTAACCTACAGAAGATATGTAGAGAGGTTCTTATACTATGACGAAATTACGACTACCAGTAATCTATAATTTGTTATTAACAAGTGATATGTAGTTGGAGTAATCACTCCTTTTAAAATATAACATTAAAATTTAAACAATACGATACATTGCTTACATTAACTATTGAACTTAACAGATATCTAGACGAATATTAATGGACTCAGCAATTCAACACTCGAGGTGGCTTACAACTAAAATACTCTACATTATAAAAATAAGTTGATAAGAAAATATTCCAGAGATTCTTTTGCGGCAACACATAATATTATACACGAATTAATTGCTCCTTTACTAATAAGATTCTAATTACTAAAGATGGGTGAAAGGAAGTTCCGCAAAAATCTTGAATGGCTTCAAATCATTTGAAGCCTTATTAAATATCTGAACAGTAAAGCTACTGACAAATAACATATAAGCAATGTAGTAATTAGCTGACCGAAACATCAATAAACAATAATATAAATCGAAATAAAATTTGATATAACTTTCCAACTTTAGATATTATTCATTCCACAATATTTCTGTTTTAATGTTCATTAATTCCAGTCACAACATCCGTTACATTGATAATATTTTACCGTTACGATGATATTGTAACAACAATCAAATATTCAATCATTTAGATTCTTCTTAGTAAAGAAGTTATAGACGAAGCAAATAAATCGAAGAGGCTCGGAGACCACACAACAAACTCATATGATGTACTTGAAGAACGAGGTCTTAGCCAGCCCAGTGGCGATGACCACGCCGACGCCGAAGATTTCATACGAGACCTTTATAGGCGCTGCACTGTTCGTACAGTTCTTTGGCGGTTCTGGCTTATCTGTAATAATAAATGCATAATCAATCAACCATTCTGCCTAGCCTTTTCCCAACTATGTATGTTGGGGTCGGCTTCCAGTCTAACCGGATGTAGCTGAATACCAGTATTTTACATGGAGCGACTGCCTGTCTGACCTCCACAATCCAGTAACTGGGTAACACTATACTCCTTGGTAAGACTTGCTGTCAGACTTTCGGGCTTCTGACTACCCGTAACGACTGTCAAAGATCCATGAATGATAGCCGGGGCGTTGGCCCCGTTACGTTACGTTACGTTAAGCTGTTGAGCTTAACGTGCTTTCCGGGGCACGGAGGAGTCTTGATATCTAAAGATGGTCAACCTTCCACAGACCAACCCCAATAAAGCATAATCATTATAAGAAAAACGCATACTAATTTATTCAAATTGATAATGCAAAAAAAATTGATACCCGCAGCGTTGTCACATCTACCAACTTTGTGGTAAGTCTACCTATTTTAGAACATAAAACCTTTTTATTTACTCAAATTATTATTAATTCTGAAAATGTGCTGAAATTAGGGTGGTAGCACCAATTCTTCAATTAAAATCTACCTATTTTTGACATAACCCCACTGATTTTCTAAAATCAGGTGTGACAACACTGGATACTGTTACTAACAATCCATAAACAGAAAAATAAAATAGTTGGCATTTCAATGGTAAAGAGAGAAATCTAAGAAATATTATTGTGACACAAAACATCAGAAGGTAAGTATGAAGAAACAATTTAAATTAAAAGATTGCCATAGTGACGGTAAAATAGGACTTTGAACTGATGGATGTAATTGATCCCAATCATCTCGTATCTTTATTTAGAGTAACATTAATTAAGGCAATGTGTCGGATTATTGCCCTATCAAGATTATTCCAGTAGGCCAACTTCGCTATCAAGATCATACGATTTGGCTCTAATTAAAGTTCCCAAAAAAAACACAATTAATTTAAGAATTGAGATATCTGTTATTTTTATGGTGTAGGTACATAACAAAGAGTATTTTATTCTATCATTTTTTTAACGACATGTATCAGAAATGAAAAATCATCAACACATGGAAATTATAAATGTCACTTGTTACTTTCTGCTTTCTTACCAATAAATAATTATACAACAGGCACAGTGTACTCATAGTTTATTAACCAAGCCTTCTCTTTCAATAGGCAATACTGAGGTTGTTTGTACAGAGGCCAATACATCAAGCTATCCCAAATTGTCAAAATGTTTGATAGATTTTCAACTTTATTACAAAAGAATAAGATTCATGTTCAATTGGAAATATTTGGCGGTTTGGGATGGCTTGATGTGCTAGCGTCTGTACTTGGGGCCATCATTAGAACACATAGTATTTAATCATGTTCAGCAGTCACTTGTTCATGATCTATCTACGAGTCCATGAAACCTCCAAAAGATAATTGGTTTCAAAGGAAAAGGTCAAGAAAATCATACTTACTGGTAGCAGCCATCAACTGTGGCAAGTACTTTTGCCAGAAGGCGCACTCCTTGACGCGGAGCCCGCGGCCTATGGAACTGGAGTTCACGGCCAGGGACAAGTACTCTCTTCCATTCGCTGAGTGGACCGGCCAATGGATCTTCGTTGAATCCCCACTCGGATTTATAGATGGGTTACTGGAATTACAGAGGTGCGTAGTTTTAAATTTTGCTATCAATATTTAAGTAGCGATTAGGTGCAATGTGATTTTAATGACTGATATTAGCGTTTGAAATAAAATGATTGATTAAAAAAAAGAACCTGTATGTATGCCACCAGACAGACGTCAAGCATTATCAATGAAATAGATTGGATAGTAATAAAAATATAATTTCATACCCGCTTCTCGCGAAATTTGCCCAATATCTCATCAGACGTTTGCTAAACTCCACCTCTTCCGGAGAATAATTCTTCCCTGGATTCAAGGGCTCCCCAAACACATAATTAATTTCATCAGCGTGCATCACTCCTGTCCAAGATGGCCACGGGTTATTCTTACTACGGTGCTTGTAATAATATGTGAAGACATTGTTTCCTGTTTCGGCATAACGATGCGCGAATTCATTCACTCCACACGTAAAGTGGTAATCTCCTACCATTTTGTCCAAAGCATTACGGTTTCTTATAGGATCTTCTGGGTTTAACCAATCCGTGTACTCAAACACAATAGCCTGGCGTCCAGCATCATTTACGTAGGGATTCAACTCTCTTACTGCCTGCAAATACTGTTCCCTACTTATTCCAACATTCTCCTCCTTAGGGAACAATTCCGTCAGGTAATAAAGTATAAAGTAGTAACCCTCCTCTGTGTTCGATCCCATCAAAAGGTTAGTCTTCTTAAAATTCTGGTGAATTAGCGATCGAACAGGTAACTCGTCTAGGAAGGAACCATCTATGATCGGGACGAAAGGAAATTCGCAAATACCAAGAGTTCCCCACTCGTTATTCACCAGTTCATCAGGACTCTTCTTCCTTAGACACTCGATCATTGGCCCCATATCCGTCCTAGAGTGTGGACAGTGGACAGCTTCTGCTAAACGAATGCCCCTCAAAATGCTTTCTTCTCTCGATATAATCGCCCAAGGAGCTGTCGCGGCTCCCGACTGCAGTATCGCCTGAGAGAACAAGTTTCTCGACAGTGGGGACAGTAAATGTAAAGAAACCGATACAGCCCCAGCTGACTCTCCGAATAAAGTTACATTATGAGGATTTCCTCCGAAGTAAGCTATGTTGTCTTTCACCCATTGTAATGCCATGAGCTGATCAAAAAGACCAGCATTGCCTGGGACGTCGGGAGTATCGAAGAACAGAAAACCGAGTGACGCGACTCTATACTGCATGGAAACATAAACAACTTTCTCTTCAGAGACAAGTATTTTTGGATCATAAACATCTAAAGTGGCCGTTCCAGAATAGAATCCGCCACCAAAGACCCACAGCATGACAGCTGCGTTTTTGGGTCGCGGTCTTGGCGTCACTATGTTTATAAAGAGACAGTCTTCCTGCATGTCTGTGTTCGGATTCCACATCATCGCTCCGGGGAAATCTCCGAACACAGTGTCTATAATTTGGACGCATGAGTGTGGCAGTGTCGTAGTATTCAGTATTTCGTCACCCCAGCTCTCCGCCGGTCTGGGATGTCTGAACCTCAAGTCACCCACAGGTTTTTGAGCGTAAGGGATGCCGAACCACGCGTCGACCTTCTTGCCGGTTGCAGCAGTCAGCGTTATACCCCGGACCCTTCCTTTTCTGGTGCGGACGACGAGCGGGTCTTCATCTTCTGGCCCGAGCTGTGGCTCGTCGGCCATCATTTCCTCGTCGGCCCGCTCATGGTTCGAGTGTAACCTTTCGTCATACTTGGCTCTTTTGGAAGAGGTTTCCGCGTCTTCAAACTTGGCGCGTTTCGAAGAAGTCTCGTGATCTTCAAGTCGGGGTAGAATGGTGTCTAATTCGGGGTTGTATCGGACGGCCTCGCCGTGTCCGCGATATGGCTGCGGCGGGGCCGGCGCGGAGAAGTGCGGGGCGTGGTCGGGCGCGTGGTGGCGCGCGCGGTGCTCGTGCGGCCCAGCGAGCGCGCGCGCTGCCAGCGCCGTCAGCGCAGCCAACACCACGCGCATACCGCCGCTGCTCCCGCTCCCACTGACACCACCTGCAATTCAAATAGCTGAATGTTAGCGAATGAAAGAGTTTGAAACAACAACAATATTTAATCATCATCTGACTGTCAGCATATGCCATATATTATGTGGATAATCACAATAAGTACCGCTTGGCTTGAAATAGTTTAATTTACAAATTCAATCATAAAATTCAACGCGAATTTCGAAACATATTCCACAAGTCCCATATACAGCTATCTCCGTCAATACCGAAGAAAACATTCCGTATTGTAGATAGCATCAAAGAACCGACAACCTATGACAAATTAGTTGCCGCACAATATCTCGACATTGTAGGTAAAGGTACGTATAAATACAAAACAAACCCGTCGTTCATCAAACCAATACAAAAGGACAACCTTTGGAGTTTGAAGCAGAAAATATTTGAGGTCTGATAACGGTACAAATTGAAATTTTTAATACGCTGTTGCTGTACTGCAAGATCTCAGTGGGAGGTAAACTCAAATTTTGGCTGGAAAGTAACATCATCGGTACAGCTATTCCCAACTAAGTTAAGGTCGCCTTCTAGTCTTACCAGACGGGCTCTAACGGCACGAACAACCGTCAAAGATCCATGAAAGACAGCTGTAACCACCGGCTTAAATATGTGTATTATTGTTTCAATAAATGTTGATGTCTGGAGAAACCAGCATGTCTGAGAGATATTTCTCAACAGCATGTGAAGCTAAGTCAGAGGCCCATGGGCAGCATAAAACTCTCACACCAGGTTAGTCACTAACCACACGAAAAGGCAGAAGAATAAATGTTATGTACCATCACGGACTTTAAGTGTTGAGCCACTTGCCACTGTTCTTATTTTAGCCGTGTAGTGCAAATCGGGTTTTGTTGGTTATTTAACATTTCAACTGTCTTCGTATAGGTTTTCAGAAATAACGTTTTAATGAGATCTTATTCAAAGCGGGTCAATATTAAAATATCTATAATACTTACAATAATACCTACAATTAAAAACCTGTATGGAAAAGACTATTTCCGATTATTAGTAGTTTGTCATCTTGTTTACGAGGATGCGGTCGGTTTGAGTTCGTGTGCAATCGTGTGATCTCGTAAATCTATAAAACTACAAAATCGAAAAGTTTGTAAGTGGCTCAACACTTTAAGTCCTTGGTTCAATCCCGGGATTGTCCGAAAGGGTTACCACTACCCCGCAACATAAAGGGCTACGGAAGGAACATGGATGGGTTTTAGTCAGTAAGAGTCTGACACTCACTTCCGCTCCACCCAGAGCGGGAGCAGTCATTCGATGATTTCCCAGCCTTAAAAAAAAAAAAACCTTGGTGCGAGGTTCGAAACCAGACAGGTGCGTTACTTTGTGTAAATTATTTAATCACCACTGCTCTCAAAACGGCGAAGGAAAACATCGTGAGGAAACCCCATGTCCTTGAACCAAAAAGTCGAAAACATTTAACATACACCAACCGCACTGGACCCACGTGGTGGATAATGGCCCTCTCCCCCTCACTGAGCGAACCCCTGTGTTCCTGCAGTGGGAACATTATAGGTTGATAAAGCTATGCTTGCTTTTACAGAATAACTTTATACACAATTAACAGATTTTTTTTTGAGGGTGGGAAATCAGCAAATGACCCCATTCCCGCTCTGGGTGGAGCAAAAGGGAGTGTCAAGACTCTTTCTGACTTAAATCCATCCATGTTCCTTCCTTAGCCCTTTATGTTCTGGGGTAGCGGAAACCCTTTCGGACAATCCCGCTGACCGTACATTATTATGTAGGTACAGGGGCCAGCACATGGGCACGCCACGATAGTGACGGTAAGGCCCCTCTTTGAGGAGTGGCTAGAGAGGCGTCACGGCGCCCTCACCTACCGCCTGACGCAGGTCCTCACCGGACATGGATGTTTCGGGAGGTTCCTGCACATCATCAGGCGGGAGGAAACGCCCGGGTGTCACCACTGCGAGGTTCGCCCAGAAGACACGGTAGAGCACACGGTGCAAACCTGCCCCGCATGGGCGGAGCACCGCCGTGTCCTCGTAGAGGCGATCGGCGGCGGCGACCTCTCGCGCCCGGCCCTGGTGCAAGCCATGGTCCGGGGCGAGAGGGAGTGGGAGGCAGTCACCTCCTTCTGCGAAAAAGTTATGCTCGCGAAGGAGGTGGCGGGATGGGAGAGAGAAAGGTCCTCCCGTCCCAGCCGCCGCAGGAGACGCCCCGGGCGTCGGGAGCCACGTGACGACTCCCGGCCACAGTAGGCGCGGGCCTGCGGACGGTGAGTAATGGGTGACTCACCGTCCGATCAGCACCAGACCCGTGCCGTACGGCGCGTATATGTTCCACGCGCGCCTCAAAGAGATGTCAGCATATGAAGGGGCCCCTCAGGGCCAAGCCTGCCGGGTAAGCGGAATTGTCCGAAAGGGTTACCGCTACCCCGGAACATAAAGGGCTACGGAAGGAACATGGATGGGTTTTAGTCAGTAAGAGTCTGACACTCCCTTCCGATCCACCCAGAGCGGGAGCAGTCATTGGAGGATTTCCCAGCCTTAAAAAAAAAAAAAAAAAAAGGGGCCAGCACATCAAGTTACCACAATCTGGCAAATTTCTTTGATAGTATTTCAACTTTATTACAAAGACATAAGGTTCATTTTTAATTGAGAAAATTTTACAGTTAGGGATAGCTTGATGTGCTGGCGTCTGTACTTAATCATGCTTTTGCTACTCACAAGGCGAAAAATAGAGTAGATTCTGTGAATCGATTCCTTCGATTTAGCACATAATCGAATTCATCTATTTCAGTATGGCGTATGAACTGAAATAGCAGAATCGATTGATGTAGCGTTCTAATATAGCCTGCGTCTGCACCAGTATGGAGTGCTAAATATAACTGGACTTCATGCAGTCAATTCATTGACTTAAAAGCGCTAGGGTAGCCCGCGAAATTTAAATTATCATACATTTATTGTATTTGCCAGATCAGTCTCAGGTTCTATGTTAATCGAATTATAATCATTAGAATAATCAATAAATCTGCCGAGCCTTTTTGGGGTCGGCTTCCAGTCTAACCGGATGCAGCTGAATACCAGTATTTGACATGGAGCGACTGCCTATCAGACCTCAATAAGGATTCCGTACCGCCATACATTACAACAGAAAAAAATACACATTTCTTGTATGGGGAACTCTACAGTTTTCTACTTTATAATTTTTGTATGTTTATTATCATCATCATTCTCCTGCCCTTATCTCAATTTATTTGGGGTCGGTGCTACATGTATTTTTCTTCCATACTTCTCTATTAGTCGTTATCTCGGTAGTCATTCCCTTCCTAGCCATATCATCTTTCACACAATCCATCCATCGCTTCTTTGGTGGTTTTATTATCATAGCCGCAACAGAAATACACAACTGTAAACTTCAACTGACTATACCTAATAAAGTTCATGAGACACAGCCCGTTGGCTGACAGCCGGACGGGGGTTGGATCGGGTGGCGGAGGTAGTACCTAATAGGATTCCGTTTAACACCTTTCGGGTACGGAACTCTAATTAATTCACTGATAGTAAACTACTATTCGCGAGTGTTTTGTTCCACGTTACGTATATAGTTGACGACAACGCGGACGGAAGTCGTCCGTCGTTCCGTCCTCGCCGCCGAGGCCCGTCGCGACGACCCTGTCCATTCCCATCCCCCCGACCCTTGCTCGAGCCAGCTCGCGTTGCCGCTGAGCCAGTAGCTTTAAATACCCCCGATCCCGTCCCTTGATGTCCCCCCCCAGCAACGCCCTAAGGCGAGGTCCGAACCCTGCAGGGGGTGCCCTTAGCGTGTAGTCGCTTAGTTTTGTAAGTTAGGTTTAATTTTTATTAAGCCCTGGCTGGAGGCTACAATTCTTTTGTGGCAGCCACAGGCAAGCCCGGTTAAGCAGTAGACAACCCTTTGGTTGAATTGCGAGATGCCATTTCAAAAAAAAATAAAAGACGGAAGTCGTGTTCAGAAGGCTGGGGAGTTTTTTGCGCCACTTCTTCTGCCCAGCTTAAGTACTAGTAAGAGGTGAAAGGTGGACCTTTTTGGGGGACTGTCTTATGTAATTTTGACGTTCAAAAAGTATCAGTTTTTCAGCCTAGTTTTGAATAAATGTCGTTTGATTTTGATTTTGAAGCTATTAATTAATCATTCTGGAGTTAAGTTACGCTTTACGAAATACAATACGGTTAGGTATCCTATGAAGTTCGTAACAGTTCCCCTTCAGGGTTAGGAGGCTCTTCTTGAATGCAAGTCAAATGAACCGGTTACTCAATTACTAATTTGAAATAAGTAATTGTAAAAAAAATCTATTAATTATAAGTTATTTCCTAACTGAGTATTAACCTAGTGCTGGACGTAACGCGTGTCCGCAGAGTGCTCTGCTGGTGGTGATGCGCAACCTACCAAGCGCCGGCGCATCGCTTGCGGAGCATGACATGGAACTTGGCAACGTGTTACATATGTTTATTTAGAATTCTGTTCCACGTGGCTTTTCTTTCTACGTCTGTGATAGGATCACGATTATGGTACCAGCTCCATAGTAATCCATAGCTTATCTAGGCGATAACAATGTATTTGAAGATAAACATCATCTTACATTTGCGCAATCTCTAATGATTAAACATATTTTTTGAATATTGATTGATTTCTAAAATTGAGATAAAAATCACGCCACTAACCGATAAACAATTTTTTATTTATCAAGATGAAAATATTAATTGTTTTTGTATTCCTCTAAACTCTAAACAACATATAAATCACACCTGCTGCTAAGTAATTAGCAATACGATGAAGATAAAAGATTGTAGTAGTCAACGCGTGTTAGAATATCTTGTAAAAGATTAGATAGTGTGGGGTTCCCGACGTGAAGCTCACGAAAGAAAGTTGATCAGGGGGCCTAGACCAAGTCACATTTTTACAAACGAATTATCGATATATCTGAAATGTATGGTATTGGCATAAACTTTCGACTTGTCACATGATCAATCGTTTTCGATCCCTAAGCGCTAGACTATGTCAAATTGTGTAACGAAACTCGATCAATATTCCCATACAGATGCGTTGACAAGTGGCGTTCTTGACAATCCGAACCGCTGAGATAACGAATTGTTCGATCAACAATTTTCTAAATAGAATCGACACGGAGCGATTGACACTTGTCTAGGCCCCATTTCTTTATTTACTAATGTATTTTTTCTATAGCGGTGTTATCCATGGGAGTGCATTCTGAAAGTTGGCATCTTCGCAAATAGCTAACGCATATATCCAAATTAGAGGGGCTCGTGGCTCAATGATCAATCAATCAATCAAAATCTAATCATTAAGCCGTTGGTCCCAGCTGTCATTCGTAGATCTTTGACAGTCTTTACGGATAGTCAAAAGTCCAAAAGTCTGACAAACAGTCATACCAAGTCATTGTGTTACCCAGTAGGATTGATGCGGTAAGATAGTCAAGGCAGTCACTCCATGTATAACACTGGTATTCAGCTGCATCAGGTTAGACTGAAAGTCAGCTCCTCATTATACGACAAAGGCTAGAAAAAATATTTCTTTCCTATGCTAGCTAGCTATTAGTTTTATGCAAAAACCTCCATCTTTGAATTATTAAGGCATCAGTATTAGGCGGGATTGTCCGAAGGAGTTACCGCTACCCCGGAACATAAGGCTAAGGAAGGAATATGGATGGGTTTTAGTCAGTATGAGTCTAACACTCCCTACCGCTCCACCCAGAGCGGGAGAAGTCATTGGATGATTTTCCACCCTAAAAGAAAGGCATCAGTATAGCCTTGTTAAGGAGCTCACGTGCGAGATAACATTCATAAAAAAACCTCCACTAAAATAATCTAACTCTCAGTTGATAAACTTCCCCAGAACAACGACGTTGTCAATAGCTTCCAAACATTGAACATAAATACAATTCGGCTTCAACTTTGAAATTAAAATACTCCATCAAATTTCACCGAAGTCCAAATATTTGTTTGTGGGCTACAGAGCAATAATCCGGGAGTATTTGTCCTGCTCGGGCAAAACAAACAATCGAACATCCGCTGGCCGGCTGGGGTACATTGGGGGAGATGGGGGTCAACACGGGGTCAATATTGGGGTAAACATAGCACTAGAACTCAGTGGATAACTATCCCGAGAAGCCACTATGTTTTGAAGTTCTTTTGATTATTTTCAAAGATTTTATTCCTACTTCACTACATAGTATAAAGCAAAGTCGCTACCCGCGTCCTAATGTCTGTATGTATGCTTAGATCTTCAAAACTACACCACGGATTTTGATGAAGTTTTTTTTAATAGATAGAGTGATTCAAGAGGAAGGTTTATATGTATACATGCAATTTCCGTCATCCACACGGGCGAAGCCGCGGGCGGAAGCAAGTATATTATGAACGTCCTACTACTATGTATATTATAAACGTGAATTATAAATGTATGGATGACTGTTTCGTACTCTTTCACGCAAAGTAGTACGTAGTACCTAGTACTGTCAAAAAATTACAGTTGTGATTATCTACATACAATTTGGTTTAATAGTTAGATAAACAATTGTTGTCCCTGACTTTACATCCTTCCACCAAGTTTAGCTTATCTTTCGACCTGTATGTAGAAAAAAGGATTTTCGATTTGGGCTGAATTTTCAAGTGTTTTGACTGAAAAATAAATATTGTAGTTTGACAGGTTTAGTATGGCAAAAAAGTTATCTGACTATCGTAAAATCAGTTCTTAACGACATAACTTAACGATAAACAGACTTAATATATACGATAAATTTTATTCAAATAATCTATTTCTTCTGCGAGAAATATGCCTCAGCATCTATAAAGTCATTTGTAAACAATACAATACAAGACAAATACATACATTGTATCATTGTAACTCGAACCAATCAGGTACAAGTTTCCGTAGCAGTCATTTGTTTTTAACAAAGCTCTCGGAACCGCCCGGAACCCCTTTCGAATCTGCAAAATACAGGGCTGCGACGTTGTACAACTTCAAACTGGGTAAATTTCCGATATGACTGTATAATTATACTGGCTCCTGACATATCGGTATCTTATTACCTATCTAGTTATTTTTTTTCTGTAACCTGGTTATGGAGTTTTAATATTATTATAATTCTCAAAGAAAATTCGTTTTATTTCTGCTCCTCTATTTCGAGTGGAACGTCAATCAATCTGCCTGACCTTTTCCTAACTATGTTGGGGTCGGCTTCTAGTCTAACTGGATTCTGCTGAATGCCAATATTTTACATGGAGCGACCACAACCCAGTAACTGGATAATACGATACCCCTTGGATAGACTGGCTGTCAGACTTTCTGGCTTCTGACGACCCGTAACGACTGTCGAAGATGCACAAATGACAACCGATCAACGTGCTTTCCGTGGCATGGAGGAGTCTCGGTATGTAAAGATGGTCACCCATCCACGGCCAACCCCAGCAAGCGTAGCTTAACCTGATGGATCGACCCTTGCGGCTGTTATTAATTAGCCACGAACTCGTCCATAGCATTGACTAGACATAAGTAATCTACCTCTGTGCCAAACTTTATGTTTGCAGGTCCAATCGTTTTTGAGATTTCGTGATTAATCAGTGAGTGAATGTATGAATAAACCTTTCGCTTGTATTTACATACATAGCTATAGATATAGGACTGGGTTTCGGACCACACAGAGTCCTATTTAATGTCCATACAGTACGAAAATAACGACTGTATCCATCCGAGCCGCTTATGCAAATGGCCACAGAATTAATTATTTATGCTGTTTTTCTTCAGTAATTGTATTAACATAATGCGTAGATGATGATTTGTTTCAATTTACACGTTCCGTTTTACACTTGTGCTTGTTATTATTGTTATTGTAGTCGTCTGATTTCTTGATATTAGGCGATTTACACACGGCACCGCGCTCCGCCGAGGTAGTTTGATTGGGCATTGGTCTCTAAGAAATCCGTTGATGCCTAACACACGTACACCGCCCGACCGCGCGGTCGAACGGTGCCGTGTGTTAATCGCCTTAGAGTAGACTGTACAGGCATTGTCATTTTAATAGGTCGCTGACGGTGTCGCGAGTGTTGAGTCATTTAGCTCCCTTCAAAATGGTTATGCTGGATGGTAAACCTGGATGCGTCATGTTCGTGAACATACGCCGACAGTTGGGACTGGTCGTTTATTATCTCATCATCACTTATTTCTTGATTGACTAACCCCTTGACAATTCTAAAGTGCCCGTAATTGGTTTATTCGAAATAAATTCTATGAATTTTTCTTTGAGGGTGGAAAGATATTAAATGACCCTTCGCGCCCTGGACCTTTTCGGACAATCCCGCTGCAATTCTTTGAATTTGAGTTTTATTGAGCTTTGATGCAAGTAACGAACAGTCATAACTTCAGAATTATTGAATACTCACATTCCACTAACAAGACCTTCCATATTTTGAATACGTTAAAACTATTCGAATTAAGTTCCAACACCTTCAATTTCAAAATATTACTGACCTCAGGACCTCAGGTATTCATATTTTTCATATTATTATTTTATCTGACCCCGCCAATTAATTCCACCCCTATGGCGTTAACCAATCATACTCCCAAAAAAACACTGGCAGTCTACAAAAACAATTGAAAAGCGACGGTGGAAAAAAGCGGAATCAACAAAATGGTAGTTTAAAAAAAGAATCCTACCATCTTCAAGACCGGCCAGTCATAACTAGCTCTATCTTTCTGAATGACAGCCTCGTTGCCAATTTAAAAGTGCCTCTAAATGGTTTAATTTGAATTTAAGTTCGAAAAAGCGGTGTCAGCAAAGAGTGTTTTAAAAAAAGAATCCTACCACCGTTAAGAAGTGCCAAGGCGACACCCAATCACAATTACGGCACCAATTAAACCACGCCAAGGCCATAGACGAAAGCGACTGATAGCAAGAGCTGTCGCATAGCCACCACTCACCTTCTGCTTTTGAATTGCAAATCGTCTGTATCTGCACTGGCGACCTTCAGTCACGCGAGCGCGCGATATCGCGAGCCTCGCTGTAATTGTGGAGAAAACTTCAGTATTTTTTAGCTTTTTTCTAGTAAGACGTGATGGGCTGTTGCTATGCTTTGTTGACACCACATTAAGATGTTAGTGAAGTTTAAAACACCTTGTTTCAGACCAGAATCGATTCAATACTGAAAAAATAATTCATCGTCAAGCTGAAAATCTGATAGCACATCTTGTTTCAGACCAGAATCAATTCAATACCGAAAAAATAATTCATCGTCAAGCTGAAAATCTGACAGTACACCTTATTTCAGACCAGAATCAATTCAATACGGAAAAAATAATTCATCGTCGCGCTGAAAATCTGACAGCCAGTCTTACCAAGGGGTATCGTATTGCCCAGTTACTGGGTTGTGGAGGTCGGATAGGCAGTCGCTCCATGTAAAATACTGGTATTCGGCTGCATCCAGTTAGACTGAAAGCCGACCCCAACATAGCTGGGAAAAGGCTAGGCAGATGGATGGTATCATTCTCTTTTTATTATTTTACTAGCGACCCGCCCCCAAAATTAGCACAATTTTTCCACATGACAAAACATGAATTTAATTAGTTTACTAACGTATACTTTAAAGTATTATACACATAAACCTTCCGGATTTAATTATCTAAATAACGTTGGAAATTGAATCGTTACGTTACGTAGTTTAAAAGAAAAAAAGCGGTTTCACAGAGACGAAAAGCAACTTCAATTTATAATACTATGTATAGATGACTCAATTTTTGAGTGATTAACAATTCTCTGAAACAATTGCCGGTACATTTATCTGTTCTCACGACCACGACATAACTGCATTCTCCAAAAAAAAAAACAATGTGTGTAAAATGTTCTAAAATATCAGTAATTTTTATGGTGTATTCAAAGAGTATTCTATTCTATTCTCCTAAAACTCCCTTAAAGAAAAGCCTTCTTTTATTTCCAATATTGTTTAT